>CM062292.1:234290320-234702087 GCA_031216915.1 Pictodentalium vernedei | reverse complement strand
AGAACGCGCCATTGGAGTCTAGAATATTAAAATTTTCCTGGGGGAGAACCCCCTCCCGACCCCCGTTTAATCCTTGTGCCTTCGGTGCTCGGAACAGAGGCCTGCGGCATCTGTTAGCTATGCCCCCCATATATAACTCGCCCCCCCCCCCCCCCCCCCAATTTTTTCCTGGCTATGCGCCTGCCATAACCACAGTCATACAGTGGCTACACCATCCCCACCCTACTCAAGCTGGGCTAATTTCAGTTTATGGGGGAGGGGGGCCCAGAGAACGAGGAATTCTGCCATTTTCCCACGAACTAGTAGTTCGCGGGAAAATGGCGGAATTCCTTGTTCTCTGGGCCCCCACTAAACTGAAATTATAGATCCGCCACTGGTAAGTGAAAAACATTCCGTTTACAGTTTGGTGGATAGCCGCGGTCTCGCGGGCTACCTATAATGAGTTCTGTTCTATTCTCTCCAGTCTTTCTGTTGAAGTCATCTCCTTGTTGTTAAAGGTTACCATCACTGGGACGTTTCATGGGTGTTTAAAACTAAACTGGAGTATTTTTCTACGTTTGTCGCCCACGGGTGGGGACATACTAGCTAAATTTCTTTTGCTGGGAGCAGGCGGTCTCGCTCACTGCCCAGCGATATGATCTGTTCTCTTAGGAGTCTTTATTTTCAAACTGTTTCGATGATGTTAACTCAGTGGTGTCCATTCTCTTTTCTATCCACAAAGCTTTCAAACGTATCAACAGTGAACTGTTTACTGTTGGTATGTTTGAACGTTTTGTGGATAGAATTGAAAGGAGGAGCAGTAGATTTCGCGTTTATACAAACCAAAAGGTTCATAGATTGAAAATCGCTCTCTAGTGATATGGTTTGTCAACTCGCAATCTGAATTCCGTATGGTCCTAAGCGACATTATTAAAGGATGTCCAACAGGACAATTCGGAATTCGGGTAGCGAACTGTTTGACTGATAATGATGAGATGATTATACTGGTCCGAAACGACCACCGATGCTGCAAATCCAGTACCGATGGGGCGAATAGACTGTGGTGCCATACGACCTTGTTGCCAAACGACTTTTCCCCAACAAAGTAGGGTCGATTTAGAAAAAAAAATGCTCGTTTGACTAAACTTTTAAAACGAAAACAAATTTCGTTTCGTTCTGCATTTTCAATTATATACGTTGGAGTATATTGGGTTGCGTAAAAAAAGAAGTCAAGGTCGCAGTCGCTGTGGCGCCGTCACTGTCAGAATTCGTGGATTCGTGTTGTTTTGCGTTTGTATTTTTATGAAAAATTGGACCAAATGTCGTAGTATTGTATGTTCTGTAAAAAATTTGAGTATTGCAGAGGAAAAAAATACATGTTTTCATCTTCAATTATTCAGCATTTTTGCGAGAAAAATGCTACCAGAGGCCACCAGAGAGCACCTAGAAATCAAATTTTTCTTGGGGGGAGAACCCCCCAAACCCCCCTATATTTTATTTTTTTTTCCAATACCGGACCCAAAAATTTTCCCCTCGCGGAACCCCTGCAAAATTTTATAGTGATTACCTTGCAACTTATTTCGAGTGGTACGGCAGAAGTAGGTAGGCACACGCAGCGTGCAGGTGTGGTCATATCGTGTTCACCAACAACTTATTTTCGTTGAACCTGTTTATTTAGAGGTAGAGGTCATATCGTGTCAGGCGTACTTGTACAGTACCACTCAAAATAAGCTGCAGGGTAGCCAAGTGTTGGAATTGTCAGCTGATTTTTACAGAATCATCCATTTTAGATTGCTCGTCACACCTTTTCCTGAGTAATTACTCCAAAAACAGTATTAGAATCATGACAGGTTTGTCGCACACATAGCTCATTTGTATGTTATCACAACAATAACACTTCCACTCACCTTGTAAAAAAATATTTGAGGTTAGAAATGTGTGCAACACGAGGGTCGAAAGGGGCTGGTTCCCTATACCGTCCCTGCACGCCTTTGGTGCGCGAAACCATTCCTTTCGTGTGCAACCTTGTACTGTGTAGACGTGAAAGCTCTAGGAAGATTTCTGCTTCATTTCAAAATGTGAAAAACTAAGTGAATTCGGAGTCTAGTTTCAAAATATTGGATATTTATATATGAGTCCTGCCCATATCGGAAAAGTTCTTCATTCTCATAAATTCTTTGATTTCCAAGTGAGTACAACCATAATAAAAACCATAATCAAATTTATTTTATATTTAAAACTATAGATTTGAACAAATAATACCCTAGTCTTCATCAAAATATTACCAAAAACCTAAGACGTTTCGGCCCGATTCTTGAGGCGTTTCGGCCCGATTGGAGGCCGAAACGTCCCAAGGCCGGAATGTCATAGAACCGCAAATTGCATTGATTGTCTGTTCTATGTAAATATTCTTCCCTCACCAACTGAAGCAATCAGTTTGTTTACATGGGTCGACCTTGCCATTAGTTTGTATTCATGCACCAAAATTACCAATAGAGAACAAAATTTAAGTTTTCTTTAACAAAACGGTGACGTATAGTGGAATTGGAAAACCATGTTGTATTCTTTTGTTGTTGAAATATTTGTAAACTGGTTGCTTTTTCATTTCTTTTAATCGCAAATCGGGGGAACTATTGTTTGGCACGTTCAAAGTGCGAAAAAAAATTTTTTTTCTATCCACCCCACTAGACCTCCTAATCACAAATAAAATATGACAGAAGTGTGAGCATGAAATTTTTCTCTAGAAAATTATTTTATCAGTCGTTGCATAGAAATTCTCAACGAAAGTGAAGTATGGCAACACACACAAGGCACAATCAAGCTTCAAATTTTTGGGAACGGGTCAACTCGCCACAGGTCAAGTCTCCACCGGGTCAACTCACCACCGAAAAAAAAATAATACAAGGTAGGTTTCTGTCACAACAGGAGTTTATTCATGATCCAAAACATGGCATTTAGCACATAAAAAATACTTTTATACATTAAGCACCTTATCAGATTTTTTCAATAATTGGACGAATATTTTATACTTTGAGCACTGTAAGTACTAAGTATTGGTCAATCGATACAACTTATTGGCGGAATTCAGTTCCATAACTTCCCTTCGAGTCTGCATGTAGTCCTGGTAGATGATTCCAGTGTCACACTTTTTCAACTTTGAAAACTCCTTTTTTTTTAGTTTCCAACCAATAACTTGAGCTGTAATTGACAGAATCAAATAAAATTTGTTGTGTAGGTGTATCAACATAACATTCAGGTCAAGTCAGATCAGGGTTTCATCCGACAATTTTTGCCAGAGTTACATCTCTTTTTCAATTTTGAAAAATTCTATTTTTTTGTGGTGGGGGGATGGGAAGGGGGGGGGGGGGTGGGGTGGCCATGCAGTCTTTTATTTTCTATTATTGGGATTTGACGATACACTTTCAACAGGGTCATTTCATGTCAAGACAGTTTTACCTGTGGAAGAGGGCAGAACAGACATATCACTTGTATGGCTAATATTTCCAGGGGAGGTCAACTAGATTACTGATTAGTGTGGTGTGCCATACTTTTGAACTGTTAATTGTTCCCTGTGAAAAAATGGCTGGACCAGTGCATGCAGTGGTCCTTCAAAACTTTAAATAAACAATTGGATTTATTTTTTAAAAAGTTATGACTCAACTCTTGTTCTCTAGTGCACATAGAAAACATATTCTTCAATGTGAGATTCATATTTAAGTTTTGGTGGCAGGAAGTTAACCATGAGTTAGGGATTTTTAAAAGCATTTTTTTGGTGAGTAAATTCTTTTTTTAAATTTTTGTTATCACATTTTTAGCTCACCTGAGCGAAGCTCAAGGGGAGCTTAACTAATCACTTTCTGTCCGTCGTCCGGCGTCCGGCGTCCGTCGTCCGTCGTCGTCCGTCCGGCGTTAACTTTACATTATCGACTTCTCCTCCTAAACCACTAGCCCAATTTTATTCAAATGTTGGCTAAATGTTTATTACCTAATGCCAATTCAGATTTGTTCAAATGAAGTTGCCCCTCCTCCTGGGTGGTGCCACACCCCCAAGGGGCACCAAAATCTTTGTAAATCTTCTTCTCATGAACCAGCAGTAGCAGAGACTTGATATTTGGTGTGCAGCTTCCTTTTGAGTGTAGACTCAGATTTGTTCAAGAGAAGTTTGTGGGGCTATACTTGACGTTGTTATGAGAGGGGCAAAATTTTTTGCCCCGCCCAAATTTCTATTTTCCAAACCGAGAGGCTGATTTGAACCAAATTTTATGTGAGGGCTTATTGGGTCATGAGTACTTGATTTATGCAAAAAAAAATTTTCCCGCAGCCCCGTGGGAACCGCAGGAGCTAAAAATAGAAAAAATTTAAAACGCCCATATCTCCAAAACTGCACGGCACTGAGAATTTTTATTTGGTGTGCAGCTTCCTTAGGACCAACAGAAAGGATTGGTAAAAAAAAATTGCCATCGGTTTTATCATAGGGTACAGTTTCGGGACTTTGAAAAAGTGCTGAGTCAGCACTTTTTAACACTGTAGGCAATGGGAAAAACATTAAAAAATCTTCTTCTCCAGATCCAGCAGGCAGAATCTTTTCATATTTGGTATGCAACATTGTAGGGTGGATCTGATTCAAGTTTGTTCAAATCGGCCCCCTGGGTTCATATTTGGGCTCAGTATAGGAGCCCGATTTCGAACTTAGTGCATTTCAGGCAAATTTCTTAAAAAATCTTCTTCTCCAGATCCAGCAGGCAGAATCTTTTGATATTTGGTATGCAACATTGTGGGGTGGATCTGATTCAAGTTTGTTCAAATCGGCCCCCTGGGTTTATATTTGGGTTCAGTATAGGAGCCCAAATTTGAACTTACTGCATTTCAGGCAAATTTCTTTGAAAATCTTCTTCTCCAGATCCAGCAGGCAGAATCTTTTGATATTTGGTATGCAACATTGTAGGGTGGATCTGATTCAAGTTTGTTCAAATCGGCTCCCTAGATTCATATTTGGGCTCACTATAGGAGCTTGAATTCGAATTTAGTGCATTTCAGGCAAATTTCTTCAAAAATCTTCTTCTCCAGATCCAGCAGGCAGAATCTTTTGATGTTTGGTATGCAATGTTGCGGGGTAGATCTGATTCAAGTTTGTTCAAATCGGCCCCCTGGATACATATTTGGGCTTACTATAGAAGCCCGAATTCGAACTTAGTGCATTTCAGGCAAATTTCTTAAAAAATCTTCTTCTCCAGATCCAGCAGGCAGAATGTTTTCATATTTGGTAAGCAACATTGTGGGGTGGATCTGATTCAAGATTGTTCAAATCGGCCCCCTGGGTTAATATTTGGGCTCAGTATAGGAGCCCGATTTCGAACTTAGTGCATTTCAGGCAAATTTCTTAAAAAATCTTCTTCTCCAGATCCAGCAGGCAGAATCTTTTGATATTTGGTATGCAACATTGTAGGGTGGATCTGATTCAAGTTTGTTCAAATCGGCCCCCTGGGTTCATATTTGGGCTCAGTATAGGAGCCCGATTTCGAACTTAGTGCATTTAGGCAAATTTCTTAAAAAATCTTCTTCTCCAGATCCAGAAGGCAGAATCTTTTGATATTTGGTATGCAACATTGTGGGGTGGATCTGATTCAAGTTTGTTCAAATCGGCTTCCTAGATTCATATTTGGGCTCACTATAGAAGCTCGAATTTGAACTTAGTGCATTTCATGCAAATTTCTTAAAAAATCTTCTTCTCCAGATCCAGCAGGCAGAATCTTTTCATATTTGGTAAGCAACATTGTAGGGTGGATCTGATTCAAGTTTGTTCAAATCGGCCCCCTGGGTTTATATTTGGGCTCAGTATAGGAGCCCAAATTTGAACTTAGTGCATTTCAAGCAAATTTATTAAAAAATCTTCTTCTCCAGATCCAGCAGGCAGAATCTTTTGATATTTGGTATGCAACATTGTGGGGTGGATCTGATTCAAGTTTGTTCAAATCGGCTTCCTAGATTCATATTTAGGCTCACTATATAAGCTCGAATTCGAACTTAGTGCATTTCAGGCAAATTTCTTAAAAAATCATCTTCTCCAGATCCAGCAGGCAGAATCTTTTGATATTTGGTGTGCAACATTGCGGGGTGGATCTGATTCAAGTTTGTTCAAATCGGCCCCCTGGATTCATATTTGGGCTCACTATAGAAGCTCGAATTCAAACTTAGTGCATTTCGGGCAAATTTCTTCAAAAATCTTCTTCTCCAGATCCAGCAGGCAGAATCTTTTGATATTTGGTATGCAACATTGCGGGGTGGATCTGATTCAAGTTTGTTCAAATCGGCCCCCTGGATTCATATTTGGGCTTAATATAGAAGCCCGAATTCGCACTTAGTGCATTTCAGGCAAATTTCTTCAAAAATCTTCTTCTCCAGATCCAGCAGGCAGAATCTTTTGATATTTGGTATGCAACATTGCGGGGTGGATCTGATTCAAGTTTGTTCAAATCGGCCCCCTGGATTCATATTTGGGCTTAATATAGAAGCCCGAATTCGCACTTAGTGCATTTCGGGCAAATTTATTAAAAAATCTTCTTCTCCAGATCCAGCAGGCAGAATCTTTTGATATTTGGTATGCAACATTGTGGGGTGGATCTGATTCAAGTTTGTTCAAATCGGCTTCCTAGTTTCATATTTGGGCTCACTATAGAAGCTCGAATTCGAACTTAGTGCATTTCAGGCAAATTTCTTAAAAAATCTTCTTCTCCAGATCCAGCTTCAGAATCTTTTCATATTTGGTAAGCAACATTGTGGGGTGGATCTGATTCAAGTTTGTTCAAATCGGCCCCCTGGGTTTATATTTGGGCTCCGTATAGGAGCCCAAATTTTAACTTAGTGCGTTTCAGGCATATTTCTTAAAAAATCTTCTTCTCCAGATCCAGCAGGCAGAATCTTTTGATATTTGGTATGCAACATTGTAGGGTGGATCTGATTGTGATTCATGAACGTATTTATTTGTAAAGTTGATAGAATCTTAGACAAAATTTGCAGAAAAGATCTACTATAGAAGGGGTGGTATCCAGGGTGAACCGTTTACCCCAAATCTAGCAGTACTAATGCATTATTCACACAAATCTTCGTTCAAATTTTATGACCCCTCATTGGAACACACGCATTCAGCTCATTCCAACAAAGGTCATATGCCATGTTTTCGAGACAAAGGAATAAAAATTTTAGTTATTCATGAAATTTTTAGGCAACTGTTGTCTGTTATTCACATTGCTTCATGAAATTTCAGTACTTTTAGAAGTTACCTCAGTAATCAAGGGTTAATTCCCCTTAATTAAATGTCGCCTCTAAAAAACAACCACTTTGCATATCTTACCTTTTTACCAGCATAACTGCCAAAACTTGTCAGCATTCTTCGCAAAAATCGCTATTCAAATTTTAATTTTTGTCTCTTAAACATACATGTACTTATCGCTTGTAAATACCCCATTGAATGAGCTTTTTGAGCTCATTCCAATGAGAGGTCGCACACCATGCTTTTTGAGTCAAAAAAGCAATTTTTTTAGTTATTCCAGAATTTCGTACGTAAAACACAGCTTTATGACTTCACATTAAAATGAGCTCTCTAAGCTTGTTCCAATCAACATTCACGCACTATGTCTTTCACACAAAAAATAAAATTTTCCATTTCTTCAGGAATTTTGTTTGCAAGAACACTCTTACCCCCCCCCCCCCCCCACAAACACACACACACAATCACACACACACACACACAAACACAGACACACACACCTAAAAGTTCGTCAGCAAAAAAACAGTTACTTCAATTTTTAAATGCATTATAGGAACAACTTGCCTAATCAAATTTAAATACTTTTGCATCATTCTGTATCTAGAACAAACCATTTACCATATCTTTATGCAAAATTCTCCAGCATCATTCACAAAAAACACCATTATTTATATATTCACATTTCTGTCTCAAAAATATACCTGATCTTCCCATACCCCTATTGGAATAAGCTGTTTGAGCTTGTTCCAATGATGATAAAAAAAAATAAAATTTGTGAAAATTTTTGTTTTCTTGCATGCAAATATATACATGTAGCACATGGAAGATATCCACAGTTGGGGAGAGATGTCCAAGGCTATCTCTTCACATTCCTTGTTTGTGCTTCATGCTAAACCAGTTTGTCTGCAGAGATAAATTTGCTTTATTAAAAATCATTGGAGATTGGCCACACACCAATGATTTTAAATAAAACTAATTTTAGGTAACAAATGTTGAACTTCAAACAAAATCTATCACTCAACCAGTTAATGTTGATGAGGCATGACATGGTGAAGGTGACCTAAAATACTTCTTAGAGTCACTTTGTCAGGTGAGCGATTAAGGCCACGTGGGGCCTCTTGTTGTAATCTATTAGGTAGGAAGCAATCATTAATGTATTAAATACCATTACTATTGAAAAGTAATGAAAAAACATCATGTTTTCCACCTGTCCACTCAAACTACAATCTTCAGTTTAGAATCACCTTAATGGGAACTCAAAACTCGAAAATAGGAATACAGTCATTCGCGGTATAACGGGTCACCTTTCATACTTTCGTTTATTTCTCTCAAATAAAATAAGTTATCCAAATCTTTTTTTTCTTATTGACAATGACAGAATGGGTATCACCGTATTAGTCTTTGTAAGTCTGTGACCCGGGCCCTCCTGGCCCTCACAGTCTTTGAGCAAACCCGTTCAAATTTCATCTGACTAAAACTGAAAGAAACTGGCCGCATTTGGGTCGACTCAGTTCACGCTTCATATCGAAGACAAAAATCACATATTTGAACGGGGTTGCTCAAAGACTGTGAGGGCCAGGAGAGCCCCGGGTCACAGTCTTACAAAGACTATCATCATATCTGACACTAATTATGGCTCCATCGCATTTCGGCCTTGCGCAAGTAATATTTTCAAAGTTTATTTTATTATCGGCACACTTGGAATGTGCTTTTCAATATGAACAAATCGCATACGTATTAATGAACCCACAATTCCAAGCGCTGCGGTAATGAATATTCATTTTTGTCAACACCAGTTCGCACGTGTTAATGTTTTGAAAAGTAGGTGAACGTTTTGATCTGATTTGTATGCCACATCTTAAAAATTAGATAGTCATCAAAACACTAATAAAAATATAAAGGGAATAATATTGTTTATTTTCACTTTGTTAAGAGTGATTTAATATTGAAATAGTATTTATACATCGCCAGCATTCACCTACTGCACGAGGTGGTTCACCGGTACATCAAAACGTGCCTATCGAGCATGTGCGTTTCAGCTGTTTGTGATACTGCGTGACAAAACTGACTGCTTTCATTTGTGGAAAAGTGTACAAACTCCTAGCCCTCTAGCGGCGTCCTGCTTAACCAGTACATGGCAAATGCCCTCTAGTGGTGATCTATTCACATGTAAACGAAGGTTAAGCGTTTTGTTTTGCAAAGCGATGGATCGACTCAAAATAAACAATATTTATTGTGCCATCATGAAGTTTATTTCCAAATATTTATACAAGAATGAATTAAGACAAGTTAGGCTTATTATTTCAATGCTTTTTAAAACGTAATTATTTGACTTCGAATGTCAAAAAAATATTGGGGCAATTTGGGTGAGAATTTTACATGTTTTGAACTTGATGACATACCGGTATATTGCAATATTTTTAAAATATCGTTACCGATATTGAAATCTGAATATTGTGCAGCCCTATCTGGCGCACATTCAATCTTTTTTAAAAAAAAAAAATTTGCTTTTGTCAAAAAACAACAATGAACTTGCGAAACTTTCAAAAACGACGGGCAACATATTACTTCAGAAACCTGGAATAAAATTTTAGTTTGAAATACTCTTCCAAGTCGAGTTTTTTAAGGCTCAACATTGCCTGACCCGTTACTGCCTGATTGACTCTATATATCAAGCTTTTGCCCTTATCACCGCCTGCATTCGATAATACACGTATTTTCTTACATTTGTGCAGAGTAAATTGATCCAAACTATAGGTTATCCTTTATTTATTGACTATTGAAGCGTCAATAATTGCTTCAATGTCGTCCCTGTTACTTTTCGCTTGTATCGTCGAAAAATAATAACCCAGAGTTGCACCTAAACAAATATCGATGCAGAAATGGAAATACGATCGCATTTGTGCAGAGGAGGTAGATTATGCTCATTGCTATTAAAAATCTCTTTGATGTCTAGCTATTTCGAAAAAGTTTCCCCATTAAAAATGTGTTTAGTGCATAGCAGAATATTTATGGATTTGCAGAGACGAGATATTACGGAATTTACCATCAGCAATCGGTACCAGATCGCCACCATTTCCCAGCTGATCAAAGTCACTGGCGATCTGTCATTCATGGTGCTGTACAATTACAATGTTGCATTGGGTACATGTATAAATAAACTGTGTTGGGTATGCAGTAATTCATGATGCAAGCATCACAATACAATAAGAAATTAAAATTTGAGAAACAACTGAAAAACTCTTTTTTCAATTATAGATGATTGTTATGCAACATGTATTTTAAGTCGCATGACTGTCAGACATGTTTTCAGGTTGTCAAATTCATTTTTTAATTCAGTTACCTCCCTTGACGTTTCTCTTCAATGTTGACTGCAGAGTACATGTAAACACTGGCGAAGCCTGTGTCTGACATGTAGGTAGCTTGTGTATCTCTCCTCTAAACCAGCAGTCCTTCCCAGGAAAAAAATCCCACGGGAGCAATAAAATGCCCTTGTAAAAATGGAGACGGTGGCATTATGCACTCGTGAATCTATAACAGCATGTTACAATTTTCCAGTGAAAATTTTAACATGCAGGTAAAAAAAAAAATTTGTTCCCACCCAAATTAAAAGTAGATGGACACCCTACAAGCCACCAGAACAAAAGTGATTTTCATGGAAAATGCAAGGCGATTCGGCGGAGTCGGAGCTGCTTGGTACAGTCATTCGGTTTTGAAAACCGTAGGCACGTTATCGCCTACATTGCTTACTACTATTTGAAGTGATGCACGTTATCGTGCATCCAGCCCTGTTGATTAGAAAAAAGATTTGTCGGCGGCAATTCTTTGGTGAGAATGCTTGGGAGTGATGGCTGATGGTCGTGTTGTTGGCAAAAACAATTAACATGCAATGAAGAATGCAGCCACCAATTGACAACACTGTGCATTCAGTACGGTATTTGGGCATATCCGTATCGAACCGCAACATGAAAGCTGGATGAGAACGGTAACATGAAAGCTGGACGATTTGGTGCTTTCATGGTTTTCATCAAAGGAATGACCCGAATCCCAACTTTTGGGTCATGACGATGTGTTAGGCGCAAGTAACAAAAAAGCGCACATTGCGGCTATAATTTATGCGGAGCTGATAAATTTGCTCCATTGGTGAATACTGAATGGTGATTGGACCAGGAAGCACGAACCTCGCAGAGAACATCAGGTTTTTCCAAACAGAAGAAGTGAATAGGATTTGTGCTGAATACATTCACACTGTTACTAAAGCCCACTGCCAGATATTCGTCCCTTGTTACTTAATAAAAAATAATTGACTGTTCACACAGAAATGATTTCTCAACTGGTTACTGGAATGAATTACCAGATTTTGATAGCTCTCTTAGCAGAGCCGAGGCGCACTGTTGTTGACTCGCATTTCCGCCGAATCGTCTTGTATCCCAATGAGTTTATAGCATAGGTGCCCAATCAAAATGCGTATTACAGTAAGTGACAGCAATACATAGTATGTTTGATTATCATGATTCCAGGCTATAAATGCCAGTCTTTCGCTAAATTTCCAGTAATTTTACAGTAAATAATTAATATATAGTAATCGCGTCGCTTGAAACCTTTCTCCTTACTTGATAATAATATATGCCTGGTCAAAACACGAGCGCGGATTTTTGCACTCTGGAAACGGGAATGACGGGCACGGACAGGCGCAAGCGCTATAGCGCCCGTCTCATGGGAAGGACTGCTAAACCATGTGTCATACAACTTCCACAACACACATTAACATCAAAGTTATTAACTTATTATTCAATTAAGACACCAGGTATGTGTGCTCAGTATATTCCTGGTTAATACATTCAGGTGTATTGTAGTCTTGCACAAAACCGTATTAACAATATTTACCGGAATAAACACAATCTTCACAAGAACAATATTGTGTGATTGTATCGTTAATAACGATCTCTCCCCCCCCCCCCCCCCCCCCCCAAGTTCCCAACCCTCAAAAATGCAAAAATTTGGCTAATATTGCCCAGTACTAAACATGCATACTTTGAGAACTTAAGTGGTATTAAGCAGGGTTTCCGCTAGACCGACTGCGGGTCCATTGACCGGACCCATATACTATGGTCAGTCAGAAAAGCTGATGGTTAAAATGTCGAGTACAATGCTGTATCCTAACGACACTCAGGATCCTTTGTTTCCACGTAATATAGTCATAATTATGTTGTATACTACAGTACGTACAGAGTGTATACCATATGAAACACTGGACGCGGTGTTTACGTCTCATCAAAACAGTTATCCGGTGAAACTCTGTGTTGGAACAGAGATAACTAACACTGTGTTGGTCGGTGATTATGTGTGAAAGAGATTAGTCTTGTTGAGAGGCAATAAACACGGTCTCACATAAATTGCTACCGTATTCATTCCAGTATTTTGTGTCAACGTACTGAGATCACGATGTTTTTGTTTTTTTTTGACGAGCCACAGAAAATGGCGAGGCAACAATTTTAAATTCTCAAAACAATTTCCCTATCCATCAAAGTCAAACGCCACAGACCAGAACGAGCCGGCCGCTGTACTTAAACTTCCGAAAATCAAAAACATTTAAATAATCTAAATTCCGGACTTCCGCTCGAAATCTTATTGCCATACGCACATTAGCATGTCAATCAGACCCGACGTACTCGCCCTTGCCCACCCTCACCAACCTTCTCAGTTTTCGACAGCTTGTCGAACGAATCATGCTGAATACTTGATATATATTTTATAACATGGACGTTTCAGCGGATGGTGTAATGCCATGACATGCCTGTGGTCGTATTGCCACCGCAGGCATGCTTATAGTCCCCCCCGAAACCGAAACGAGTCAGATTTTACCGGCTGATTCAGTTGGTGCATTTTAATAAAAAAAAACAATACAACAAGACTCAATCTGGACGTGTCAAATGATTTATTAATATTTACAAGATAACATCAATTCTACAAGCATGTGACAACTGAACTGGAAAACAGAAGGAAATTTTACAGCAGCAGCATGGAAGTCTTTTAAAAACTGACACAGAAAATTACAGCCTTGTATTCTGTTATCGCTATTGGGAATAGGCCTCGATTTAAAGCGCGCCGAAAATTTCGGACCAGCCGGATTTGTACATGGTTTATTCTCAGTGATACTGCCACCTGTAGTTCTGTAGTGAAAATATCGCTGAATGTTATACATGTGCATGCGCCCAACACTCTGTACAGTCTTCATTTCCAAACACGTATACTTCTATTGTTTTTCAATATTTTGTATGACAGCAGAAAAGGAGTTCTTTCTTGTTCATTATTTCTTCAAATCAATAATTAAATGACCTAAACCGTTATTTGATTGCTGATTTCTTGAAATGATTGCCTAGAAAACCTCTGGCGTACTTGGAGGCTAGACCCCCCCCCCCCCCCCTAAATCCCTAAATGACTGACTGACTACCCTTCCCCATCAAAATGGGAAAATGAAAGAAATTTACCCGACAAAGTTAATGCAGCTTACAAAATGAAAGTGTCGATGACATTACAGCTTAATTTAAGTGTGTAATGTTTGATGAGAAGGATAAGCCAAGAAGCCTGATAATATAACAATAACAACAACGAGTTTGGAGGGCGTTACGTACGGTTTATGAACGACCCGACAGGAATAAACCAGGACGTTCAATACGCAGTACGGTATTAAATAAAATACCACGGTATGATTAACTACCGTGAGCGTCACCAGCATTACATTTTCGGGACAGCTGGACAGGGGAACTTCAATCATAGGTGTCGGGAAACCTGGCCAAGAGAGATATATCACACAAACTTCGAAATACCCTTTCTTATATAGATAATATACACGTGTATATTAAATATATGTGGGGGTATTTTGAAGTAGGGGTTATATATCTCTTTAGATCAAGTCTCCAGATGCCTGTGCGTCGATGAAGAACGAATGTATTTTTTCAACGAGCAATTTACAGACGATGTATTTTTTGACTGCTCGTCGAGTTTACGGAATACATTGAGACACGATGTACTCGAATAAAGAAGCATTCATTTTTTTTCTCTTAATTGTGCTACGGGGCAATGGATCAGCATGGCCGATAAACATAACTTATTACTGTTATTACCATGACCGGAAGCGGGCGGCGGGTTGTTAATGAATTTTGTTTTCATTAACGTCCGCGACTCGCTTCCGGTTGCATGGCATCATGAATTACTGAGTCTTACCGCCCCACAAAACTCAGTTAATATACTGGAGAACACCCGCTAAAGTTGCAACAACATAACTGTAATGCGAGTTTGGAGTAGGGCTGTCACGATCAATCGATTAATCGATTGTTGATCGGTCACAGCGAAATCGATTAGTATTTTTCGTTGTCGAATAATCGGTAAATTGTATCCCGTTTTAGATGTTTAATAATTAAAAGAAAATGTGATGGAAAAAACTATTGTTTCTAAAGGTATTGAGTTAAGAACATCGATGTTAAACCCCAAGAAGCCATTGGAAGCATTTGTCTTCCAGGTACATTCATCAAAGCTTTGATGTTATGAATCTTTGAACCGTTAGTGTAATAATCAAGACCGGTCGGCAGTTGCGAAGATCGCAACTGCCGACCGGTCTTGATTATTACACTTACGGTTCAAAAGTTCAGAACATCAAAGCTTTGAATGTACCTAAAAGTTGATCGTCTTCGTTGTTTACTTGAGGTAGGTCAGCTGACTTGAACCTCATTTTTATCGACTTCAAAGAGAGGGAGAGGGGTGGGGGTCATCTAGGTACGATTAATCGATTATTTGCGACGATTAATCGATTCCTAAAATAAAAAATCGTGACAGCCCTAGTTTGGAGGGCGCTATGGCTTATTAACGGCCCGAGAGGAATGAATAACGGCCCGAGAGTTGATTACCGGACTGAGTCGAGGGCCATTCATAAGCCAGAGGCTGTTATTCAATCCCCGAGAGCCGTTAATAAACCGGAATGCCCGACAAAATCATGTCATGCTTCCGGTTGCAAGACACCATGAATTACGGGTGGGGGTGGGGGGGGGGGTGTAGAGCCCTGCTGACCATAATAGGACACTAGTCATTTAAATTGTAACACAGCAAGCATAACGGAGAGGGATTGCCTGAGAATCAAAATTTTTTAACCTTACCAAACATATATATATGCATATAAATAAACAAATAGACAGTAATTTTTCTGCTGGAACAATTTGTACATTTTAAAACATTCAACTCCAAACGGGTCGCCTTAAACATTCATTAATTTTTTTAACAACAATGTTTTTCCAGTTTTCCACTGGCTGCAGTTCTGGGTGGAAGTATAGTACGTATTTCTCCAAATATGATTTCCTAATCTGGCACACTTCTAATTTTCTTTTTAAGCCACCCCCGTAATACGAATATTTCAACCTGAGGTTATCACTTCCGAAAAGTTCTGGAAATAATTTTTAAAAAACGTTCTTTGCAAAGTTTCCTGGGCCATGGGAATTCATCACGATTCGTTTCAGTTCTTCTTTTGAAATATAATAAGGAGGGGGAATGTTCATGAATGGATCTTCCGAATCATCTATCTGTATGTTATTAGAACTGGAGTTGAAACTGGTACATGTAACTTGTAATTCCTCACAGACTCCTTGCATTCTATCATCACCACCTATTTTTTTAATTTCACTCATTAGTTTCTGTGTGATTTCTAAATCTGCAATTTTCTTATGTAGACTGCCGAATTTCTTAACTTGTTTCTTTTCAAACTCTTTCAGCCATTTTAAAATGTCGATCTCCGACTCGTTCGTTGTTCCACTGACATCACTTCCCTAATCTGAACACGACGAAGATGTAGCATGCGTTTTTTCTTTATCCATATATACAGTTGAGTTTAACATTGTTAGTGAACGCGACGGTGACAGAATACGCGATAAATCATCTCTGCTGGCTGTGATGGAGGGCCCCAGCGGTCCAATTGGCTCTGCTATCCACGCTTCCGCTGAAACGTCTGAAAAAAACTGTTGTCCCAGTTGTTGTTGCTCCTGCTGCTGTTCTTGTTGTTGTGGTTGTTCCTGTGGTTGTTGTTGCTGTTCTTGTGGTTGTTGTTCCTGTTGCTCCTCCTCCTGTGTTTGTGGTTGTTGCTCCAGCTGTTCCTGTTCCTGCATCGGTTGTTCTACTAATTTGAGCACCTGTGCAGCCTGAAATATTTTTTTTTAAACATCAGTGAACATGTATACTTTTTTTAATTTTTGTGGATGTATTTATTTCCCAGTGTCCTTACATTTTTCAATTTATCGGAAGAACAACGCGAAATTAATTACAAGCATAGACATGTATTGTAAACCAAACATGCATTTCATCGGGGACTTTGACACCTACTGTGTCCATTAGTACGTGTAATCGGTGGTGACCAAGTGAAACCTACATGTACACACCTAGGGGATTAAAATTAAAATGTTGTATAGTAGGTTTATATTACAATTTAGTGCAATACTCCAAACTACTATCTTAAATATATATATATTATTTATTTTGTTAATGATTGGATGATGAGAAAAAAGGTTTCAAAATTTTTCGGACATTAAAAACCTGAATGTGTGTTCAGTCGCACATTACATGTAACAAGGACATACATACACAAGATGCCGCCGAGTAAACTTTCGCATGAGAAGAAACTGGAAGCAATTGAAAAATTCAAACAAGGTTGGAAAATATTCGCTATCCACAAAGAGTTCATGTTACAAAGACTTAATGTATCATATGACTGTGTTCGTTCTGTAGTCGAAAAATACAGAACTGGAAATTTCAACCATGCAGAGCGCGTAAATGAAAAAACACATAACTTTAGAAAGCTAACCGATAATCACACAGTCTTGATTCAAGAGATTCTGACGAAGGATAGTGTCCGTTCAAGTGCAGACATTCTCAAAAAACTACCAGGTCAAGATGTATCAAGGACAACTGTGTTAAAAGCTGTCAGGCATGCCGGTTGGACAAATGCTAAACCAAGGTATTGTTCGCTAATAAGCAAAACGAATCAAGAGAAAAGGACACTGTTCTGCCAAGAACTCACAGAGAACAACGAATCATTTGCTGACGTAATTTTTAGCGACGAATGTACCATACAATTACATGACAATAAAACAACGTGCTTCAGGGAAATCAATGGGGTGTCTCCGTTGATACAACGTCCGAAACACCCTTTGAAAGTACATATGTGGGCTGCCATTTCACGCCAAGGAACATGCCCCCTCTTAATATTTGACGGAATAATGGACAAGGAACTCTTCACGGATACAATTTTAAATAATGTGTTACCATTTCTTAAAAATTCTTTCGTACGTACACACAGGTTTGTTCAGGATAATGACCCAAAACACACTTCGAAATATGCACAGAGTTTCATGGAGGAAAATGGTATAAACTGGTGGAGATGGCCAGCTGGTGAGTATTATACGCAACTGAGCCCCCTTGAGAGAGTGAAAAATTCACGATTGATTTTAATCAACTTACATGTGTTGACAGACCAAACTGACCAGAACAATATACGAAATTAGCCAGACAAATATTATTTTTTCATTATTGCTATAAAAACATAGCTTATGACCCCTCATTGAAACGATCCCATTGGGCTCTCTCCAATGAGGTTTTGTAAGCTATGGTTATGCGAGATAATGTTTTGCAACACTATTCACCGGAAAATATCAGACAGTTCGCCGAAATAAATTTTCCAGAGAACTGTCTGATATTTTCCGACGAATAGTCTTCATTCTGCGAAGTGAGACTGATTCACTTAACCTCATGATATCTAACGATACATATAATTTTACTTTACCCTATATGTATTTTTGCCAAATATTGGGGGGGGAGGGGGCCTCTCCTCGTGGTACGGGCCTGCATTGACAAATGCTGTGGGAGTGAAGGAGGGGATATTTTTCTGAACATATCGGGTAATTTTCCCGCTTCGTATTGACTTCTATAACCACATTTCGGGGGAGGGGGGGGGGGGGGGGTGGACTATCATAAGATGTAAGTTAACCACGTTTTTTGGCAATACCATGGTAAAAGTTGTGACAGGTTACCACCCCTTTATCACAACATTGCGTGGATACCGAAAATTATCCCACGAGTGATCGAGACAAATGTTTATTGTGTTTCGGTCACTTGTACGTTAATTTTTGGTATTTCCAAACTCCCAAAATATATTAACTTTGTTTAGCACATTTTTTTGTATTTGCAGCTAGTCCTGACCTCCACCCAATTGAGCAGGTGTGGAACCAGCTGAAAAGATTTGTGTCTAAACGGAATCCACTGACTAAACAGGACCTATTAGAAAAATATCACAAAGTTTTGGAATGAAGAATTGGACATGGAAACGTGTAACGTGTACATAGACCATCTTTACAAAGTAGTGCCCATAGTAAAAGAACTTGAGGGGAAAGCATCCGGAGATTTACCAACCTACTGCTTTAGATCTGAATCATCCAGAGGCAAAAGCATCGAGTACTTTAATAAGCTTTTAGAGACCTCAGAGAAATGGAAAATCTTTGATATGAAGTGTGGCCGAATTAATTGACTCTACTGGCCAAAAGAAAATATTTTTTTTTACCCAGTTATAAATATAGATTTACCTTTTTTGTAACGTTTCTCCGTGTGCTCTTGGGGATCTTTGCCACTGGGGCAACAGACTTGTTTTCTGCAGCTTTCTTTTTCTTCTTCGTAATCGGGCGTTTATTAACTTCGTCGCATCTGTTTTTCAAATCTATATATTGTCCAGCATCCAAAACCTGTGACAGAAAATAGAATAAAAATATAATTCGCCTGCATTGATAGAGGATATCTAGTGTTTTGGGGTGGATACCGAAAATTATCTCATGAGCGACCGATACAAATGTTTATTTTGCACTTGCGAAATTAACCATTTGTTTCGGTCACAAGTAAGATAATTTTAGATATCCACTAAAAAACACAAGATTTTCTTTTTATTATGCGCTTTTTATAAGAATCTGATAATTCCACTCGTTTCAACCCAAAATTGATGTATGATATTAAACAACGGATTGAATCATTGAAACGCGGAGGTGATTTGATCCACTTAAAAACCTTAGATTTTCATTTCATTATACGTTTCTACAACAAATTGATCATTTCCAGAGGGGGGGGGGGGGGGTGGATACGATTTCTATCTTTCCGCAATTTCTTCGATAATCTATCGTTTAGCGTATAGTAAATAGAGATTATTACCATTATGTGGATGTACAAAATATGTATCCGAGTCGAGCTCAGGGTTCTAAGGGCAAATCACGACGCGTCGAAGATGTGTCGTGATCTTCCCTCAGAACCCAGAGCGAGGGGGTCTAATACACGACAGTTGCGGAGTTATTACAGACAAAATACATGCGATTGTAAGACAAAAATGATTATGGAGAGAGAGGGGGGGGGGGGAGGGAGTAGTCGTCCCAAATATTTTTGAGAGTTTGTTGGTGTGATCAATTTAAAAACACGCTGCCAGGGAGCAGTAGATTTCATTTTTTAAGCGATTTCCCTGCAAATCTTAATACAAATGCGGATATCTTTACAACCAGCTCGCAGAGAGGGCTCTAATGATATCCGCATTTGTATTGTTTAAAAAAAATAAATATTCGTTGTTCGCTCGTTCGTTCGTAATTTTTTATTTATTATGTGTACCCATACTATGTATGGTATACATAATGCCATCATCCGGGGTGGCCATCCATCGTTCGTCCATCTTTGTCCGTCCGGCATCCGTATCCATTTCTTTGTCATTCGATAACTTGAAAAATATTACTTGGATTGTCAAGTTACTTTATATTTGTGTTCAGGTTACTGATGTGCCGAGCTGTATAGTTTTTGGTGTAAATCTGATAATTTGATCCTGAGATATTAACCCTTTATTCTTCAAATTGAAAATTCCTCCAATCCCTTTGGTATTCGATAACTTGAAAAATATTGCTTGGATTGTCAAATTACTTTATATTTGTGTTCAGGTTACTGATGTGCTGAGCTGCAGGGCTCGATTTAACTGGATTAGCATAGCACTTTGCTCTCCAATTTCTGAATTTTGCTATTCAAGATTTATTAGTTTCAAGTGCTTTTGGATCAACTGCTAATCAATTTTCCAGGGTGAATAGTAAATTGCTATTCAAAATTTTCAGATTAAGCCCTGGAGCTGTATAGTTTTTGATGTAAATCTAATAATTTAATCCCGAGATATTAACCCTTTATCCTTCAAATTGAAAATTCCTCCAATCCCTTTGGCATTCGATAACTTGAAAAATATTGCTTGGATTGTCAAGTTACTTTATATTTGTGTTCAGGTTACTGATGTGCTGAGCTGTATAGTTTTTATGTGTACCCATACTATGTATGGTACACATAATGCCGTCATCCACGGTGGCCATCTGTCGTTCGTCCATCCTTTGTCTATCCGTCCGGCATCCGTATCCATTTCTTTGTCATTCGATAACTTGAAAAATATTGCTTGGATTGTCAAGTTACTTTATATTTGTGTTCAGGTTACTGATGTGCCGAGCTGTATAGTTTTTTGTGTAAATCTGATCATTTGATCCTGAGATATTAACCCTTTATCCTTCGAATTGAAAACTCCTCCAATCCATTTGTCATTCGATAACTTGAAAAATATTGCTTGGATTGTCAAGTTACTTTATATTTGTGTTCAGGTTACTGATGTGCTGAGCTGTATAGTTTTTGGTGTAAATCTGATAATTTGATCCTGAGATATTAACCCTTTATCCTTCAAATTGAAAATTGCTCCAATCCCTTTGGCATGAGATAACTCCAAAAATAACAATCCGATTGTCATGTTACTTTATATATTTATTCAGGTTACTGATGTGCCGAGCTGTATAGTTTTTGGAGTAAATCTGATAATTTGATCCTGAGATATTAACAGGTTATCCATCAAATTGAAAATTCCTCCAATCCCTTTGGCATTTGGTAACTTGAAAAATATTGCTTGGATTGTCAAGTTACTTTATATTTGTGTTCAGGTTACTGATGTGCTGAGCTGTATAGTTTTTGGTGTAAATCTGTAATTTTGATCCTGAGATATTGACCCTTTATCCTTCAAATTGAAAATTCCTCCAATCCCTTTGGCATTCGATAACTTGAAAAATATTGCTTGGATTATCAAGTTACTTTATATTTGTGTTCAGGTTACTGATGTGACGAGCTGTATAATTTTTGGTGTAAATCTGTTATTTTGATCCTGAGATATTAACCCTTTATCCTTCAAATTGAAAATTCCTCCAGTCCCTTTGGCATGAGATAACTCAAAAAATATCAATCCGATTGTCATGTTACTTCACATATATGTTCGGGTTACTGATGTGCTGTGCTGTATAGTTTTTTTATGTAAATCTGATAATTTGATCCGGAGATATTAGCCCTTTATCCAACAAATAGACACTCCTCCAATCCATTTCTATATGTACCCATACCATGTATGGTGTACATAATGTCGGCATCTGTGGTGGCCCTCTGTCATACAGCTTTCTACTAGTTGCGCGTATGGGTACACATCTGACGATTTCATCGGCCTATTTTTTATTTGAAAGCCCACTCTTCCAGTTTTTAAAACTGTTTTGCGCACTGCATCTCTGCATGTACAATAATATAACCTGGTTTGAACATGACTTTGTGAACAGCTCTCCATGAGCGCTTTTCATAAACTATTGTCAGAAGCTGGTATTATGGATGTAATTCCTACTTGTACTACAACGCTTTATTTCATATACATTGTAACTTACCTCTGCTGTTGCCACTTCTGTTGAATTTCCATATTGTACAGTGTATTTCTTTCCAATGATGATCGAACAATCTTCGTCTGGCAGGTTAAAAAACTTTCTAGTACGGACTTGGGCCTTTCCGTCTTCATCATATTGCACTAAAAAGTGGTTATCTGTTTTGGTCAGCTGCCTCAGTGACATTTTTACGATTCTGATTATTCTGAGTTGAATGTAGTTGAATAATTATTCGAGCTACCTTTATAGGACATTGACAATTATTGTCATAAACATTGCTTTCTTTGCTATAACAAGTGTGAGGGCGATACAGCAATTCAACCACAGAAATTGGAAAGGGGCTACATTCAAATTTTCCGTCACAGCTTGGCGATGACACGACAAGTAATAAGCTGGACCGTGTTATGTTAACACCTTCATGTCGTTGTAATTTCTTCTTTGTATATACTATTGTCTCACATTATGGGCTACTTAATGTGGGATACTTAGAACGACTGTTAATAAATAATATATGTAATATATAATGAGATTCACAGGATAGAATGAATGAAAGGTTTGAATAAAAACAAAAAAAAAACAAACCTTTCATTCATTCTGATATTTCATTCATTCGAATAGATTATATTAAAATCTATAAAACGTACACAAGGTTTTTTTCTGTTATTATATACATCATTACACCCTACCCTCCCTTCGCTCCCTCTATCTGTATCAAACATAGCAAGTGTAAGCACAAACTCTGCATTCTCACGCTAGAGTTCGATTAAAAGCAGTTTTTCATTGTCTCCATGGGTGGTGTTTTGGGGTTAATTGATATTCTGACACGCTATACCTCTATTTGATGGGTTAATATGAGGGGAGCATTTCCAAAGGACTGAGAACAATCAATAGCATGTAACTACTATTTATTCGTAAAAAATATCTTAAAGAAAATTTTGGAAAACTTAGTTTTTCATAACATTGTGGACAACTTTATCGATCACTCCATGACATGCGGTTTGAGAAGTTTTTTAATCCCTTCTGTTTCGCACCGCACGTGGCTCGACCCATTGTTGACTTGAATTGAACAACATCCTCTTGACAATTTGAACGACCGTGCTTTTGATTGCGGGTATACTGTAACCTGTCTTAAACCCACCCACAGTACCAGGATAATGATTTAGACTAGAAACACCACCAGCGTGGAATTTCCACACAAACCGGTCCGGGTTATGTTACATGACTGCCCTGGCCAAGATTTTGACAAACAACATTACTCCGTCATTCAAGGGACTCACATACGTCCAACACGATAAAATATATATATGAATATCACACATTAAACGCATGAGCGAACAGGGGATTTTTTCTTTCCTTTTTGGGGGGGTGAGGTGGGGGGGGGGGGGGGAGGGGGCGTGTGGTGCTCTACAGAATTGCCAGTGAATTATCAAGTTTTATGTAGAATTTACCGATTTTTGCGTGTTTCCACATTTGTTTTAGGTATGGGATGGGGTGGGGTGGGGTGATGTAGCCTCCACTACCATATACACTTTTATTTGATAAAATATAAATGTATAAAATATTACATGTATAATGTAGTCAGACAGTGCTATACAGTAAAAAGAAGAATATTTTATTGTTAACACCAAAACTGCGAAAATTGTGTGGGTTGGGTTACTTGTACAACGGAACCAGAATACAGTGAGGTTTTTTTTTAAAAAAAATCATCGGCAATATTTCTGTGTATTCCCGATTTGATGTTGTTTATCGAGTCGTCGCATCGGAGGCTAACCGAGGAAAGGGGGACACTCTAAACCATTGAGTTTTTTATCTTTTCCAAATCGCGCGATCCTTTATTCTTTTGGTAAATTTCCCATGCGGGTTTTAATTTAAACATCACCGAGCACAGGATCAATATTCAAAAATAAATAAACTATTACATGTGTAAATGGCTAAGTCGTCAAATCAATTCATCAAACTCAAATGTACAAGATTTAATTAAATGACATATTCTCGGTGAAACACCGAGTCACTTCAATCAACAACGCGAATGGGCCGTCACTACTGTTTATCACCTCTCACTAGAGCTGCTAATCTTTTACGCACAGCCAACGCGGTGTGTGAAAGTCGACACAGTGTTCCACAGAGTCAGTTTTGGTAGAATCACCCGCCACCGCGCCGAGTGTTTGAGACGCTATACACTCTGGACGTACTGTATGTCTACTATTACTGGCGACAACCTGATACTTTATAACCTCCAGACGAGAGGGGGAAACAAAGTACAAATCGTAAACGTCGCCTATAAAATTTCGGACTCATATTGCCGTGTTTGGTCCGAAATCACTGACTTTTATTTCGAGCGATAAATGATGTAATTGCACGTGCATGACGTCACACGTCCGCATCATGGTTCTTTTTGAATATTACTGCGAGCGGTTGTAAACAAAGCTCTATCTTTAGAAAAAAAACTTTTTAACGCTAAAACCAATTTCGTTTCGTTCTCTCTGCATTTCTAATTATTTACGTTGGCACGTATCAGGTTGTATAAAAAAAAATTGAGGCAGTGACACATGGGAAAGGTGCACGATCGCTCACACAAAAATTGTTCAAGGTGCACGAATAATTGCTCGCCTCTGTTCTTGTGTGTTTTTTTTATCCATTTGAGTTGCGTCAACAGAAACATTCAATTAATTTTTGATGTTGGGAAATTTTTAATCACTCACAATTCGATGCATTTAAAGTACAATTCCAAACAATTTCCTCTTCGTCGTTATGAACATGACACACTGTAGTTCTCTTATACATCCACACACAACACGCTAACAGTAAGAGGGTTGTACATTGACAACTCGCTCCGACCTTACTCCTGCCAGAAAACGAACATGCATGTTCAGATATTCAAAACGGTGGTCATTCTGAGATCCGAGAGATGTTATAATACTTCCATATTTTATTATTATCATAGACATTCGGAATGTTGTCCCATTCCTTATTTTAATTTATACACGTGACACCTGTCGCTCCATTTCACCAGTGACACGAATTAATGTGCCTGATGTGGAATATACGCATCCATTTAATAATCTGCCATTTAAAATCCAGAACTAATTTTAGTGGGTTACATTATTTTCACCGTCAAAATTTCTATCAGTGTTCAGTTGTATTCATACATTCGTTTCGAAGGACACTTGTCAATGGGAACAAGATAAAAGTTTATTTCAGGAATTCTGGTAATACATTTAAAAAACAAACACTAGATCTCAAGCTTGCAATTTTATTCTGAACCACAGGCAAACAATAACATTAACTTAATTTAGAAAAAAATACACTTTGAATGTACAATTCAACAGTATTAAAAAAATGAAGATAAACATTAAATCAAAATCACTCTCCTCACATTTTTCACTCTCGCAAACTTTATTTGAGGTGAGCGATTTTCCACTCGCCTCTATTTTGCTCCCATTCGTCACTGTTGAGGTCAAGCGTCGCAGTCACTGTCAGGATTCGTGGATTTTGGGTTTGTATTTTTATGAAACATCCGACCAGATGTAGTATTGTGTGTCCCGTGGGAATTTAGAGAATTGTAGGAGGTAAAAATGCATATTTTCCACTTCAATTATTAAGCATTTTAGCGACCAGAATGCCACCAGAGAACACCTAAAAATCAAAATTTGTGGGTCCAGTAGTTTAAATTTGTGGGTCCGGTAGTTTAAATTTGTGGGTCCGGTAGTTTAAAGAAAGTGAAACTCAGAGCCGTTTTACTTTCTTTAAACTACCGGACCCACAATTTTTCCCCTAGCGGAAACCCTGTATTAAGCTTTTGTAATTGGTGATTTATCCACAAAATTCTGTAGTATAACAGATAACAGATTTTCTTCTGCGTCCTATTTCAACTATTGGCAAAGAAATAATCTGTAATCGGTTGATAGCAAGTTTTGATAATCATTTCATCACAAATTTGTGTGTATTTAAATTGAATTTATAGAGTATCAGAGGACAGATTTCCTAGTCATATAGCACTTTAAATCTGAAAATGGGGGTGGTGGGGCTTCTGTGTGATTATGGGCTTCAACACAGGTCGGTACCGCATAGACACATTGCGTTGGATGTTAAGTGTTCATTTGCATGTTATGTTCTCAACAACTGTTATGCCAATTAAGATAAATATAACAATGACTAATTGGTTTGCAACAGATTTTATTGATGATTAACCTATGAAAATTCCATAACCGTTGCAGGCCCAATTTTAGCTTGCTGGGATTGGAATAGCCTGATCGGTGAAAGTTTTTGGACCTTTTAGTTGACGTAGTCCACTTAAGAAATATAAACAATGCATTTGGTCCTGCATACATCTTCATCTGTACATTGAGCTGTTACCAGGCTGACCCTTATTCACACAAACAGAAATATCCACAGACTGGAGATGGTACAGAGGAGAGCTGCCAATATGCTGGACTCGCCTGTTATGTAATACAGCATCTGCTTTAGCATTGATGAACTTGATAAGAGCTAGCGACGAGAGACATAAAATGTTGCGATTTCAAGGCTCAAGCCAAATATTCAGGCGGACATCACTAGGCCTGCAGTTTTGAGCAGTATCTGATGTTCGATAAGCTAAATTTTGTTTCCAGACTTGCAGGTGTGATGTTTTCGAAAAAGAAAAAAAAAAAACACAATGCGGCCTTGATCGATCCAATCACTCCTCAGTATACTGGAATAGAGTCTTTAGTGACAACAGCACAGAGAAAAGGCTTTAGTTTTTGTGAATTTGGGACTCGGTTATGCTTGCGTCGTTTGCTTCTGAAAGGTGATCCTTGTGAAACTGGTATATAATCTAGGGCTGTCACGATTTTTTAATTTAGGAATCGATTAATCGTCGCAAATAATTGATGATAATCGATTGATCGTATCGAGATGACCCCCATCTCCTTCTCTTTGAAGTCGATAAAAATGAGGTTGAAGTCAGTTGACCTACCTCAATTAAACAACGAAGACGATCCTCTTTTAGTTACATTCAAAGCTTTGATGTTCTGAACTTTTGAACCGTCGGTGTAATAATCAAGACCGGTCGGCTGTTCCGAACTTCGCAACTGCCGACCGGTCTTGATTATTACACTGACGGTTCAAAAGTTCAGAACATCAAAGCTTTGATGAATGTATCTGAAAGACAAATGCTTCCAATAGCTTCTTGGGGTTTAACATCGATGTTCTTAACTCTTTACCTTTAGAAACAATAGTTTTTTCAACATATTTTCTTTTAATTATTAAATGTCTAAAACGGAATATAATTTATCGATTATTCGACAACGAAAAATACTAATCGATTTCGCCGTGACCGATCAACAATCAATTAATTGATTAATTGTGACAGCCCTAATATAATCTTTTACTTGCACGTCTTTCTTGCATGATTTTCCAAGGTGTTACTTTATACTGCATAAAATATTTTTCAGGCCCGAAAATGTCTTTTCCACCAAGGCCTCCCATTGGTATGCCACATATGATGACTCAAGGATATTTTGCTCCAATGGGTAAGTGCTTCTTTATCATTAAAATATACTGCTCACATTTTGCTAAGGATCACTCCTACCCATCTGCATTTTTGATACTTTTTAAAAGGTCGAATGCGTGTAGTTTTAAGTATGTTTGTTTGTTCATTAGTATTTAACGGCACTTCCAACAGCTTGGGGATCATATCATGTCGGGCAATTTCACAGGTAGAGAAAGTCTGGGAACCCGAAGAGAACCACTGAGCAATGGTGAGTAGCTTTCTGGCTTTCTAATTTACCACCCTGACACAAGCTGTTAGAACTGGTTGAAAGTAAGTGTTACTTTTACATGTTGTACATCTATGGTCGACACGCTGTATCTCCACGGTTCACTTGCCTTCAACAGTGCTAACCCTGTTTGTTCCAGAACGATAAATTACAGAGTGCAATAGTTATTCAGCATTGCTGAGTGCTTCCCTATGGCTACTCTGGCTTCCTCTACCTGCACATTTGTACAGCTGGATATGACCCCTGTTTATAAGTGTCATTTCTAAATAATGTACACATTTTCCTTTCATATACAAATTATCTCCTCTGAAACCGCTAGGTCGATTTGCTCGTAACTTGGTATGGATGTTCATTACCATATGTCTATTCAAGTTTGTTCAAATGAAATGGACATGGGGCTCCATAGGGGGCATAACTCTGATAGCACCCTGTGTATATTAGAGAAATTACTAAAAAAAATCTTCTTCTCCCGCATAAGGGGCAGAATCATTTGATATTTGGTATACAGCATTATGGGGTGGATCTGATTCAAGTTTGTTCATATTTGGGCTCGGCATAGAAGCTCGAATTTGAACTTAGTGCATTTCAGGCAAATTTCTTAAAAAATCTTCTCCAGATCCAGCAGATAGAATCTTTTGATATTTGGTATGCAACACTGTGGGGTGGATCCGATTCAAGTGTGTTCAAATCGGCCCCCAGGGTTTATATTTGGGCTCAGTATAGAAGCTCGAATTCGAACTTCGTGCATTTCAGGCAAATTTCTTAAAAAATCTTCTTCCTCAGATCCAGCAGGCAGAATCTTTTGATATTTGGTATGCAACATTGAGGGGTGGATCTGATTCAAGTTTGTTCAAATTGTCCCCATGGATTCATATTTGGGCTCACAAAAGAAGCTCGAATTCGAACTAAGTGCATTTCAGGCAAATTTCTTTGAAAATCTTCTTCTCAAGATCCAGCAGGCAGAATCTTTTGATATTGGGTATGCGCCATGCTTAGGGAGGTGAGATTCAAGTTTGTTCAAGCCAAGTCCCAGGGTTCATATTTGGGCTCACTGTGGTAGCCTGAATTATAACTTAGTTCAAAATGAGGAATTTTCTTTAAAAATCTTCTTCAGATCCAGCAGTTGGAATGTTTTGATATTTGATATGCAGCATCCTAAGGGAGGTGAGATTCAAGTTTGTTCAAGCCAAGTCCCTGGGTTCATATATGGGCTCCCTGTGGGAGCCTGAATTATAACTTTGTTCAATATGAGGAATATTCTTTTAAAATCTTTTTTTTTTTAGATCCACTGGTTAGAATCTTTGGATATTTGGTATAAGCTTTTCTTAGGAGCAGATGCAACTTGTTGAAATCAACTCTCTGGGTTGATATTTAGGCTACCATGTCAGGTGAGCGCCCTCAGGCCCCTTGGGGCCTCTTGTTTAATACCTATTTGGTCGAATATGAGTGAGCCTGGGGCTCTGACCGGTTCATTAAATCTACTTGATTCATGAATTGCATGTTTGGATTCTTACTGAAAACTTATAAATTTTTCATGTTCCTTCTGTGGTGGTTCTGTAGATATTGTTTAAGATATAAGAAATTTGCTACAAATATTTTTTTTTTGGGGGGGGGGGGGGGTGGATTTGTTGTCGGTCCTCTCAAAGTAATCATAAACAGCACAGTGTTTACCTTTGCCAGACATTTTAGCCTTTGGGGTGCGGAAAGCAAGTGATTGAGAGGTCATAAACGTACCAATTCTTGGAAATTTGGTGAAACCAAAAGTCTTGTTTTTTTGTTTAGACTGCTGTTAGGTTTTGGTATTGAAAAAAAAACTGAGCCAAACCAATAAACCTCCAAGCCCTACTTCAAGCATACTTACCTTGGGGGGTAGGGGACTGCATTGATGACTATTCTTCTGCAGGAGTTTGTATGTTTGTGTGGCAAGTGACTTGTAGGACTGCTCTTCATCAATCATGGTGAAGTTACAATTGCAGAGGCTGAAGGAGCACATTGGAATACTCTCCATATTTAATTTTCAACAATCTGAAAAATTTCAAATCGATCCACCAGAACCAATGACTAATGCAATTTCACGTAAAACGATGTATTTTTTAACTCAAACAGAGGGCCGAAACAAATGCAGATAAGGGTCCCAAAGTTCACACCATTGCAAAAAAGATTCTTTTATTTCACAAACCCCATTCATCTATGATGGTTTATCATCCAGAGGTAATTATAAATTGCCTGGAAACAAGTCTCAATGGCGCATAATTTAAAATTCTAACAAATGTATATGTATGTGTTGGGAGAAACGAGTCTCCATCGCATAATATAAAAGGCTAACAAATGTATATGTATGTGCTGGGAGACGTTTTAAATAATTTATTATTAAACCAGTTTTATGAGCCTTTAATTCAGGTATCGCAAGTATTTTTTAAATCAGGGTATTGATAAATGGGTGCTTCTGTCATTTGTGAGATGTAACGGAAATGTTCTGAATGCTGTGAAAATGCTACGCATTTATCCCCGGAGGGCAAAAGTTAATGTACAAGTTGTTAAAAGTTCAAAATCAGATCTTTTATAATATGTGTAATAATTATCTTCACAACAAGGTATATCATTTTTTTTTTTTTTTACTTTTAGGTATGATGCCGATGGGTATGGGAATGATGACTCCTGCACCAGTAAGTTCTCTGTTTTACAGATTCTTTCAGTGTTGTCTGCCAAGTTTTATGTGATATGTGCATTGGGATTCGGCTTTCCAAGTATCCTGATCCTTGTGCTGATGCAGTATTTTTATAATAATAAGTATCAAACCTGTCATTTTGAAATGAGCGCTCACCTCTGTGGCCCATCTGATTTGGATCTCGACATATACCTGCTTAAAATCTTTATAAACTAAGTGATTCTAAAATCTTCATTCACACAATTAATCTAATGGAATTACTGATCTCTTAACACTTATGGGTCTGAGAATTTTTACTACCCACCCACCATGTAAGTCAAGCGGTTTAACTGGGGTTTTTAGCCATGACATGTTTGCCCCTAGAGGCAGCTAGGGCTTAACTAGAAACCACTGCAAAAGATTTGACTATTGTAAACATGACCTTGCAGGCATGCCGTTTTAAGAAATTCACAGAACTTTTAAACAGGTTCTGTGTATTTGATGTCTGTTCCAACACAAGGTATCGGGGAACCTATGTTTATTATACCCCCCCCCCCCCCCCCCCCCCCCCCCCCCCCCCCCCCGCGTATATAGGAATCTCCCTGTCCGTCCGTCCGTCTCTCCATCCTTATAAGCACAACTCCTCCTAAACCGCTTGAAGAATTTTCATGAAACTTTACACCATGGAAGAACTCCATATGAAGATGTGCATGAAGCAATATAATTCTGTTCTGTCATTTCCAAGGGGAGATAATCTAACTTATACATTTCAGGCGCGGGGGGTATCACTTTGTGAGCTTGCGCACAGTACCTTTTGTTTTATACTGATTCTGCACCCATTTTTTTTTAGTTCAAACATGGTCTGAAAGACCTTTTTTTTTAAGCTCACCTTGACGAATGTCAACTTGAGCTGATCTCATTGCTCGCCGTCCGTCGTCTGTCAACGCTGTGTTTTGGTCTTCTCCAAAACCACTGGGCCAATTCAAGTGAAGGTTTGTGTGAGTGATGGTCCCAAATGGGCATTGCATTTTTGTTCAACTCAGAATGCTCAGGCCCATAAGGAGGGGGTGGAAGAAAATGCTCAAAAATATTTTAAAAACCAGTGGGTACAATGACTTGATACTTGTTATGGAGCTTCCTTTTGAGGTGTAGAATCAAGTTTGTTGAAACGAATTTCGTGAAGCAATATTTGGTTTTGTAATGGGAGGGGTAAGATTTTTGGCCCTGCCCCAAATTTCTATTTTCTGAACTGATGGTCCGATTTGCACCAAATTTGGTATGTGTTATTATTGGGTCATAAGTACTTGGCTTGTGCAAAAAAAATTAACGCATCCCCATGGGAACCCCAGGAGCTAAACATAGAAATATTTCCAAATGCCCATATGTCCCAAACCACGTGGAACAGAGAGCTGTTATTTGGTTATTTGGTATGAAGCATCCTTAGGACCAGTAGAATTGAGTGTTAAAAAAAATTGCCATCGGTTATTTTAGGGTGTCCTGTAGAGGGCGTCAAAAAAAATGCTGAGTCAACATATTCACAAAAAATTTCTTCTCCCGAATGAATGGTCAGAATCTTTTAATATTTGGTATACAGCATTCATAGCGGGGTCAGATACAAGTTTGTTAAAATAAAGCCCATTGGTTCATATTTGGGCTCAATACAAGAGCCCGAATTTTTAACTTTGGGCAATATGGGGAATATTCTGTAAAATTCTTCTTCAGAACCACCAGTCAGAATCTTTTAATGTTTGGTATACATCATTGTTATGAGGGTCAGATTCAAGATTGTTCAAACCAAGTCCCAGGTTAATATTTGGCCTTCCTGTGGAAGCCCAAATTTTAACTTGGTTCGGCAGGCCTGCACAAATTGGGTGAACGGTCGTTTCGTTTGCCTAAAGGTTGTCCTAATTTTTTTATGGCGAGCTGTTTCCCGTTCGCTCATATTTTCAGCTGTATTTCTGACATATCCAACTGAATACAAAACTTGAAAGCCAGTCTTTTTTCTTATTGTTTATGCATGGAGACTGGTCAACGCTAATTTAATTAACTACTTGCAAAAGTACGGTTGTTACTTGTACAATGTGTGGAAATCCCCAGCAAATGTGTGAGATATCTCTGATGTATTTACTATTGACAGAGCTAACCACTTGTAAAATAAATAACTGTGGAGACAGCGCATTCATCATTGTTTTATTTTTGTCACAACATACCTTGACCTTCTTGTTCTCCATATGATCGCGCCTGACGTCGATGATTCTTCCCAAGCAGTGGGTTAAACTACTTGATAACATCAAAATAATGCTCAGGCCCATGAAACCATGTTGTAAATATATTTATTTAGAGAAATTATTACTTCCAGCTGAAAAGAATAAAATTTTCATGCTGAACTCCATTGCGGTCCTTGAATTTTAAATTATCAGTTGGTACAGTACCAGTCATGAGGAAATCGTCTTGTGATGGCGCTTCAGGTCTGCAAACAAACTGAACAGCAAACAGCTGAGTTAGCATATGTTACTGTGTACACCGATGCGATCTTATAATTCAACCTCTTTCTTTTTAAAATTGAATCATTAACACATACTTTACCCATGATAGAGATTTGTTTAATTGTGGTGTGCCGTAGGCACAGGGAACAGTTGAGTGCTGTCTCAGCTCATTTAATTTGTTGAACTCAAACTGATCAATAAATCTGTCGGTCACTGTCTGAAAATTGAAACTCTTGTCCAATGTTTGCTTTACTTTAATAAGAAACTGAAAGTGGAAATTTTTCATGGATTCTGTTTAGAGCAATCAGGAGCATGTCTAAGAGATATTATGTTAGTGGCACACTATTAACATGTTGAATGGTTTCCGTTCAACGTTACTACAGTGCAACACTGAAATGGGTTACCTTAATTCAAAGGGTTACCTTAAAATAATTAGGGGAACCCATAAACAGGTTGCCTTAGTTTTCAATTTGTGCAGGCCTGTAATGTTTAGATGAGAACGTCCCCTTTTGGACACGATTGGGCAACTGTGACTGCTACAGGGGCCCGAAGCCTGAAAACCTTTAGCACAGTCTACAGGTCATATTTATGAGGGGATTTCATTGTAGCTTGGTAGGATGACTCCAAATAATGTCTAGATGAGAATAGAGATGAGACGATTGATCGGTGTAACATCGGCACTCTGCCGATAAGCGCCCATCGGTTCACCATCGGCACTTGGATGTTCAACATCGGCCCTTGCTGATTGTCTGAAACTCAGTGAAAGTGTTATGGATGATCTGTAATGAACCTTCTTCTCCTTCATGGGACAACCAGTGCAAGCGATTGGTATGTCACTCGTCTATTACTGGTATCAGGTAAGTGATGGTTCGTGAAAGAAAAGGCAGAATATTATATTAAAGATTTTGATTGTGTAACTGTTTACCTGTTTACCGAGTTGTTTTTTTATCCATCATGTCCATGTGAATACGGACTCTCTTCACTGCCCAAACTGTACTGCTGCTGCATTCTGCAAAATGTCGCAATATTTCTTTCAAGTTTCAACCACGCTCATCGTCTCATCAAATATATAATGACATTCTTTATTCCCATATTGGACAAATAATTCCTCCATATTAGTAATCCGTGTTAACTGTGAGAGGTTTGGGTGCAATAAGTTTAACTTTGGGCATTTTCGGGGTGGGATTTATCAACACAAAGCCACAGAATGTTTCTCATGTTGAAATGTGTGGAGCACATGATAAAAATAGATAATGCAGTGCAACGTCATTACTCGTGTGACACAATCCCATATATGGGTTTACCGAAACGAAACTCCCACTTTAAAACGTGTGGTTCCAACGACGGCTTTTGATTTTCACAAAACATTTTCTTCCAAATATATTTATATACATTCAAGGGTGAAAAATGTAAATATCAATTTTCCGTCTGCCTATTTTTCAATTTTAGGCACACGGGAAATGTGGTAGTCAAGCTTTTTTAAAAGATTTATAACCTGGAACGGTAGTTGGGAGTTGTGCAGTTATGGCAGTCTTATTGGTCAAGCAAGGGGAAAGCTGGTGTGGGGAGGACGGGGATGAGTGAATTAACTGAATTCTCGATCAGTAAGACTCCATCACTCAAATACAAACAACCTGACCGTGTCCAGTCTGAACTCGCCCAAACTTGGGTATAATCAGGCGACCCACATGTAGGAATAGGCCTATCACAGGTAGGCCTACTTAGAACAGACGTCTTCACGTCATTTCTTTTTTTTGCGGCACGGGAAGGGAGATATTATATTAATAATAAAGCAAAAGCAAAACTGGAGTGATCTAAACCAGGCTAAAGTGGATACTTCGATTTTGCCAACGTGAACAACAGTTACTTGGAGCCGTCTGTCTGAGCCCCTCGAAAAGATAACACTGTTAGTGGGGAAAGGTTGATATAGGTGATAGGTCTGTTCTCATAACAGATCTATCACCTATGTCAACCGTTTCCCACTATTGACAAAGCCCCAGTTTCTGCAAGATGGCTATATCCTATCCCTTCCTAACCAGGGGTCCGAAGCAGAATCTTGTGGTTGGAAAAGGCAGGATATGGCCATATAACATGCAGAAGGTTTGGTAAGCCGCTGAATCAGAATACAGGGTTTGTTTCCTGGCAATGGGTTGGGGGGTAAGCCTTGATATGTGACTGGCTATATTCCTCTGCTGATCGCCCGAGTGTTCTTGCATTTGACCAACGCTTTCAGATCTACATTTTTTTCATTCGGGGATAGCCATTTGGCATTTTGTTCCATCAAAGTTCAAACAATATGGCCATAGAGTAGCATAAGCAAGTCTGTTTGGGTACAGTGTGGTACAGCTCCCTTTGAAATAGATTGCACACAAAATATATTGACTCAATAGTCCAAATATATTTCACGAAAAATCTGTTTTCAAGAGGACAGCCAGTAGCAAAACATAATATATTTAAATTTCTGTATCTTCCCAAGTTCCTAGTAGGCCTCAGTGTTCATTTCACACATGTTTCATATTAAGTAATTTGAGTTTAGAAACCTCAGACACAACGCACAACTAGAATTTTAGGAGAGTAGAGATCGCGACCAAAATCAGGGCACTGAGGATGACAGCCTCTGAGTTTCACATATGGAGATCTTTGCAGATGAATTATCATTTTTGGTGAAGGGCACAATAAACATTGCTGGGAAAATGGCAGGGGTGCATATCCCCCGGCTCAGAAACCCCCCATGTTCCGCGCTTGCTAATGTAAAGGGCAGAACAAAAAACACTGATTTGGGGGAAATACGAGTAATGTTAAAAACTTGAAATAGTTTTTTAAACAAGCTCAAAACAAAAATAAAACTCTAGTCCTCAACAACTTTTGCCTGTGTTGATTTAAAATAAAAGCACCAGCAACCAAACCATTTAGTACTACGATTTGTGAAATTTGGTTATTCGATAATTATTCTTCGAAAATATTCCTTAAAACGATTAAACTGTCAAACTGATGAAGAATACCTGAAAATTTACTCAACGTGACCTCAGATGCGATTGGATGCATTTGGAATGACATTGAAGAAAGTGACACTTGAAGCTTAATCCAACGTAGATTTTTTTTTAGGAATGGTGACAATTGTCAGTTTTAAAATTTTGGAATTTAGCTCACTTCAAATGATCAAAATTGCATAATTTTAAAAACCATGTTCTCCCATTTTTAGCTCAACTGTGGCGAAGCCAAATTTGAGCTTATGCCATGGCCCATCGTCCATGTGTCCGTCAACAATTGGATACGGCTCGGGCTAGAGGCCGTATTTATGAACCGATCTTTACGAAACTTCTTGGGTACCTTTGTTATGACCGTGGGACGAGAACGAGTGTTTTTGGGTTTGGTCCGAAATTCAAGATGGCTGCCAGCCGCCATTTTGTACCGACGATGCAGAAATCTGTTTTTTGTACAGAACTTCCATATGAAAGCTATGATTTGAATAATTTTTTGTATGTATGTTTAGTACCATGGGATACATCACATATAATACGGGTTTTTTTCTTCTGCGTAAATTATGCAAATTAGACTAACTTTGATGTTTTTTGGTGTTACTTTCAGCACTGTAAGTGCAAATGCCAATACCCGATCTTTACGAAATTCCTTGGGTACCTTTGTTATCACCGTGGGACGAGAACGAGTGTTTTGGGGTCCGGTCCGAAATTCAAGATGGCCGATGGCAGCCATTTTGTACAAAATTTGGTGCAATCAGATTTTTGCACAGAACTTCCATATGAAAGCTCTGATTTGAATAATTTTTTGTGTGAATGTTTAGTACCATGGGATACATCACATATAATACATGTTTTTTTCTCGTGCAGAAATTATGCAAATTAGATGAACTTTTATTTTTTCAGTGCTACTTACACACAGTAAGTACACACGTCAATACGGCTCGGGCTAGAGTCTGTATTTATGAACCGATCTTCACGAAACGTCTTGGGTACCTTTGTTATCACCTTGGGACGAGAACGAGTGTTTCTGGGTGCGGTCCAAAATTCAAGATGGCTGCCAGTGGCCATTTTGTACCGAAATTAGGTCTAATCAGTGTTTTGTACACAACTTCTATATACGGCTCAGGCTAGAGGCTGTATTTATGAACCGATCTTTACGAAACTTCTTGGGTACCTTTGTTATCTCCGTGGGATGAGAACGAGTGTTTTTGGTGTGGTCCAAAATTCAAGATGGCCACCAGCAGCCATTTTGTACCAAAATTAGTGCAATCAGTCTTTTGTGCAGAACTTCTGTATGAAAGTTCTGATTTGAATATATTTTTTGTATGAATGTTTAGTAACATGGAATACATCACATATAGTACGGGTTTTTTTCTCGTGCAGAAATTATGCAAATTAGATGAACTTTGATTTATTCAGTGCTACTTATACTAGTACTGTACGGCTCGGGCTTGAGGCTGTATTTATGAACCGATCTTCACAAAACTTCTTGGGTACCTTTGTTATCTCCTTGGGACGAGAACGAGTGTTTCTGGGTGCAGTCCAGAATTCAAGATGGCTGCCAGTGGCCATTTTGTACCGAAATTAGGTCCAATCAGTTTTTTGTCACAACTTCTACACAACTCATATTTGTGAACTGATCTTTACAAAACTTCTTGGGTACCTTTGTTTTCACCGTGGGATGAGAACGAGTGTTTTTGGGTGTGGTCCAAAATTCAAGATGGCCACCAGCACTTGGGGCAGGAATGAGTGTGTTTTGGGGTGCCTTTGTTATCACTGTGCTATGAGAACAAATATTTTGGGGTTCAGTCAGACCCACTCTGGGACTCGAAAGATTTCTTTTCTAGTTTAGCATCTGACTGTCACCCACCTTTACAATACTTTACCTGTACATTTGTTACAGGCAACGGTCAGTATTTATGTACAGACCGTTACAATACTTTATATGTACCTTTGTTATCAGGTCATTACCTAGATGTTTGTCATTGCTGTGTCACATACTATACATGTACATGTCTTTGTCTTGACAAGTTGAGCTACAGTGTCATTGACACTTTCATTTTTCTATAAAACCATACAAATAGTAATCACATTAGAGCAAGCTTGATAAGCCGGCTCCACTGAAGTAACTATTTGCATGTCTTTATTGAACACTTGTTCAGCCCTCAAAACATTATACACTATATAATTGTGTTCTGAAATGGTTTTTATCAGATCCAGGGTTTCCGCTAGGGGAAAATTTGTGGGTCCGGTAGTTTGAAGAAAGTGAAACTCAGATGCCAAAGGCATCTGCCGCACGTGCCGAAAATTTTGTTTTTTAGGTACTCTCTGGTGGCCTCTGGGGGCATGCTGATTGCTAAAATGCTGAATAATTGAAGTGGAAAATATTATTTTTTCCTCCTACAATTCTCTAAATTCCCACGGGACACACAATACGGTACTACACCTGGTCGGAGGTTTCATAAAAATAAACCCAAAACAACACAAAATCCACAAATCCTGACAGTGACTGTGACGCTTGACCTCAATTTTTTTTATACAACCCGATACGTGCCAACGTAAATAATTGGAAATGCAGAGAGAACGAAATATTCGAAAAGAATCCTTATGCGGACGTGTGACGTCATGCACGTGCAATTACATCATTTATCGCAAGAAATAAAAGCCAGTGATTTTGGACCAAACACGACAATTTGAGTCCGAAATTTTATAGGCGACGTTTAGGATTTGAACTTTCTTTCCCCCCTCTCGTCTGGGGGTTATAAAGTATCAGGTTGTCGCCAGTAATAGTAGGCATGGTATACAACAAAATTATGCCTATATTACGTGGAAACAGAGGATCCTGAGTGTCGTTACGATACATCATTGTACTCAACATTTTTACCACCAGCTTTTCTGACTGATCATAGTATGATCGGCGGGGGGAATGGGTCCGGTCGACGGACCCGCAGCGGGTCTAGCGGAAACCCTGCAGATCCACATGATTGACATGAATTCCACTTTCAAAGAGTGACAAAGATAATACTGATCTGAACATCATTGATAGCACATCGCTGAAATCCGGATTAATGGAACTTGTGTCTTTGAAGCGAGAATGATGATGGCGGGCACTTTTTAAATCTTGAGGTGCGAGGTTGTGGGTAGGGGGGGGGGGGGGGGGGGGGGGGGTAATTTAGCCTGAAATCCCGAGTTGGTTACATATCTCACTGTATCTTTGGGTTTCATGCTGAACTACCACCACCTCACAGTCGTACACTTCTGAAATCCAACAGTGTCCACCATCATCATTCTCATTTCAAAGACACATAGTCGTGGGGATGTTTGGAAAATTTCAAAATTATGAAGATATCAACCATGTCCGGTTTAGATTACGAATATGTGCTTTCGAGGGTATTCAAATTCATCAGTTTCTGGTCAAATGCATGTTGAGCTGATGACATTCATTTCAGAGCAAAAATTTCTGATTTTGTAAGGAATTATAGCCTTATTTTTTTAGCTCACCTGAGCGAAGCTCAAGGGGAGCTTTACTAATCACTTTCCGTCCGTCGTCCGTCGTCCGTCGTCGTCGTCGTCCGGCGTTAACTTTACATTATCGACTTCTCCTCCTAAACCACTAGCCCAATTTTATTCAAATGTTGGCTAAATGTTTATTACCTAATGCCAATTCAGATTTGTTCAAATGAAGTTGCCCCTCCTCCTGGGTGGTGCCACGCCCCCAAGGGGCACCAAAATCTTTGTAAATCTTCTTCTCATGAACCAGCAGTAGCAGAGACTTGATATTTGGTGTGCAGCTTCCTTTTGAGGTGTAGACTCAGATTTGTTCAAGAGAAGTTTGTGGGGCTATACTTGGCGTCGATATGGGAGGGGCAAAATTTTTTGCCCCGCCCAAAATTTCTATTTTCCAAACCGAGAGGCTGATTTGAACCAAATTTTATGTGAGGGCTTATTGGGTCATGAGTACTTGATTTATGCAAAAAAAAATTTTCCCGCAGCCCCGTGGGAACCGCAGGAGCTAAAAATAGAAAAAAATTAAAACGCCCATATCTCCAAAACTGCACGGCACTGAGAATTTTTATTTGGTGTGCAGCTTCCTTAGGACCAACAGAAAGGATTGGTAAAAAAAAATTGCCATCGGTTTTATCATAGGGTACAGTTTCGGGACTTTGAAAAAGTGCTGAGTCAACACTTTTTAACACTGTAGGCAATGGGAAAAACATTAAAAAATCTTCTTCTCCAGATCCAGCAGGCAGAATCTTTTGATATTTGGTATGCAACATTGTAGGGTGGATCTGATTCAAGTTTGTTCAAATCGGCCCCCTGGGTTCATATTTGGGCTCAGTATAGGAGCCCGATTTCGAACTTAGTGCATTTCAGGCAAATTTCTTAAAAAATCTTCTTCTCCAGATCCAGCAGGCAGAACCTTTTGATATTTTGTATGCAACATTGTGGGGTTGATCTGATTCAAGTTTGTTCAAATCGGCCCCCTGGGTTTATATTTGGGCTCAGTATAGGAGCCCAAATTTGAACTTACTGCATTTCAGGCAAATTTCTTTGAAAATCTTCTTCTCCAGATTCAGCAGGCAGAATCTTTTGATATTTGGTATGCAACATTGTAGGGTGGATCTGATTCAAGTTTGTTCAAATCGGCTCCCTAGATTCATATTTGGGCTCACTATAGGAGCTCGAATTCGAATTTAGTGCATTTCAGGCAAATTTCTTCAAAAATCTTCTTCTCCAGATCCAGCAGGCAGAATCTTTTGATATTTGGTATGCAACGTTGCGGGGTAGATCTGATTCAAGTTTGTTCAAATCAGCCCCCTGGATTCATATTTGGGCTTACTATAGAAGCCCAAATTCGAACTTAGTGCATTTCAGGCAAATTTCTTAAAAAATCTTCTTCTCCAGATCCAGCAGGCAGAATCTTTTCATATTTGGTAAGCAACATTGTGGGGTGGATCTGATTCAAGATTGTTCAAATCGGCCCCCTGGGTTAATATTTGGGCTCAGTATAGGAGCCCGATTTCGAACTTAGTGCATTTCAGGCAAATTTCTTAAAAAATCTTCTTCTCCAGATCCAGCAGGCAGAATCTTTTGATATTTGGTATGCAACATTGTAGGGTGGATCTGATTCAAGTTTTTTCAAATCAGCCCCCTGGGTTCATATTTGGGCTCAGTATAGGAGCCCGATTTCGAACTTAGTGCATTTAGGCAAATTTCTTAAAAAATCTTCTTCTCCAGATCCAGAAGGCAGAATCTTTTGATATTTGGTATGCAACATTGTGGGGTGGATCTGATTCAAGTTTGTTCAAATCGGCTTCCTAGATTCATATTTGGGCTCACTATAGAAGCTCGAATTTGAACTTAGTGCATTTCAGGCAAATTTCTTAAAAAATTTTCTTCTCCAGATCCAGCAGGCAGAATCTTTTCATATTTGGTAAGCAACATTGTGGGGTCGATCTGATTCAAGTTTGTTCAAATCGGCCCCCTGGGTTTATATTTGGGCTCAGTATAGGAGCCCAAACTTGAACTTAGTGCATTTCAAGCAAATTTATTAAAAAATCTTCTTCTCCAGATCCAGCAGGCAGAATCTTTTGATATTTGGTATGCAACATTGTGGGGTGGATCTGATTCAAGTTTGTTCAAATCGGCTTCCTAGATTCATATTTGGGCTTAATATAGAAGCCCGAATTCGGGCTTAGTGCATTTCGGGCAAATTTATTAAAAAATCTTTTTCTCCAGATCCAGCAGGCAGAATCTTTTGATATTTGGTATGCAACATTGTGGGGTGGATCTGATTCAAGTTTGTTCAAATCGGCTTCCTAGATTCATATTTGGGCTCACTATAGAAGCTCGAATTCGAACTTAGTGCATTGCAGGCAAATTTCTTAAAAAATCATCTTCTCCAGATCCAGCAGGCAGAATCTTTTGATATTTGGTATGCAACATTGCGGGGTGGATCTGATTCAAGTTTGTTCAAATCGGCCCCCTGGATTCATATTTGGGCTCACTATAGAAGCTCGAATTCAAACTTAGTGCATTTCGGGCAAATTTCTTCAAAAATCTTCTCCAGATCCAGCAGGCAGAATCTTTTGATATTTGGTATGCAACATTGCGGGGTGGATCTGATTCAAGTTTGTTCAAATCGGCCCCCTGGATTCATATTTGGGCTTAATATAGAAGCTCGAATTCGCACTTAGTGCATTTCGGGCAAATTTATTAAAAAATCTTCTTCTCCAGATCCAGCAGGCAGAATCTTTTGATATTTGGTATGCAACATTGTGGGGTGGATCTGATTCAAGTTTGTTCAAATCGGCTTCCTAGTTTCATATTTGGGCTCAGTATAGAAGCTCGAATTCGAACTTAGTGCATATCAGGCAAATTTCTTAAAAAATCTTCTTCTCCAGATCCAGCTTCAGAATCTTTTCATATTTGGTAAGCAACATTGTGGGGTGGATCTGATTCAAGTTTGTTCAAATCGTCCCCCTTGGTTTATATTTGGGCTCCGTATAGGAGCCCAAATTTTAACTTAGTGCATTTAAGGCATATTTCTTAAAATATCTTCTTCTCCAGATCCAGCAGGCAGAATCTTTTGATATTTGGTATGCAACATTGTGGGGTGGATCTGATTGTGATTCATGAACGTATTTATTTGTAAAGTTGATAGAATCTTAGACAAAATTTGCAGAAAAGATCTACTATAGAAGGGGTGGTATCCAGGGTGAACCGTTTACCCAAATCTAGCAGTACTAATGCATTATTCACACAAATCTCCGTTCAAATTTTATGGCCCCTCATTGGAACACACGCATTCAGCTCATTCCAACAAAGGTCATATGCCATGTTTTCGAGACAAAAGAATAAAAATTTTAGTTATTCATGAAATTTTTAGGCAACTGTTGTCTGTTATTCACACTGCTTCATGAAATTTCAGTACTTTTAGAAGTTACCTCAGTAATCAAGGGTTAATTCCCCTTAATTAAATGTCGCCTCTAAAAAACAACCACTTTGCATATCTTACCTTTTTACCAGCATAACTGCCAAAACTTGTCAGCATTCTTCGCAAAAATCGCTATTCAAATTTTAATTTTTGTCTCTTAAACATACATGTACTTATCGCTTGTAAATACCCCATTGGAATGAGCTTTTTCAGCTCATTCCAATGAGAGGTCGCACACCATGCTTTTTGAGTCAAAAAAGCAATTTTTTTTAGTTATTCCAGAATTTCGTACGTAAAACACAGCTTTATGACTTCACATTAAAATGAGCTCTCTAAGCTTGTTCCAATCAACATTCACGCACTATGTCTTTCACACAAAAAATAAAATTTTCCATTTATTCAGTAATTTTGTTTGCAAGAACACTCTTACCCCCCCCCCCCCCCCCCCCCCCCCCCCCCCACACACACACACACACACACAAACACACACACACACACACACACAAACACAGACACACACATCTAAAAGTTCGTCAGCAAAAAAACAGTTACTTCAATTTTTAAATGCATTATAGGAACAACTTGCCTAATCAAATTTAAATACTTTTGCATCATTCTGTATCTAGAACAAACCATTTACCATATCTTTACGCAAAATTCTCCAGCATCATTCACAAAAAAACACCATTATTTATATGTTCACATTTTTGTCTCAAAAATATACCTGATCTTCCCATACCCCTATTGAAATAAGCTATTTGAGCTAGTTCCAATGATGATAAAAAAAACTAATATTTTGGAAAATTTGTGAAAATTTTTGTTTTCTTGCATGCAAATATATACATGTAGCACATGGAAGATATCCACAGTTGGGGAGAGATGTCCAAGGCTATCTCTTCACATTCCTTGTTTGTGCTTCATGCTAAACCAGTTTGTCTGCAGAGATAAATTTGCTTTATTAAAAATCATTGGAGATTGTCCACACACCAATGATTTTAAATAAAACTAATTTTAGGTAACAAATGTTGAACTTCAAACAAAATCTATCACTCAACCAGTTAATGTTGATGAAGCATGACATGGTGAAGGTGACCTAAAATACTTCTTAGAGTCACTTTGTCAGGTGAGCGATTAAGGCCACGTGGGGCCTCTTGTTTAGTTAATGTGCCAACCGTTTCATTTTGGTAGATTATCAATTTATCATATACATGTATACAGGATTTATGACACTTGAGTCGAGTGAGAAGCATAAGGTGCTATCTTCCAGTGGAAGATATAACCTTTTCCAGTGGAAGATTAAACCTTATGGTTCTCACACGATGACTTGTGAGTAAGTTCAGAGTTTCAACTTCCAAATAAAATTGAATGGCAAATAACTGTCATCACTGCAGCCACGACCATAGTAAATTAGTAATCATCAATCATGTCACAAGTCTTAGTATTCCAAACCAAGGAGAGGCATATTTCCTCTAATAACCAGCAACATCTCACACTTGTCTGAGTTTAATCAGCTCCATTTTTCTTCATATATAAGTCCTGCCTCACTGAATAACCGTTCACTATCCGCACTAGACGGCAGAGCACCGAGGAACCTTTTAGCAAGTTTACCCACTTCGGATACCTCGGCCCGTTGATGCGCCAATAATCAAGGGAGTCCTCATTCCTTGGAACAATAGGTTCCGCCCTAAACATTGATGCCTCATCCTTGATAGTTTTAGCTGTTGAAGCACATGTAACCCTCTTTGAACTCGATAAACGTTCGAAGTCCTCATCTAATAAATGCTTTGAAGCTACTGTCTTGGTCGTGCGGCCGGTGCCAGTCACTCCTATACTTATTGAAGGTGAGCGGTCACAGCATGTCTTTTCTTTGTCATCAGTAATGTTCGCGTTCAGAAGCAAAGTAATGAGGGTATCCTCCTCTTCAAGCCATTTATTCAACCTGTCGTCTGTCGTACTTTCCTTGAAGAAAACATTTTTAAAGCGAGGGTCAACAAAAGTAGCAACAACAACAAATAACTTGTTTTCCTCAGCATTACCGAATCTTCTGGACAAAGAAGCACTCAATTCATCAGCCATTGTCTGGATTCCCTTAAAGTCATCAGTACTGGAGAGAACACTAATTAGAAGAGACACATTTGGAATTGTAGCACTGGCTTTTGATGTTTTGCGCGTTATTTGCTCGAACCTCCCGAGTACTTTGAGAAGTGTTTGGGCCAGATTCCATTGTTTAGACGACATTGTTGGTATATCATGTTCACTAGCAAATTCAACCAGGGCAAGTCTCTGTTCGACAATTCTTTCCAGCATATAAAATATGCTGTTCCACCTAGTTGACACATCTTGCAGAATTTGTGCTCGGGCAAGTCATGCTTCTTCTGAATAGCTTTTAGATCGAAGTTTGATAAGGGTGATCGATTAAAGTGGCCTGCAATCTTTCGACAATTAAGCAACATCTCATTTACAGATCTTTGTGAGTTTATTGCATCCTTTACATTACAAGCTGGAGAGAATGAAGGAAGCATCCAACATGATTTACACCTGTTAATTCACATCCAGCAACTGCATTGGAGGCATTATCCCACACAATTACAAGTACTTGATCCTTTGTGACCTCCCACTGAGATAACATTTCACAAATCCCATCAGATATAGCTACAGCGGTGTGGTTGCTGGAGAAGGAAGACGCATTTAGTATGCACCGCTTTCTGTTAAAATTATCATCAATCCAAATGCCAGTCAAACTCATGAGGGAATGTGAGCTGCAGCTGGAAGACCAAATAGTTGTTAAGCTCATGCACATCATTTGCTTTAATTCCATTTTGATGCACTCTGTCACTTTCTTGAAAATTTCTGGAATAAAATTTTCGTTGAGGTGATGGCGGGATGGAAGCTTATACCTTGGCTCAAGCGCCGCAACTAATCTTCGGAAACCAACATGCTTATCTATGGAGAAAAGCTCCATGTCGGCCGCTATCAATTCAGCAACTTTCAAATTTATATCTGTTGTCCTTTTGTCTTTTGTGGACCACGGAGTAACTTGATCAATAGCTTCTGTTAACTTCATTTGGTGCGCCTTTTTTAAACCAGAGGTAGTTGATTCAGAAGAGCTGTCATGTTTCCTCTTTTTCTGTTCTATCTTTTCCCTTGCTTCTAAAAGTCTACTCTTTTGGGTGGCACGCTTTCAAGTGGTTCCTCAAGTTCGTCATGTAAGATTTGGTGTTTTTCCCACCCTGTGATATTTTAGCAGCACAGGATGTGCATTTTGCCTTGATATCCAATGGACTTTCCACTGAGAAAAAGTCCCATATTTTATTAAATCTTTTCTGATGCAAAGGGTCTGTCTCACTACGAGGGATCTCTGCCATACCTGGGATCTACACTCTACAGATCAATATGCTATTCTGATAGGAATTTGGGTTCAATATAGTGGCATTAATTCGGAAAAAACAAAAACACGCTCGTGTTCTTTGTTCTCTAATTTTTTTTTCATCTGCGTTTTGAATACCTTTGATAGTTAACTTCAAAGACTGTCTGTGATAGTCGACTTCAAAGCCTGTGTAGATGGAGATTCGGCAAAGACCCGACTTTGAAATGGATTGTTGCCAGTATTGATGTAAACTGGAGTAAAACCGCATCAAAAATTCAGAACACAATTTACCGTGATAATGCACGTGATGAGTTCTCGACTCAGATGTTAGCTATTTATTTTAAATCGAAAATATACTGCACTGATGGTGCTTCATTGACATAAAATTAACCCTTTGATGTCTGTTATGTAACTTATAAGTGAGTATTAATTTACTATTAAAAGTGTGTTAGATTCTGGGTTGATGGGGATTAATGGTACGTAAATTAAATTCTGATTACCGTAATCAGCCAGCTTCTGCAGTAAGCTTGAATAATAAAAGGAACCATCTGACATCAGCATTCGGTATCAGCCGATTGTTGTCTAAAATAATCGGCATTCGTCTGATTGGGCATTTTACTAATTGGCTCATCTCTAGACGAGAAAGTCCCCTTTTGGTCGCGATCTTTCAGCCTTTATGGCTGCCCGAGCTCAAAAACCTTTAGCATAGTCTATAGGTCGTATTTATGTAAGGATTTCATTGTAACTTGTTAGGTTGACTCCATATAATGCCTAGATGATGGCATCCCCTTTTGATCATGATTGTCAACTGTGACGGCATCAGGGGCCCGAAACCTGAAAACCTTGAGCACAGTCCACAGGTCATATTTATGAAGGGATTTCATTGCAACTTCATAGGATCACTCAAGATGATGCCCAGATGACGTCCCCTTTTGGTCGCGATCATTCAACCATGATGGCTTCTCGAGCCCAAAACCAAAAAAACTTTAGTACAGACTACAGATCGTATTTGTGAAGGGATTTCATTATAACTTGAATGACTCAGTATAATGTCGAGATGAGGACGTCCTCTTTTAGTAGTAATCGGTCAACCGTCATGGCTACACAGGCTTGAATCCCGGAAACCTTTAGCACAGGCTACAGGCCATATTTATGAAGGGATTTCAGGGGGCGTGGTGGCGTTGTTGTAACCGGTTCTCGACAGATCGCCGAAGTTAAGCAACGCCGAGCCCGGTTAATCATTGGATAGGTGACCGTCTGTGCGATCAATTTGGGCTCCCACGTTGTGTCCTTGGGCAAGGCACTTCACCCCAATTGTCCACATGGGGGCATGATGATGCTGTGTACTATGGCAAACTGCACGTCGATGGTATGCATGTCTTCAACCAATTTAACCCTGCCTGTGCTGCAATGCAGAGTTACGATGTTGGGGAGCTGGAAACTGCTTGTTGTTGCTCGGTGGTTCTCTCCGGGTACTCAGGCTTCCTCCACCTGTAAAACTGTCATGGTCATGATTAGCCATTGTACATAAGTATACAGGGTCCGTACGGTCTTGAAAAGTTCTTGAATTTCAATGCCTGTCTTGAAAAGTGCTTAAATTGACTTTTCCCCTTGAAATATAGTGCTTGAATTACCACCACTCCCCTTGAAAAGTCCTTGAATCCTGGACCCCAACCCACTCTGCTAAAAAAATCCCCCCCAAAATGCCACGTTTCAGTGCCCAAAATAACAAAAAAATTAGGGAATTCGCTGTAGCCTATTAAAGTTTAAAACACGAATAGTATAATACGCCTGTGTGCTCTGCACACTACTTTTCTTGTTCATGATAATGAGAGAAAACACAAGTACACAAATTACGATGACGTTCATAATGTACAGGTCAATTTTAACCAATCAGAAAATTGAAACGGCAGCATGTGATCTATTTGCATACTATCATGTGGCTCACTGTACACACAGGCTGCTATACTATGGAGAGCATCCAATTCAAATGAGCGGTGAATTGTGTTTTGCAAACTGGTTTTTCCAATCAGTGTCTGCATCTCTGCCTGCTTCATTTGTTTCATCGTGTCACACAAAAGGATAGTTACTGGAAGTGATAATATCAAAGATTCACCTTGACTTTGTATGAAAATAAGAGGTATTTGATATTAAATCATGAATTATTGTTTGTGAACAATCGATTTTGAATGTCAAATTACCACAAACAACCCAACAACTTTGCAAGAAGTTCCAAAACTTAACCAAAAGGACAGAAATGGGCCTGAATATTACCTGACACACACTCATTCTTGAAATATGCACTGTGCGGAGAGCAGTTATAAAAAGAACATGTCACAGTTGGTTTCTTAGAATGGAAAAATAGTCCTTGAAAATGAATGACATAGCCCTTGAAAAGTGCTTGAATAGTGCTTGAATTTCATTTTGTTAAACCTGTACGAACCCTGGTATATGACCGTAAACACCAATAAATAAATAAATAAATAATATGAAGGGATTTCAATGTAACTTGATAGGATGACTCGTTTTGGAATGATTTCACTGTGACTTGGTCACTTTCGTTGACAAACGTTAACTGTGAGGGCCACACACATTAATTGTGAGGTCATATTAACCCACCCCTCTTCCCTTTAGTACAGTGTACACCTCATATTATTTTTTATTAAAAACATAGCATACAGGGAACAGAAATGAACATATTCCCAATTATCACAATACACAGACAAGTTAAGCTACAGTGTCATTGACAATTTCATTTATACTTACCAATGACCCAGACTAGCTGGTGCTAACTCAAAAATTAATCCAGGGCCAAACACAAATTTTGGAACCAATCCCCCAAATTTGCATGCAAAACCGAAAAAATTGATGTCCTATCTGGTCCTCCATACTTTTCAGATTGGCGCATGCGCAGTATCCAATAAGACACTGAAATTGCTGCCAACCATCATTCTTTGTTTGGCCCCAAAGTCAGCAGCAACATGCTTCTTCTATCCGATGTATCGCTTTTTCTTCATCTGAAGATCTTGCTTTACATCTGGTAGCTTTAAAATCTTGTTGACTTTGGACCTTTTTTTATTCAGTGCCTGAGGTCGCAGTTCCGTTTTTTTCCTTGACGATGTTTACATTGGCAACGTCCTTAAAATATATGTATGTACTTATTACTGTAGGATTGTTGTAAGATACGTGTTTTAATATTCCGGTTTAGCAATAATTTTTTGATTTTTTGTCCACACTTAGGCTCTTATCGGGATACCCTTCGGCTCTTCATGTTCCCTTTGGGAACTTGGGCACTTAACAAAATTTTTTCGAAAATTTTTTTGAAATCAATTTATTCAGATTTACATGCTTGTTGCCTTGCTTGTAATTGATGTACTCCCACTAATTCTTGTCCTACATGTGTTGATTGGGATGACAAACGTTGGACACTGGTGTCACGGTATGTTGTTAGCGGTGAGAGGCCAATGTTGGTCCCCTCGCCGCAGAGTCATTCAAGTTTCTCAGTTTCTTTTTCAGAGGAACAAGAACATGGTGATGGTTATGTGACACCAAAAGTGTGCTACTGTCATCGTGCTCTGATGAGCAAACAGCTAGCTGCTAAGGTGCTCCTGAATATTAGGCAAGGGATAAAGCCATTGGGCAGTGGTTTTAATCCTTTGCCAGCAGCTAGCTTGCCCGGTGAAGCGGTTACTCCACCTCTGATGCAGGGTATGTCCGTTGCGGTCGAAGGAAGTGTAGTGGGTAGAGCGAGCACCTTAAAATCTAAACATGCTCACCCAGTGACGACTGAACTAGGGAAGAAGCCAGCAAGTGTTTTGGGAAGCTCGGCGAGGTTTGAAAGGGCCGCAAGCTGGAGAGGTCCCTCTCTATCCCAGCAACATCTGGGCCCAGATGTTAAGAACTTGCGTGGGCTGGAGCATACGTCCACACCTGCCATTCGGTACGCTCCGTCTCGATTGCAGCCGGCCTCGGCTACAGTTACGGCTTCTTCAGCTTTGAATATAAAGCACACACGACCACATTCTAGCTACCCGACTTCGGATATCCAGCCTGCTGCCCGAAGAAGGGACCACTCTTCGCCTGTGAAGTCGGACCACCTGGTAGCTAAGTAGACGAGGCCTTGATCATCGGCATGTTCGGAGAAGAGATCCATCTCTGACACGCCGTCCCAGGAGCAGCAAACGGCTAAGAAACAGAAGACCGCTGCTCCTCAGGCCTCTACGGTCTTGCTGTCACAGATTGCGCAGCTGATTACAGCATCCCAGCAAGTGCAGGAGCAGTCTCCCTCAGACTTGGAACCCGAGCTGTCGGACGGTGCTGGGTCGGTCCAATCGTCTGTTCACGCAGATGCAATGGGCCGAGATTCAAAACTGATTCTCTCCGATGGTGAAAGGGATAAGAAAGAGGATTACCCTACAACACATGGTTGCGATGGATTTCATCAATCAATACTACCCTGAATTTGTTCCACCGAATCAGAATGCTGCGACAAGAAGAGAGAAACTGCTGGCATCGCTGGACGCAGACTTTATATGGAGAAAGGACGAAGTTCTTTCTTTTCCGGTTCAGTCTAGGCAGGTGTCGCAGGCCTTCGGCCATGTAGATGACATCGTATTCAACCTCTCGAGTGCGAGGAAAAAAGGCGGTTTCTTATCTACATCTTCCAAAAATATACCGTATCTTGGACCACATTCATATAAAACGGTTGGAGAAGATGTTCAGAGAGCTCCTATGCGTTTGGATGAGCAGGCCAGGGATCTAGATGTATCCTAACCTGCATCATTCACTATTCTCTCAGACGTAATAGAAACGTCAATTTCATCAAATACTGCGAATTTGGACGCAAGGTCCTCTGCAGATCACCTTACCAGAGATATGGTGCTACGTCTCAACGGGAAGGAATTCGAGGACGTTTGTACCTCTCTAAGAGTTCTTTCCAGGGCAATTATGTATACCATGTATAACTCCGCGCTAACAGTGGCTAATCTGGAGTTAATCAGACGTGATGCTGCCCTTGCGTCGTCATCACTTATAGATGACAAGGTGAAAAGCTCTCTCCGGATCGCTACGGTCTCTGGACATACTATTTTTGACGAGCTTTCGTTAGTCTATAAACAGGCTACTAAGAAAGCGTCAAGTGCTGTGCTATTGAAGTCAGCGTCTCAGCAATCCACTTCAGCAGACGAGAGTAAAGGAGGACGTTCCAAATCTAAAACGTCAAGAGAACTCCTCACGAGGGTTCAAGAAGCCCTCTTAAAATTACTCTGAAGGTCGTCAGTATAGCGACTTGGGAAAGGGGTGTAGGTCTGATCGGGACTATCGGTCAGACGCCCATAGGCTGACGGGATGAGGTTCTTTGCGAGGAGGGCGTAGTTTCTCCTCCCATGTCATACAGGTGATGTTCAAGACCTCTATTGCTGGCCAGTTGGCGGAAGGTTATCAAACTTCGCGAGAAACTGGATAGCAGTCACAGAAAATCAGTGGGTGAGAAGTGTCGTCTCGGACGGCCTACCGCTATCATTCCGAGCAGAACCCCACTAACAAGATGTCCGCGTTGGAAAAATCTTCTGTCGGATCCTTTCAAACGAGAGTCTCTCCTAGTGGAGGTACAGGCTCTCTTATTAAAGGAAGCAATAGAGGTCGTCGAGAATCAAGATTCTCAGGGTTTTTACAGTCACCTGTTCATAATGCCGAAGCAAGATGGCTCATTCCGACCGGTAATAGACTTGAGCTGGATAAACAAGCTTATCGTGGCTCCGAAGTTCTATATGGAGACCATTCGGTTGTTAAGAGCGAGCATTCGAGTGAACGACTGTGGCAAGCATAGATCTAAAGGACGCTTACTTTCATGTCCTGGTACATCCGGCATTCAGAAAGTACCTGCGGTTCGCCGTACAAAGGAAGGTTTATCAGTTCAGAGCAATGTGTTTTTGTCTGAACCTGGCTCCCTGGGCATTCACTCGAATAATGAACTCGGTAATGTCATACTTCCGAGCTCATTCGTCTGCGGTAACGTCAGCTTACTTGGACGACATTCTGCAGAGATACAGCAACAGAATTACTCTTCAGAACGATGTTCAGAGTCTGCTACAATTACTTCGACGTCTCTGTTTCATCATTAACGAGAAAAAAGTTGGATATAGCTCCGTCCAAGTCGTTCACTCACTTGGGAATGAGCCTCGAGACTTACAACAGTCTGGTTCGTCTGCCGTTACACAGAGCGAAATTAGTCAGTTGTTATGTTCGCTTTTGTCTTCACTCAGATGCATTAACTGAGGGAATTCATGCGACTGATGGGGCTGTGTGGAGCGGCTGCAGATCTTATTCCAATGGGCCCTGTGCGCACGCGTCCCCTCCAAATATTCTTCACTCAGAACTGGCTTATGAAGACGCATTCGCTCGAAACCAGTATTGTTTTAACTGACCTAGTAACACAAAAGGTTAAGATTTGGGCAGATCTTCAGTGGTTTACTCGGGGAGTTCCACTGCAACTTCTGGATCCGGCTTTCGCGATTATGACGGATGCGAGTCAGATGGGTTGGGACGTGACCCTAAGTCCTGCAGACTTGAAGTGTCAGGGTCTTTGGGACCCTCGGTTTCTAGAGAAACACATAAACATCAAAGAGATGATGTCAATATGGCTAGCTCTTCAACATTGGATTCACATAATAGCGAACGTCCATGTTCAAATTCCGTCAGACAATTCAACAGGAGTAGCTTACATCGGGAACCAAGGCGGCACTCATTCAGTTCCATTATGCGAATTAACGGAGAGGATTTTCCTATACATCATGAATCATCCTGTTCATCTTTCTGTCTGTCATATACTGGGTAGTCTGAATGTACTAGCAGACTCGCTCTCTCGGAAAGGTCACCTGTTACCATCAGAATGGACTCTCAACAAGAAAATATTCAGGCAGATTTGCTACCAGTGGGACTGTCCCATGATAGATCTTTTTACGACGTACCTGAACAATCAGTTTCCGACGTTCGTGTCACCATGCCCAGATCATTGAGTGTATGCAGTAGACGCTCTGTCGATCACATGGGACGGAATGATAGGATATGCATATTCTCCAACTCCGTTGATTCAGCAGATTCTGTTAAAGATCAAACCGTCTCGTAGCAAAATTCTACTAGTAGCACCTCTGTCGTCACAGAAACCTTGGATCAATCTTCTCAGATGTCTGTTATGGGACATTCCCTGGAAGCTTCCTCCACGAGAGGACCTTCTTTATCAGGGGAAGTCACGTGCACTGCATCACAACCCGGAAGGTCTCAACCTTCATGTATTTCCGTTGTGCAGTCCTTCTTGCACGGAAAACAGTTTACAGGAGGCAATTTCTAACTGCAGGAGGTCCTCCTCTTCGTTGAACTACACAGCGAAGTGGAGGGTTTTCTTCCGTTAGTGTCAGAATCAGTCGATAGACGTATATGATCCGTCCATACCAAATATTGCCAATTTCTTCGTCTACTTGTTTCATGTTCTCAAACTACAGCCGTCACTATTAAGGGCTCTAGGTCTATGTTATCAGACACTTATGCTCATCATGATAACTTGGCTATTGGATCAAATACTTCATTGTCCAAGTTGGTTTGAAATTTCTCTGTTAATAGACCTAGAACCCTCAGATTAATTCCTAAGTGGAATTTGGCTTGGGTTCTGTTGATGCTCAAAGAAGCTCCGTTTGAGCCGTTGGATGTTGTAGAGTTCAAATTCTTGACCTATAAAACATTATTTCTCTTAGCCTTTGCAACTGCTAGAAGTGTCAGTGAACTTCATGCTTATCTGTTGATGAATCTCACTACCGTAGTGTGGGTAATACCATTACTCTTAATACGGAAGTGGGATTTCTGGCTAAGAATCAAATACCAGACAAGCAGCCTGAGCCTATTATCATTAAGGCTCTGTCGTCCTCGGATAACCGTAGACCTTGGCTATGTCCAGTCAGTGCTGTGTGCATTTATAAACGTCGATCAGATTTTATTAAAAAAAGAAAGAAAACGTTTCTTTCTTTCATTGATTCCTAACAGAAATTCCTAACAATTTCTGTTCATTCAGTCGCTAGATGGATTCAGTTGACCTATGAAAATCTATCTTTGGATCTAAGTTTGGTTAATAAGATTTCAGTGCATGAGGTTAGAGCACTGTCCACTTCTTGGGCTTATTCTAACAGTATAGCCATTACTGATCTCATGAAGGTTATGCTGGCATTAAATGGAGAATTATATATTATGTAATACTCAATTACATTGTTGGTGTAATGCCTTTTTCTTTTCTCGTAAAGGAGAAAGACATATATAATTCCTTTTTTCTCCTATTCTCCTGTAGGAGATATCCTTTACTGAAGTGATAGAAAGATTGGATTTTCCTGTATATCCTAGGCCCTCCAGCCTTTTTACGATTCAGCTAGTCTGGGCCATTGATTCTTGTATTAAAATATGATATATTTTAAGTAATTTGTATATTTTTTATACTTACCAATGGCCCAGACGGGTATGGCCCTCCCATGAGTGGGCACTCATACCTCCCCGCTGTTTTTCTAACATTTAACAGGCAATCTGTAGAAAGAATGATGGTTGGTGCCAATTTCGGTGTCTTCCTGGATACTGCGCATACGCAGATCAGAAAAGTAAGGAGGACCAGATAGGATATCAATTTTTCGGTTTTGCATGCAAAGTTTGGGGATTGGGGAGCAAAATTTGTGTTTGGCCCTGGATTAATTTTTGAGTTGGCACCAGCTAGTCTGGGCCATTGGTAAGTATAAAAAATATACAAATTAAAATTGATAATTTTCTACAACTGTTCCTCATTTTGTTCCTGTTGGATGAAAAACATGGCCGCCAGAGGCATTCTTTGATTCTGATTGGTCGATTTTGAAAAATCTTCTCGGAAACTACAATGCCAAATGTTTTAAAACTTCACATGATTGATGACTGGGACACCCTCTACCAACGATCCCCATGTAGTGTTGATCTGATTGCAAACATGGTCGCAATTGCGGCTCATCGTTACCATTGAACCCCTATGGGAAATGGCATTTTAATCTTATCTGAAAGTACTTGGCCAGTGTGAACGAAATTTGGCACAAATAAAGTATGGAAAGTCCTCTGAAAACAATTGTCATTCTGTTTCATGCAGATGGAGGTGCATGTCAGCCAGCTGTATTCTTTGATTTTGATTAGATAAGTTGCGGCAATATTTCACAAAATTACAGGTTGTTGAACTTGGTCAATTTTTTGTAGAATGTTTGTTTGTGTTTTTATTTCCTGTTGATCTTATTTTTTCCCTTTTCCAGATGATGAGGCCAATTGTGACCACTGCAGCCACAGGTTCTACACCTGCACAGAAACAGAAGAAACTGATACCTCAAGAGATAAACAAGGTCTATTTTATTTTGTCTTGTGGATACATTCAGCTCTCTTTTTTTTAGCTTAACTTGACAAGGTTAAGATAAGCTATTGCCATCACGCATGTGGAAGTCTGCAAGTCTGTTCACATTTTCCTTTAGCACAGGCTACACCCTGTAGTTCTTGTCCGATAGTCACAAAATTTCATATGCAGGTTTGAGGTCATGTCTAGATGAGAACGTCCCCTTTTGGTTGCGATTGGACAACCGTGATGGCTGCGAGCCCAAAACACGAAAACCTTTAGCACAGTCTGCAGGTCTTATTTATGAAGGGATTTCATTGTAACTTGGTAGGATGACTCTGTATAATGTCTAGATGAGAACGTCCCGCCTTTTGGTCGTGTTCTGTCAACCTTGACAGCTGCCCAAGCCTGAAACTTGAAAACTTTTAGCAGTCTACATGTCGTATTTATGAAGGGATTTCATTGTAACTGGTATGATGACTCCATATAATGTCTAGATGAGAACTTCCATTTTTTGTCGCAATCTTGTCAACCGTGATGGCTGCCCAGGCCTGTGACCTAGATTTGTTTAGCACAGTGTACAGTTCATATTTATGAAGTGATTTCATTGTGACTTGGAAGGATAACTCGATAATGATGTCTAGATGAGACTTTCCTATTTCGGTCCCGATCAGTCAGCCGTTACTGCCACCTGATCATGCGACCTGGATTCATTTAGCACTGTCTACAGGTTCTTTTTATAAAGGGATTTAATTGTAACTTGGTAGGATATCTAGATTAGACTCCTATTTTGGTCATGATTGGTCAGCCATGACTTCCGAGCCGTCATGTGACCAAGATTCCTTTAGCAAAGTCTGCAAGTTATATTTATGAAGGGATTTCGTTGTGACTTGATAGGATGACTCATTTTGGAATAATTTCATTCTAACTTAGTAACTTTGGTTGATATACATTTACTGTGAGGGCCACATTAATCCACCCCTCAGTTCTTTATACCCCCCGCAAACAAAGTTTGGGGGGGTATATAGGAATCACCCTGTCCGTCCATCTGTCTGTCTGTCTGTCCATCCATCGTAAGCGCAACTCCTCCTAAACCGTTTGAAGAATTTTCATGAAACTTTACACAATGGAAGAACTCCATATGGCAATGTGCATGAAGCAATATAATTCCGTTCTGACATTTCCAAGGGGAGATAATCTGTCCGTCTGACCATCCTTGTAAGCGCAACTCCTCCTAAACCGTTTGAACAATTTTCATGAAACTTTACACAATGGAAGAACTCCATATGAAGATGTGCATGAAGCAATATAATTCCGTTCTGACATTTCCAAGGGGAGATAATCTAACTTATACCGTCTGTCCATACTTGTAAGCGCAACTCCTCCTAAACCGTTTGAAGAATTTTCATGAAACTTTACACAATGGAAGAACTCCATATGGAGATGTGCATGAAGCAATATAATTCCGTTCTGACATTTCCAAGGGGAGATAATCTAACTTATACCGTCTGTCCATCCTTGTAAGCGCAACTCCTCCTAAACCATTTGAAGAATTTTCATGAAACTTTACACAATGGAAGAACTCCATATGAAGATGTGCATGAAGCGATATAATTCCGTTCTGACATTTCCAAGGGGAGATAATCTAACTTATACATTTCATGCGTGGGGGGCGGTGGGGGGTATCACTTTGTGAGTTGGCTCACAGTACCTCTGGTTAGTACAGTCTACATCTTAAATTATTTTTAGCTCAACTTTAGTGAAGCCAAATTTGAGGTATTGCCATGGCCCATCGTCCACCCATCACGCCGTACACACGGCTCGGGCTAGAGGCCGTATTTATGAACCGATCTTTACGAAACTTCTTAGGTACCTTTGTTAACACCGTGGGGCGATAGCAAGTGTTTTTGGGTCCGGCCCGAAATTTAAGACGGCCGCTGGCAGCCATTTTGTATCAAAATTAGGTGCAATCAGATTTTTGCGCAGAACTTCCATATGAAAGCTCTGATTTGAATAATTTTATTGTATGAATGTTTAGTACCATGGGATACATCACATCTGGTGCGTAAATTACGCAAATTAGACAAACTTTGATTTATTTAGTGTTACTTTCAGCACTGTAAGTGCAGATGCCAATAGGGCTTGGGTTAGAGGCCGTATTTATGAACCGATCTTTACGAAACTTCTTGGGTACCTTTGTTATCACCGTGGGATGAGAACGTGTGTTTTGGGGGCTGGTCTGAAATGGCTTGCGGCCATTTTGTACAAAATTATGTGCAATCAGATTTTTGCACAGAACTTCCATATGAAAGCACTGATTTGAATAATTTTCTGTGTGAATGTTTAGTACCATGGGATACATCACATAAAATACGGGTTTTTTCTCGTGCATAAATTATGCCAATTAGAATAACATTGATCTATTTAATGTTACTTTCAGCACTGTAACTGCAAATGCCAATACGGCTCGTGCTAGAGGCTGTATTTATGAACCGATCTTTACGAAACTTCTTGGGCACCTTTGTTACCACATTGGGATGAGAACGAGTGTTTTTGGGTGCAGTCCGAAATTTGGGATGGCTGCCGCCGGCCATTTTGTACCAAAATTGATGCAATCATTTTTTTGAACAGAACTTTTGTATGAAAGTTCTGATTTGAATAAATTTTTGTAGGAATGTTTACTAACATGGAATACATCACATATAATACAGGTTTTTTTCTTGTGCAAAAATTATTCAAATTAGATGAACTTTGATTTGTTCAGTGCTACTTATACACTGTAAGTGCACATGTCAATACGGCTCGGGCTAGAGTCTGTATTTATGAACCGATCTTCACAAAACTTCTTGGGTACCTTTGTTCTCACCTTGGGATGAGAACAAGTGTTTCTGGGTGTGGTCCAAAATTCAAGATGGCTGCCAGTGGCCATTTTGTACCAAAATTTTGTCCAATCATTTTTTTTACACAACCTCTATACGGCTCAGGCTAGAGGCCGTATTTATGAACCGATCTTTACGAAACTTCTTGGGTACCTTTGTTATCACCGTGGGACGAGAGCGAGTGTTTATGGGTGCGGTCCAAAATTCAAGATGGCCGCCAGCAACCTTTTTGTACCAAAATTGATGCAATCAGTTTTTTGTACAGAACTTCTGTACGAAAGTTCTCATATGAATAAATTTTTGTAGGAATGTTTAGTAACATGGAATACATCACATATAATACAGGTTTTTTTCTCGTGCAGAAATTATGCAAATTAGATGAACTTTGATTTGTTCATTGCTACTTATACACTGTAAGTGCACATGTCAATACGGCTCGAGTCTGTATTTATGAACTGATCTTCACGAAACTTCTTGGGTACCTTTGTTATCACCTTCTGACAGGAACAAGTGTTTTGGGTTGCCTTTGTTATCACTGTGCTGTGAGAACAAATATTTTGGGGTTCAGTCAGACCCACTCTGGGACTCAAAGATTTCTTTTTCTAGTTTAGCATCTAACTGTCGCCCACCTTTACAATACTTTACCTACACATTTGTTGCAGGCTACGGCCAGCATTTATGTACAGACCGTTACAATACTTTGCATGTACCTTTGTTATCAGGTCATTACCTAGATGTTTGTCATTGCTGTGCCACATACTATACATGTACATGTCTTAAACAAGTTGAGCTACAGTGTCATTGACACTTTCATTATTGAAAACCGGGAACAGAAATTAACTTATTCTCAATTATCACAATTTTTGCCATATTTCATAAACATTGAACATTATCCTTTTCATCAAACACAACACACAGTCAGTTTAAGACACAGTGTCATTGACACTTTCATTTCTCTTTTTAGCTCATCTAAGCAAAGAAAAAAGGAAGCTTTAGTGATCACTTTCTGTCCCACTGTCTGTCTGTCTGTCGGTCTGGCCTGAACTTTACATTATCGACTTCTCATAAAGTTGGGTCCAATTAAACGAAATTTGATATGCACGTTTCTTATCATATGTCAGTTCAAGTTTGTTAAGAAAATTTGCCACACCCACAGGGTGCCCCACAAGGGATGTAATTCTGTTAGCTCCCACCATATTTTTTTTTATAAATTAAAAAACCTTTTCCAGAACTACGAATTTGAATCTTTTGATACTTAGTATACAACATCCTCAGATTCAGGTTTGTTCAACTCAAGTCTGCACCATAAGGGATGTAATTCTGTTAGCTCCCACCAAATTTTTTTTTATAAATTAAAAAACCTTTTCCAGAACTACGAATTTGAATCTTTTGATACTTGGTATACAACATCCTCAGATTCAGGTTTATTCAACTCAAGTCCCTGTTTTCATATTTGGGTTCCATAGGGGTGCCCAAATTTTAACCTTGTCCAATATGAGAATAGATCCAGCAGTCAGAATCTTTCCATGATACAAGCCTTTATATTACCACAATTTCAAGCCGCTAAAGGGTGTCACCAAATTTGGAGATGACTACCAACAGCTTGTTGTAACATTCTAAAATAAAGATATATGGTAAGAAATACTTTTGCATCATGCAAAATAGGTCTTAGAAAGCCCTGTATTATAGTCTATTTGTATGTAAATTGACTAATCATGTAGTTTCTCATATTATTGGGACATTATTTACTTGAATCCGGTGTCCCCAAATTAGACCAATCTAAAGCCCTGCATGATAGGTATAGAGCATATGGGGAGGGGGACAAAAAAAATTTAAGTCTTATTTGGGCTCCCAACGAGAACTCAAACTTTTAACACCATGCAATATGAGGAATATTCTTTAAAAATCTTAAAAAAAAGAACTGCCAGACAGAATCTTTTGATATTTGGTATTTAGCGCCCTTGGAGTGGTGAGATTTAAGTTTGTTCAAATCAAGTTCCTGTTTTGATACTTGGACTCCCCATGGGAACCCAAATTTTAACTTAGTCCAATAATTGAGGAAAATTCTTTGAAAATTTTCTTTGGATCTCTGCCTGTCAAAATCTCTTGATATTTGATATACCTCATCTTAGAGGCATCAGATTGAAGTTCGTTCAATGCAGGACCCTGGAATCGTGTTTGATCTTCCTATGGGAGCCTGAATTTGAACTTATGAGGATTATTCTTTAAAAATCTTCTCCAGAATTACCAATTGGAATCTTTTGACCTTTGAAATATAACATCCTTAGAGGGGTCATGTTCAGGCTTGGAAGAAACAAGTCCCATCCCAAGATTCATATATGGACTCCCTATGGGAACCCAAATATTAGCTTAGTGCAATATGAGGAAATTTCAGATCCACCAGTCAAAATCCATTAGATGATTGGAAAACACTCAAAACAGCATTCTGTACTTGGGGGGGAGGGGGGGGGGGGGGGGGAGGGGGGAGCAGATTTGCATTGGCCCAAATCAAGTCGCTTGGGTCATATTTGAGTTCCCAATGAGAACCCAAACTTAATTTAATATGAGGAATATAATTTTAAAATCTTCAGATCTGATTTGAAATGCCACGTCCTTGGGAAGTTCCTGTGACAGGGTTCGCACAGGCTGTGGAAAGTTATGGAAAAATGAATTTGAATTTTCCAGGACCTGGAAAGTCATGGAAAAAAGGTTTTTTTTCAAGTGGGTTATGGAAAAACTATAGACATTTGTATTATTAGTCCCCTACGGGAACCGTAAGGGGACTATAGGATTGCACTCCGTCCATCTGTCTGTCTGTCTGTCTGTCCGTCTGTCTCTGTCTCTGTCTGTCTGTCTGTCTGTCTGTCTGTCTGTCTGTCTGTCTGTCTGTCTGTCTGTCTGTCTGTCTGTCTGTCTGTCTGTCTGTTTTTAGCTCACCGAAGGGAGCTTAACTTATCACTTGCCGTCCGGCGTCCGTCTGTCGTCTGTCGTGAACTTTACATTATCGACTTCTCCTCCCAAACCAATAGCCCAATTTTATTCAAATCTTGGTCAAATATTCGTCCACCAATACCAATTCGGATTTGTTCAAATAAAGTTGCCTCTCCCCCTGGGTGGTGCCACACCCCCAAGGGGCACCAAAATCCTTAAAAATCTTCTTCTCATGAACTATTAGTGGCAGAGACCTGATATTTGGTTTGCAGCTTCCTTTTGGGTTGTAGACTCAGGCTTGTACACAGAAAGTTCGAGGGGCAATATTTGCCATTGTTATGGGAGGGGCAGTAATTTTGGCCACGCCCAAAATTTCTATTTTCTGAACCGAGAAGCCGATTTCAACCAAATTTTATGTGAGGGCTTATTGGGTCATGAGTACTTGATTTATGCAAAAAAAAAAATTTACGCAGCCCCGTGGGAACCGCAGGAGCTAAAAATAGAAAAAAATTAAAACGCCCATATCTCCAAAACTGCACAGCACTGAGACTTTTTATTTGGTGTGCAGCTTCCTTAGGACCAACAGAAAGGATTGGTAAAAAAAAATTGCCATCTGTTTTATCATAGGGTACAGTTTTGGGACATTGAAAAAGTGCTGAGTCAGCACTTTTTAACACTGTAGGCAATGGGAAAAACATTAAAAAATCTCCAGATCCAGCAGGCAGAATCTTTTGATATTTGGTATGCAACATTGTAGGGTGGATCTGATTCAAGTTTGTTCAAATCTGCCCCCTGGGTTCATATTTGGGCTCAGTATAGGAGCCCGATTTCGAACTTAGTGCATTTCAGGCAAATTTCTTAAAAAATCTTCTCCAGATCCAGCAGACAGAATCTTTTGATATTTGGTATGCAACATTGTGGGGTGGTTCTGATTGAAGTTTGTTCAAATCGGCTCCCTGGATTCATATTTGGGCTCACTATAGAAGCCCGAATTCGAACTTAGTGCATTTCAGGCAAATTTCTTAAAAAATCTTCTCCAGATCCAGCAGGCAGAATCTTTTGATATTTGGTATGCAACATTGAGGGGTGGATCTGATTCACGTTTGTTCAAATCGGCCCCCTGGGTTTATATTTGGGCTCACTATAGAAGCTTGAATTCGAACTTGGTGCATTTCAGCAGGCAGAATCTTTTGATATTTGGGATGCAACATTGTGGGGCGGATCTGATTCAAGTTTGTTCAAATCGGCCCCCTCGATTCATATTTGGGCTCACTATAGAAGCCCGAATTCGAACTTAGTGCATTTCAGGTAAATTTCTTCAAAAATCTTCTTCTCCAGATCGAGCAGGCAGAATCTTTTGATATTTGGCATGCAATATTGTGGGGTGGATCTGATTCAAGTTTGTTCAAATCGGCCCCCTGGATTCATATTTGGGCTCACTATAGAAGCCCGAATTCGAACTTAATGCATTTCAGGCAAATTTCTTAAAAAATCTTTTCCAGATCCAGCAAGCAGAATCTTTTGATATTTGGTTTGCAACATTGTGGGGTGGATCTGATTCAAGTTTGTTCAAATCGGCCCCCTGGATACTATAGATACTATAGAAGCCCGAATTCGAACTTGGTGCATTTCAGGCAAATTTCTTAAAAAATCTTCTTCTCCAGATCCAGCAGGCAGAATCTTTTGATATTTGGTATGCAATATTGTGGGGTGGATCTGATTCAAGTTTGTTCAAATCGGCCCCCTGGGTTTATATTTGGGCTCACTATAGAAGCTCGAATTCGAACTTAGTGCATTTCAGGCAAATTTCTTAAAAAATCTTCTTCTCCAGATCCAGCAGGCAGAATCTTTTGATATTTGGGATGCAACATTGTGGGGCGGATCATATTCAAGTTTGTTCAAATCGGCCCCCTGGATTCATATTTGGGCTCACTATAGAAACCCGAATTCGAACTTAGTGCATTTCAGGCAAATTTCTTAAAAAATCTTCTTCTCCAGATCCAGCAGGCAGAATCTTTTGATATTTGGTATGCAACATTGTGGGGTGGATCTGATTGAAGTTTGTTCAAATCAGCTCCCTGGGTTTACATTTGGGCTCAGTATAGCAGTTCGAATTCGAACTTAGTGCATTTCAGGCAAATTTCTTAAAAAATCTTCTCAAGATCCAGCAGGCAGAATCTTTTGATATTTGGTATGCAACATTGAGGGGTGGATCTGATTCAAGTTTGTTCAAATCGGCTCTCTGGATTCATATTTGGGCTCTCTATAGAAGCCCGAATTCGAACTTAGTGCATTTCAGGCAAATTTTTGAAAAAATCTGCTTCTCCAGATTCAGCAGGCAGAATCTTTTGATATTTGGTATGCAACATTGTGGGGTGGATCTGATTCAAGTTTGTTCAGATCGACTCCCTAGATTCATATTTGGGCTCACTATAGAAGCCCGAATTCGAACTTAGTGCATTTCAGGCAAATTTCTTTGAAAATCTTCTTCTCAAGATCCAGCAGGCAGAATCTTTTGATATTGGGTATGCGCCATGCTTAGGGGGGTGAGATTCAAGTTTGTTCAAGCCAAGTCCCTGGGTTCATATTTGGGCTCACTGTGGTAGCCCGAAGTATAAATTAGTTCAAAATGAGGAATTTTCTTTAAAAATCTTCTTCAGATCCAGCAGTTGGAATGTTTTGATATTTGATATGCAGCATCCTTAGGGGGGTGAGATTCAAGTTTGTTCAAGCCATATCCCTAGGTCCATATTTGGACTCACTGTGGGAGCTTGAATTGTAACTTAGTTCAAAATGAGGAATTTTCTTTAAAAATCTTCTTTTTTTTTAGATCCACTGGCCAGAATCTTTGGATATTTGGTATAAGCTTTTCTTAGGAGGAGCAAATGCAACTTGTTGAAATCAATTCTCAGGGTTGATATTTAGGCTACCATGTCAGGTGAGCGCCCTCAGGCCCCTTGGGGCCTCTTGTTTATATTACCACCTCTCCCTCCAACATGCTTTAAGCCACACGTTTCATATTTGGTACATGGATAAATGGTTCTGAGGGGATGATGCATAGTCAATATTTATTTTTCAAAGTCCAAGATGGCGGAATGGCGGCCATTTTTGTTCTGTTTTTTAAGCTTTTTTTTCTCTATTTTCATGTTACCACCCCTCCCACCAACATGGTTCAAGCTACACTTTGCATATTTGGCACATGGATAGAGGGTTGGGAGGGGATGATGCACGTTCAATATTTTTTTTTCAAAATGAAAGATGGCGGCATGGCGGCCATTTTTGTTGTGTTTTTTAAGCTTTTTTCTCTATTTTATGTTACCACCCCTCACTCCAACATGGTTCAAGCTACACTTTTTATATCTGGCACATGGATAGAGGGTTGTAATGGGATGTTGCACGTTCAATATTTTTTTCCAAAATTCAAAATGGCACCATGGCAACCATTTCTGTTGTGTTTTTTAAGCCTTTTTCTCTATTTTATGTTACCACTGCTCCCTCCAACATGGTTCAAACTGCACTTTTCATATATTGTACATGGATAAAGGGGTTGTGAGGGGATTATGTACGCTCAATTTTTTTTTTCAAAATCCAACATCTGTCTGTCTGTCTGTCTGTCTCCGTCCGTCCATCCGTCTGTCCCGTCCGTCCGTCTGTCCATCCGTCCATCCGTCCGTCCGTCTGTTTTTATGTTACCACCTCTCCCTCTAATATGCTTCAAGCTACACCTTTCATATTTGGTACATGGATAAATGGTTCTGAGGGGATGATGCACAGTCAATATTTATTTTTCAAAATCGAAGATGGCAGAATGGTGGCCATTTTTGTTGTGTTTTTTAAAGCTTTTTTTCTCTATTTTATGTTACCACCCCTCCCTCCAACATGGTTCAAGCTACGCCTTTCATATATGGTACATGGATAAAGGGTTGTGAGGGGAATATGCACGCTCAATATTTTTTTTTTCAAAATCCAAGATGCTTATATACTCTAGTGTCTTCTGTGACAAAAACAAATTTTGTCACAAAAGCGCCGTAGGGGACTAATACCACCTCGGTGGTCAAACACTTGTTCTAATCAGCATGCTCTTTCAGCGTTAATATCACCAAAATATAGTTACGTCTTAAAATAACCCTGCCATATAAAAATAAATTAAAAAGGTGTGATTCTCTGTAACTTTCATTATGTGAAAAATAATAGTTGACTATAGTACCTTCCTGCCATTAGTCGATTAATCGAATAGTCGTGGCAGCCCCAGTGTTCACAGACTCAGCTTCTGAAATCTGACATCGTTGACATAAACTTAAAAAGTAACTGCTTATAGGTTTTCCACTTGCGCGATTTATCGTTCGGTGCAAATTGTAATTGCACACACCATTAAAATGAAGGTCAGGGGTTATCTTTTTTATACCCCCCCCCCCACTCCCCATGAGTTGGGGGAGGGGGGTATACTGAAATCATCTTGTCCGTCCAAAAGATTTTCTCAAGACATTTGTCCTCAAAACTTGGGAACCTGCGATTATAGTTTTTTAGCTCACCGAAGAGAGCTCAACTTACCACTTGCCGTCCGTCACCTGTCGTTGTGAACATTTTACAAACGACTTCTCCTCTGAAACCACTGGTCCGATTTTCACGAAACTTCATGTGGATGTTCATTACTATATGGCAATTCTTGTTTGTTCAAATGAAATGGCCACGTCCCTTGGGGGCTCTGTATGGGGCATAACTCTGATAGCACCATATGAATTATAGAAAAATTATTAAAAAATCTTCTTCTCCAGAACCAGTGGGCAGAATCTTTTGATACTTGGTATGCAGCATCTTGGTATGGGTCTGATTCAAGTTCGTTCAAATCGAGTCCCTCAACCAATATTGAGGCTTATGTGTTTTGGTCAATTTCAAGACAATAAATTTTTTTTTTTTTTTATACTGAAAATTTGAGGACCGGGGGGGGGGACTTCGAAATTTTTGGACCAAAATCCGGATTTTTTTTTTTTTTTTTTATGCATTTTGGTCAATTTTAAGACAAAAAAAAATTTTAGGCTGAAATAAAAAAAATCTGTTTTTTATGCGTTTATCTCAATTTTGGGACGTAAAAGTACAGGAAGTGAAAATAGAAGGAAAATCCTGTGTATTATGTGGGCACAATCGCTTAATCTAGTTGGTATATGCTTTTCTTAGGAGGGGCGTATGCAGCTTATTCAAGTCAAGTCCCTGGTTTGATATTTAGGCTACCATGTCAGGTGAGTGCCCTCATCCCCCCTGGGGCCTCGTTTAGTTCAGACCCTGCGTGGTGAAGTTGATCTACAGTGTCATTGGCAGTTTCATTGTTTTATTTTTGTAGGATGCAAAGAAAACTGACAAACCACCTGTTACCACTGTGTTTGTAGGAAATATAAGTGAAAGAGCTCCAGATGCAATGGTCCGACAAATGTTACAGGTAAATTATGCTTTATAGTACCCCCCCTGCCAAGAAAGTTCGGGGATACACAGGAATTGCCACATCTATCTGCATGTCCACACAGTTGTCATTGCATCACCTTGTAGTTGTGATACAGATTTTGACTAAACCTTGTATTCATTGGAGTGTGTGTAGTATATGTACATGGAAGTAACAAATTTTTCAAGAGTTATGATCAAGCCAGAAAATAAGCAGACTGTCATCTGCAAAATGAGGTCTCCAGAGGGTGAATTTAGTGATGCTACCCTGCACAGCAGAGTAGCATCACTAAATTTACTCTGTGAACCTCAATCTGAATCTTTAATCTGCATCAGGGTCTCAGAACTAAACAGAAAAAGGTACCCAGAGGATAAATTGGCCCACTCTGAGATATCATCATCAAATTCACCCTCTGAGGACCTCACTCTGCAAATGCCAGACTGCTTATTTTCAGGCCTGGTTATGACGCTGTCCATCTAAATCCTTGTCATTGCATCTCCTGCAGCTCTCAAAGTTTGAATACATCAACTTTTCGACATCTGAATGTGCAGGGCATGAGCAGGTTTTGTTCTAACAATTTTTTGGAAGAGTTAAAGTAGGGCTGCTGTGACTAATTGATTAACTGACTAACCATTGGAAGGTGCTATAGTCGACTTATTTTTCATAGTCCATTATTAGCTCACCTGACTGAAAGTCAGGGTGCTCTATTCTGATCACTTTTTGTCCATCGTACGTCGTGAAGGTGGTGTTTGGGGTCATTTTCTCCCAAGCCACTGGCAGCAGTTCAATGAAAATTCACATGAGTAGCAGTTATATAGGGGCATTTGGGTTTTTCTTCAAATTTGGGTTTAAGGCTTCCACATTTAAGACAAAATTGTAAACGTTTAAACGACTGTCTGTAAACGAAACGGAAACGTTTACACGTACTAACTTTGCAAGTAGTCAATATGTGTAATAATACACAGTAAGTTCATCATATCGTTGCGTACAGGGCATAAAATTTATGTTATTGAGACAACCTATTTATAGTTCATCCAAAAACTACGACGTAGACAAACGATCACAGCATGCAGATGCCGAAGGCAAAGTCGCTTGGTCTATTGAAGGGGGGGGGGGGGGGGGGGCGGGATCTGGGGGATTCTCCCCCCGGTAAATTTTGAAATTTATCGGGTTCTCCGGGCTCATTCTGTTGGGTTCGGGGTGAAATTCCTTATGTTTTTTCAAACAGCAATGTTGGAGAAAGTTGCCATGGCACTCAATACCAGACTGGAGAGTGGAATGCAATGTCGCAAAAATAAACAAAGTCTACAAACCATGCAGGGGGATCCAAATTTCCAAACACCGCAAGTGCCAGTCTGTCTGTCAAACTCCATAAAACGATCCTAAGATCATCCCATGTGTGAATAATAATCCATGTCAGGTCAACGAAATCATCGAGAACAATGTGTACCACTTTGGGAATATACATGTAAATCCGAATAAACTAAAACATCCCACACATGTTTCGAAGGAAACACCAAAGATAAGCACATGCCATGCGGCTCACGTGACTGTGTCACATATGATATCACATGATTTAAAGATGATTTCGCTCGGTTACTGCGGCGCCAGTCGGAACCAGTACATAGTTTTTCTGAAGCATTACCAAAATATTGCATTGCAAAGTTGGAAATTTTTTTTTTCGTTCCTTTGACTTTCTGCAAATTTTGCAAGTGTCGATTGTAGCCCTGTCATACAGTACACTGTGTACTGTAGTGCCGATCCAATTTAACATCAATCCAATAAGATGCGATTTCCTTGCACAGAATTGCAGAGTGCAGATATTCGCAACCCATCTCACCATCTTCGCAAATAAATGGGGGCGTGGGCTGCGTGTCAAGGGGTGGTTGCACACCAAGCATCAGCGCGCAACCACCCCTCGACTCGTGGCCCGTGCTCCCATTTTTACACCCCTCTCCCGGATTCAGGAACTACCTGAGGCCCCTTTACAACTGCCAGCCTATCTATTGAAACTTCATTCCGTGTACACGTTTACCAGAACTGTAAACGTTTAATGCCCATAAACGAAACGTTCACGTTTACACGTGTAAACGTGGAAGCCTTATTTGGGTTTCTGCTCATATTGTGGAGGGGAGTGGGGCCAAAATGCACAAAATTTTAATAAATCTTCTCATGAACCAGCCATAGCAGAGTCTTGATATTTGGTATGCAGCTTCCATTTGAGAAGTTTGACGGGCAATTTGACGGGCAACTTCAAGAGAAGTTTGACGGGCAATATTTGCCTTTGTTCTGAGAGGGGCAAGAATTATTGCCCCGCCCAGAATTTCTATTTTCTGAACTGAGAGGCCAATTTGAACCAAATTTAATATGAGGTATTATTGGGTTATATATAAGTACTTGATTTATGCCAAAAAAATTTTTCCTGCAGCCCTGTGGGAACCTCAGGAGCAAAAAAAAAAAAAAAAAAAAAAATTAAAACGTCCATATCTCCAAAACTGAATGGCACTGAGAATTTTTATTTGGTGTGAGGCTTCCTTGGGACCAACAGAAAGGAATGGTAAAAAAAAATGCCATCGGTTTTGTCATAAGGTACTTTTTCAGGACTTTGAAAAAATGCTGAGTCAGCATATTTTTATAATGTCCCAATGACCCAGACTTAGCTGGTGCTAACTCTAAAATATCTAGAGCCAAATGCAAATTTTACCCCCCCAATCCCCAAAATTTGCATCTAAAACCGAAAATTACATGTCCTGTAAGGTCCTCCATACTTTTACTCCACTGCGCATGCGCAGTGTCGAAGTCTCGAAATTGGTGCAATTATCATTCTTTGTTTGGCCCTCAATACAGTTACACTTCACTGTTATTTGTGCTTGTAAATATCAGTTTTAAGGATGCCAGACATATAATTATGAGAGAAATGGTGGATATAAGGAGGAAATAGAAGGAGGGGAGGAAAAAACAATGGAAACAAATATTCAGGGCTGTAACTTATAATTATTTTCGAAATTATTCATGTTACCTATTTTCGAGGCATGATCTTGTTGTGGTCATTCTTGCTATGAATGTTCCATTGTTTAATCAGTGTTTCCTCTCTCCCTTTCCTTTATTTCCCCCCTAGCTATTCTCCCATGCTTTTGGCTTATTAGTCCCCTACCGGCATCACCGGAGGGGACTATAGGTTTGCACCCCGTCCATCCGTGTCTGTCAATCACACTTTAGTTTTCAGGAGTTTTTAGCTCAACTTGACAAAGTCAAGCTGAGCTATTGCCATCACTTCTCGTCCGTCGGCGTACATACGTACGTCCACAATTTCCTTTGGCACACCTCACAGGTTGCATTTATGATCAGATTACTTTGAAACTTCTTATGCTTGTTTGGGGTGACCTCTAGATGGGAGCTATCGATTTTCTTCAATTTCCGTCAAAAAATGTTGCCGCGGCCAACGTTCTTAGAACTTAGTTTAGTCAAACCACAATATTTCCCTTTGGCACACCCTACAGGGCACATTTATGATTTGATTGCTTTGAAACCTGATACTCTTATTTAGGGTGATCTCTAGATGGGAGCTATCGATTTTCTTCAATTTCCGGCAAAAAATGTTGCCGCGGCCAACGTTCGTAGAACTTAGTCAGACCTCAATATTTCCCTTTGGCACACCCTACAGGGTACATTTACAATCAGATTGCTTTGAAACCTGGTATGCTTGTTTGGGGAGACCTCTAGATGGGAGCTATCGATTTTCTTCAATTTCTGTCAAAAAATGTTGCCGCGGCCAACGTTCTTAGAACTTAGTTTAGTCAGAAGACTCAATATTTCCCTTTGGCACACCCTACAGGGTACATTTATGATCGGATTGCTTTGAAACCTGGCATGCTTGTTTGGGGTGACCTCTAGATGGGAGCTATCGATTTTCTTCAATTTCTGTCAAAAAATGTTGCCGCGTCCAACGTTCTTAGAACTTAGTTTAGTCAAACCACAATATTTCCCTTTGGCACACCCTACAGGGCACATTTATGATTTGATTGCTTTGAAACCTGGTATGCTTATTTAGGGTGACCTCTAGATGGGAGCTATCGATTTTCTTCAATTTCCGGCAAAAAATGTTGCCACGGCCAATGTTTGTAGAACTTAGTTCAGTCAGACCTCAATATTTCCCTTTGGCACACCCTACAGGGCCCATTTATGATCAGATTGCTTTGAAACCTGGTATGCTTGTTTGAGGAGACCTCTAGATGGGAGCTATCGATTTTCTTCAATTTCTGTCAAAAAATGTTGCCGCGGCCAACGTTCTTAGAACTTAGTTTAGTCAGAAGACTCAATATTTCCCTTTGGCACACCCTACAGGGTACATTTATGATCGGATTGCTTTGAAACCTGGCATGCTTGTTTGGGGTGACATCTAGATGGGAGCTATCGATTTTCTTCAATTTCTGTCAAAAAATGTTGCCACGGCCAACGTTTTTAGAACTCAGTTTAGTCAGACCACAATATTTCCCTTTGGCACACCCTAAAGGGCACATTTATGACTTGATTGCTTTGAAACCTGGTATGCTTATTTGGGGAGACCTCTAGATGGGAGCTATCGATTTTCTTCAATTTCCATCAAAAAATGTTGCCGCGGCCAATGTTCTTAGAACTTGGTTTAGTCAGAAGACTTGATATTTCCCTTTGTCACACCCTACAGGGCACATTTATGATCGGATTGCTTTGAAACCTTTCATGCTTGTTTGGGGTGACCTCTAGATGGGAGCTATCGATTTTCTTCAATTTCCATCAAAAAATGTTGCCGCAGCCAACATTCTTAGAACTTAGTTTAGTCAGACCACAATATTTCCCTTTGGCTCACCCTACAGGGCACATTTATGATTAGATTGCTTTGAAACCTGGTATGCTTATTTAGGGTGACCTCTAGATGGGAGCTATCGATTTTCTTCCATTTCCGTCAAAAAATGTTGCCATGGCCAACGTTCTTAGAATTTAGTCAGACCACAATATTTCCCTTTTGTACACCCTACAGGGCACATTTATGATCGGATTGCTTTGAAATCTGGCATGCTTGTTTGGGGAGGCCTCTAGATGGGAGCTATCGATTTTCTTCGGTTTCTGTCAAAAAATGTTGCCACTGGCAAAAGAACTGACATTGGTCCCAATGATCTTCAATTTTGCCATCTCATTTATAACTTACCAAGTTCAAGTTTGTCAAGTTGAGCTACAGTGTCATTGACACTTTCATCTTCAATTTCCGTCAAAAAATGTTGCCGTGGCCAACGTTTTTAGAACTCAGTTTAGTCAGACCACAATATTTCCCTTTGGCACACCCTACAGGGCACATTTATGATTTGATTGCTTTGAAACCTGGTATGCTTGTTTGGGGAGACCTCTAGATGGGAGCTATCGATTTTCTTCAATTTCCATCAAAAAATGTTGCCGCGGCCAACGTCCTTACAACTTGGTTTAGTCAGAAGACTCGATATTTCCCTTTGGCACACCCTAAAGGGCACATTTATGACTTGATTGCTTTGAAACCTGGTATGCTTATTTGGGGAGACCTCTAGATGGGAGCTATCGATTTTCTTCAATTTCCATCAAAAAATGTTGCTGCAGCCAATATTCTTAGAACTTAGTTTAGTCAGAGCACAATATTTCCCTTTGGCTCACCCTACAGGGCTCATTTATGATTAGATTGCTTTGAAACCTGGTATGCTTATTTAGGGTGACCTCTAGATGGGAGCTATCGATTTTGTTCCATTTCCGTCAAAAAATGTTGCCACAGCCAACGTTCTTAGAATTTAGTCTAGTCAGACCACAATATTTCCCTTTTGTACACCCTACAGGGCACATTTATGATCGGATTGCTTTGAAACCTGGCATGCTTGTTTGGGGAGGCCTCTAGACGGGAGCTATCGATTTTCTTCAGTTTCTGTCAAAAAATGTTGCCACTGGCAAAAAAAACTGACATTGGTCCCAATGATCTTCAATTTTGCCATTTCATTTATAACTTACCAAGTTCAAGTTTGTCAAGTTGAGCTACAGTGTCATTGACACTTTCATTTTTGGAAACTCTTCAACGGAATGATTTCATTTTTGGTAAACGATGACTTACAGATCAAGTTTGAGTTTCATGCTGATTGCATTATTCTTCTGTGAGTTACGGCCCTTGGAAATATGGGAAAAAGCACCAAAATATCAGTTTTCCGGAGTTTTTAGCTCAACTTGACAAAGTCAAGCTGAGCTATTGCCATCACTTCTCGTCCGTCGGCGTACGTACGTACGTTAGTACGTTAGTACGTACGTCCACAATTTCCTTTGGCACACCTCACAGGTCGCATTTATGATCAGATTACTTTGAAACTTGGTATGCTTGTTTGAGGTGACCTCTAGATGGGAGCTATCGATTTTCTTCAATTTCCGTCAAATGTTGCCGCGGCCAACGTTCTTAGAACTTAGTTTAGTCAAACCACAATATTTCCCTTTGGCACACCCTACAGGGCACATTTATGATTTGATTGCTTTGATACCTGGTATGCTTATTTAGGGTGACCTCTAGATGGGAGCTATCGATTTTCTTCAATTTGCGGCAAAAAATGTTGCCACGGCCAACGTTCGTAAAACTTAGTTTAGTCAGACCTCAATATTTCCCTTTGGCACACCCTACAGGGCACATTTATGATCAGATTGCTTTGAAACCTGGTATGCTTGTTTGGGAAGACCTCTAGATGGGCGCTATCGATTTTCTTCCATTTCTGTCAAAAAATGTTGCCGCGGCCAACGTTCTTAGAACTTAGTTTAGTCAGAAGACTCAATATTTCCCTTTGGCACACCCTACAGGGTACATTTATGATCGGATTGCTTTGAAACCTGGCATGCCTGTTTGGGGTGACCTCTAGATGGAAGCTATCGATTTTCTTCAATTTCCGTCAAAAAATGTTGCCACTGTCAAAAAATGTTGCCGCGGCCAACGTTCTTAGAACTTAGTTTAGTCAGAAGACTCAATATTTCCCTTTGGCACACCCTACAGGGTACATTTATGATCGGATTGCTATGAAACCTGGCATGCCTGTTTGGGGTGACCTCTAGATGGAAGCTATCGATTTTCTTCAATTTCCGTCAAAAAATGTTGCCACGGCCAACGTTCGTAGAACTTAGTTTAGTCAGACCACAATATTTCCCTTTGGCTCACCCTACAGGGCACATTTATGATTAGATTGCTTTGAAACCTGGTATGCTTATTTACGGTGACCTCTAGATGGGAGCTATCGATTTTCTTCCATTTCCGTCAAAAAATGTTGCCACAGCCAACGTTCTTAGAATTTAGTCTAGTCAGACCACAATATTTCCCTTTTGTACACCCTACAGGGCACATTTATGATTTGATTGCTTTGAAACCTGGTATGCTTATTTAGGGTGACCTCTAGATGGGAGCTATTGATTTTCTTCAATTTCCGGCAAAAAATGTTGCCACGGCCAACGTTCGTAGAACTTAGTTTAGTCAGACCACAATATTTCCCTTTGGCACACCCTACAGGGCCCATTTATGATCAGATTGCTTTGAATCCTGGTATGCTTGTTTGGGGAGACCTCTAGATGGGAGCTAATGATTTTCTTCAATTTCTGTCAAAAAATGTTGCCGCGGCCAACATTCTTAGAACTTTAGTCAGAAGACTCAATATTTCCCTTTGGCACACCCTACAGGGTACATTTATGATCGGATTGCTTTGAAACCTGGCATGCTTGTTTGGGGTGACCTCTAGATGGGAGCTATCGATTTTCTTCAATTTCCATCAAAAAATGTTGCCGCAGCCAACATTCTTAGAACTTAGTTTAGTCAGACCACAATATTTCCCTTTGGCTCACCCTACAGGGCACATTTATGATTAGATTGCTTTGAAACCTGGTATGCTTATTTACGGTGACCTCTAGATGGGAGCTGGCGATTTTCTTCCATTTCCGTCAAAAAATGTTGCCACGCCCATCGTTCTTAGAATTTAGTCTAGTCAGACCACAATATTTCCCTTTTGTACACCCTACAGGGCACATTTATGATCGGATTGCTTTGAAACCTGGCATGCTTGTTTGGGGAGGCCTCTAGATGGGAGCTATCGATTTTCTTCGGTTTCTGTCAAAAAATGTTGCCACTGGCAAAAAAAATAACATTGGTACCAATGATCTTCAATTTTGCCATTTCATATTTATAACTTAACAAGTTCAAGTTTGTCAAGTTGAGCTACAGTGTCATTGACACTTTCATTTTGGAAACGCTGTAACTGAATGATTTCATTTTTGGTAAACTACTATAGAACGATGACTTACAGATCAAGTTTGTGTTTCATGCTGATTGCATTATTCTTGTGTGAGTTACGGCCCTTGGAAATATGGAAAAGCACCAAAATATCAGTTTTCCGGAGTTTTTTTGGAAATGCTTCAACGGAATGATTTCATTTTTGGTAAACTACTATAGAACGATGACTTACAGATCAAGTTTGAGTTTCATGCTGATTGCGTTATTCTTGTGTGAGTTATGGCCCTTGGAAATATGGAAAAGCGCCAAAATATCAGTTTTCTGGACTTTTTTTGGAAATGCTTCAACGGAATGATTTCATTTTTGGTAACCTACTATAGAACGATGACTTACAGATCAAGTTTGAGTTTAATGCTGATTGTCTTATTCTTGTGTGAGTTATTGCCCTTGGAAATATGGAAAAGTGCCAAAATATCAGTTTTCCGGACTTTTTCTGGAAACGCTTCAACGGAATGATTTCATTTTTAGCTCAACTTTGGCGAAGCCAAATTTGAGCTTATGCCATGGCCAGTCGTCCGTCTGTCCACCTGTCTGTCAACAATTCAATACGGCTCGGGCTAGAGGCCATATTTATGAACCGATCTTTATGAAACTTCTTGGATACCTTTGTTATGACCGTGGGATGAGAACGAGTGTTTTGGGGTCTGATCCGAAATTCAAGTTGGCCGCTGGCAGACATTTTGTACAGACTTAGGTGCAAACAGATTTTTGTGCAGAACTTCCAAATGAAAGCGCTGATTTGAATAATTTTTTGTATGAAAGTTTAGTACCATGGGATACATCACATATAATACGGGGTTTTTTCTCTTACGTAAATTATGCAATGCATTTGGGGTGCCGTTGTTATCACTGTGCTATGAGAACAAATATTTTGGGGTTCAGTCAGAGCCACTCTGGGTCTCAAAGATTTCTTTTCTAGTTTAGCATCTGACTGTCACCCACCTTTACAATACTTTACCTATACATTTGTTACAGGCAACGCTCAGTATTTATGTACAGACCATTACAATACTTTATATGTACCTTTGTTATCAGGTCATTACCTAGATGTTTGTCATTGCTGTGTCACATACTATACATGTACATGTCTTTGTCTTGACAAGTTGAGCTACAGTGTCATTGACACTTTCATTTTATGTTGATTTTACGAACTAATTTATCCACGTTTTCCAAGTCGAACGAAGTCACGGATATTAATTAATTGATAAAATGTTGTTGTCAAAACATTTTTATTAGGTTATTTCAAAACGATCATGTGCTGGGCTGTTCGTACATACACATCTCACAAAGTCTCATCCCTGTATTCAACAACAGCACGGAATAAATCATTTAAAAGACGATTATATCTGATTTGGCAATGACTTTGATTTCACTGTCGGGCTTCTTGTGAAAATTAAAACTGGTCATTTCGACATTTTTTTCTGCGTTTTTTCGTTCATTGTCACGACTAATTTACCAGGCGAACCTGATTCGAAATAATATCGACTGATGTCGGAGTCCAGTTACCACACATTTCTTTTCCTAACGATATGTGTCAGAGATCGATGTTAATGACCTCGGGAATAGCGCACTACGTTCTGCGTTACATAGCGCAGAAGTTATTGCATGTTTAACGAGGTTTACTGGACTGTTCTGCACTAGATAGCGCATTAGCTAACGAGCGTTTTCTGCACTAGGCGTGACAGGACTTCTAGTTGGCTCACCAACGTTAGTTGTGTGAACCTATGGCATAGACCTCATGTCGGCGTCTGCGTTGGTGTCCGCTCTCAAATATTTTGAACTTTTGTGTACAGGTTTTGATTTTTTGGCTTTTTACAATTTTTTTTAGTTTCTGCATATTGCTATGGTGGTTCACTATAACATTGAACTCTTTTCCAGGGTATTTTGTCTTAATTTTAACCCTTTGAATCAAATTTTAGACTTATTTTGATGTTTGCGTGCAGGTTTTGATGGGTTTTTTTTTCCTTTCTTCCAAGTGGAGATTTACCTTGCAGCATATGTCCATGCTTTCTATTGTATGTAAACATGCATCTTGGGGCTATGTTTGTATTATTTAACCCTTTTCCTGCTGAATTACTTCAATTTTGGACTTTTATGCACAGCTTTTGGACTTAGGCTTACAGCTTCTTACTTTTATGTACAGGTTGTGATAAAAAAAAAACAATTTCAAGTGGGGTTGACCTCACTGCATATTGCAGTGGTGGTTATTATAACATTGCTATCTTTCCAGTGCATTTTTAAAAATTTTTTAACCCTTTGAATAGATTTTTAGACTTATTTTGACGTTTGCGTGCAGGTTTTCATGGGTTTTTTTTTTTTTTCCTTTCTTCCAAGTGTAGAGTTTCTGCATATTGCTATGGTGGTTCACTATAACATTTAACTCTTTCCCAGGGTATTTTGTCTTAATTTTAACCGTTTGAATCAAATTTTAGACTTATTTTGATGTTTGCGTGCAGGTTTTGATGTTTTTTTTTTCCTTTCTTCCAAGTGAAGATTTACCTTGCAGCATATGTCCATGCTTTCTATTGTATGTAAACATGCATCTTAGGGCTATGTTTGTATTATTTAACCCTTTTCCTGCTGAATTACTTCAATTTTGGACTTTTATGTACAGCTTTTTGGACTTAGGCTTACAGCTTCTTACTTTTATGTACAGGTTGTGATAAAAAAAAAAAAACAATTTCAAGTGAGGTTGACCTCACTGCATATTGCAGTGGTGGTTATTATAACATTGATATCTTTCCAGTGCATTTTTTAAAAAAAATTTATATAGGATGCTTCTTGGGGCTTGTATTATATTATTTAACCCGTTAGCTGCTTATTTACTTTAATTTTGTACTTTTGTGTGCAGGTTTTGTACTTTTGTGTGCAGGTTTTGATATTTTTTTTTAAGTGGAGTTTTACCTCTCTGGCATATTGCCATGGTGGTTACTGTAACATTTTCAGGGTATTTTTCTAAATTTTAACCCTTTGAAACAAATGTGATACTTTTATGTGCAGGTTTTGAGGTTTGTCTTTCTTTTCTTCCAAGTGGATATTTTTCAAGTAGACTTTCACCTTACTGGCATATTGCCATTGTGGTTACTGTGACAGGGTATTTTTCTCAATTTTAACCCCTTGAAACAAATGTGATACTTTTTTTTACTTTTATGTGCAGGTTTTGAGGTTTGTCTTTCTTTTCTTCCAAGTGGTGACTTACCTTGTAGCATATTGCCATGCTTCCTATTTTATGTTAGGATGCTTCTTGGGCTATTTTTATATTATTTAACCCTTTAGCTGCTTATTTACTTTAATTTTGTCTTTTCTTTGCAGGTTTTGTACTTTTGTGTGCAGGTTTTGATATTTTTTAAGTGGAGTTTTATCTCACTGGCATATTGCCACGCTGGTTATTGTAATATTTTCAGTGTATTTTTCTAAATTTTAACCCTTTGAAACAAATGTGATACTTTTTTTACTTTTATGTGCAGGTTTTGAGGTTTGTCTTTCTTTTTTTCAAAGTGGAGACTTAACTTGTAGCATATTGCCATGGTTCCTATTTTATGTTAGCATGCTTCTTAGGGGTTATTATTATATTATTTAACCCTTTAGCTGCTTATTTTCTTTAATTTTGGACTTTTGTGTGCAAGTTTTGAATTTTTTTTTTTTACTCCATCCACCCCTTTGCATTGGCCACCTGTTGGTAAGCCACGGGGTACTGATACCCCCTCTAGTTTTAACTGTATGTTGTCAATTACTGTAGAACCCCATTAATTGAAGTCACTTTGCCAGTGAAAATTATTCAGTTAATGAGTTTTCAATTAACAGGTATTAACTAGACTGTTTTCTGAAGATAAACTGAATATTTATTCTATTATATCTTGTTTGACATAGCACGTGGAGCTCCGTCAAGCAAGGTGTAATGGATTAAATGTTTATTGGATGTGCTAAAGCCAAATTGCTCTATCAATAAGGGGAATTTCGGTGATTTGTCGGGGCAGTTTCTCCACATGATATTTTTCTATTCACTTAATAAGAGTTTGCTCTATAACCAAAACGCAGTTAACAGTGTCAAATTTGTACTGAAAGTATGGTATTTAGTTTAGTGTTTTGCAGTTATATTAAATTAACAGGGTTACTCAAGAGATGTACCATGAAGAGGGCCCCACAGTTCTTGACAATGTTCCTTTGTACACATACTACCAAATAGTTAATGTAAATGCTGCTTTTGCACCCTACCTGTTTTTTTAGCTCAACTTTGACGAAGTCAAATTTGAGCTATTGTCATGGCCCGTCGTCCGTCTGTCCATCCCTCCGTCTGTCCGTACGTCAACAATTGGCTATGGCTCGGGCTAGAGGTCGTATTTATGAACCGATCTTTACAAAACTTCTTGTGTACCTTTGTTATGACCCTGGGGCGGGAACGAGTGTTTTTAGGTGTGGTCCGAAATTCAAGATGGCTGCCAGCGGCCATTTTGTACCGAAATTAGGTCCAATCAGTTTTTTGTACAGAACTTCTGTATGAAAGTTCTGATTTGAATAAAGTTTTGTATAAATGTTTAGTACCATGGGATACATCACATATAATACAGGTTTTTTTCTCGTGCGTAAATTATGCAAATTAGACTGACTTTGATTTATTTAGTGTTACTTTCAGAGCTGTAAGTGCCAAGCTGCTATGGCTCGGGCTAGAGGCCGTGTTTATGAACCGATCTATACGAAACTACTTGGGTACAAATGTTATGACCGTGGGACGAGAACGAGTGTTTTGGGGTTTGGTCCGAAATTCAGGATGGCTGCCAGCCGCCATTTTGTACCGACGATGCAGAAATCTGTTTTTTACAGAACTTCCATATGAAAGCTATGATTTGAATAATTTTGTGTATGAATGTTTAGTACCATGGGATACATCACATATAATACGTTTTTTTTTCTCGTGCGTAAATTATGCAAATTAGACTAACTTTGATGTTTTTTGGTGTTACTTTCAGCACTGTAAGTGCAAATGCCAATACGGCTCGGGCTAGAGGCCGTATTTATGAACCGATCTTTACGAAATTCCTTGGGTACCTTTGTTATCACCGTGGGACGAGAACGAGTGTTTTTGGTGAAATTCAAGATGGCCGATGGCAGCCATTTTGTACAAAATTTGGTGCAATCAGATTTTTGCACAGAACTTCCATATGAAAGCGCTGATTTGAATAATTTTGTGTGTGAATGTTTAGTACCATGGGATACATCACATATAATACGGGTTTTTTTCTCGTGCAGAAATTATGCAAATTAGATTAACTTTGATTTTTTCAGTGATACTTACACACAGTAAGTACACATGTCAATACGGCTCAGGCTAGAGTCTGTATTTATGAACCGATCTTCACGAAACGTCTTGGGTACCTTTGTTATCACCTTGGGACGAGAACGAGTGTTTCTGGGTGCGGTCCAAAATTCAAGATGGCTGCCAGTGGCCATTTTGTACCGAAATTAGGTCTAATCAGTTTTTGTACACAACTTCTATATACGGCTCAGGCTAGAGGCCGTATTTATGAACCGATCTTTACGAAACCTCTTGGGTACCTTTGTTATCACCGTGGGATGAGAACGAGTGTTTTGGGGTGTGGTCCAAAATTCAAGATGGCCACCAGCAGCTATTTTGTACCAAAATTAATGCAATCAGTCTTTTGTACAGAACTTCTGTATGAAAGTTCTGATTTGAATATATTTTTGTATGAATGTTTAGTAACATGGAATACATCACATATAGTACGGGTTTTTTTCTCGTGCAGAAATTATGCAAATTAGATGAACTTTGATTTATTCAGTGCCACTTATACACTGTAAGTGCACATGTCAATACGGCTCGGGCTAGAGGCTGTATTTATGAATCGATCTTCACAAAACTTCTTGGGTACCTTTGTTATCTCCTTGGGACGAGAACGAGTGTTTCTGGGTGCAGTCCAGAATTCAAGATGGCTGCCAGTGGCTATTTTGTACCGAAATTAGGTCCAATCAGTTTTTTGTCACAGCTTCTACACAGCTCATATTTGTGAACTGATCTTCACAAAACTTCTTGGGTACCTTTGTTTTCACCTTGGGACAGGAATGAGTGTGTTTTGGGGTGCCTTTGTTATCACTGTGCTATGAGAACAAATATTTTGGGGTTCAGTCAGACCCACTCTGGGACTTAAATATTTCTTTTCTAGTTTAGCATCTGACTGTCACCCACCTTTACAATACTTGACCTATACATTTGTTACAGGCAACGGTCAGTATTTATGTACAGACCGTTACAATACTTTATATGTACCTTTGTTATCAGGTCATTACCTAGATGTTTGTCATTGCTGTGTCACATACTATACACTTACATGTCTTTGTCTTGACAAGTTGAGCTACAGTGTCATTGACACTTTCATTTCACATGATCAGTGTAAGAATGGTCGCAAATAACTGGCGAGTATATTACTATGTTATAATAACCGGTTATGAAAACAAGTCAACCATTTCAGCATCAGTGGTCAAACAATTTTTATCGCGGGGGGGGGGGGGGGGGGGAGGTTTTACCCCTGTCCGTCCATCAGTCTCCTATCTGTCCATCCATCTGCATCTAGGGTACATTGTTTGTCTAGCTAACTCTTCTCACAGTTTTCAAGGTAGGACTTTTGTTCACAGGATGTCTGTGCATATACCAGAGAATGTTGTCAGGATTTTGATTTGCTTCAATATTTCATAAAATTACAGGTTGTTGAACTAAGGCAATTTTTTTTGTTGAATTTCACCTTTATGGTATGTAGTTCGTGTGTGAGGTAGACTCATATGTGTCTTTCAGACACAGCTCACGTATGAGTAACAAATCACAGTTTGCTTTTCAACCTTCTGTGTCCATGTGATGTTTGGGGGCATGCTTCAGTCTAGCTTTCATCTACTTGACTTGGCATCCAGTCTAAAACCATGTCATTGTATCACCAACAATTGTCAAGGGCTTTTGACTAAATAGTGAGCTCTGTCGAAACAAGATAAATTGACTTAAATTTTATAAAAAATATATATTGATAGAACATATATTGGTCATGATAATGTTTATTTTTTAGTTTGCACTTGTGAGTTTGAAGCATGTGATTTTTAAAAATTATTGTTGCGTGTGTTCCATTTGTGGCGGTCACAATAGGGGTCCTACTAAATTACCAAAAAAGTGGTAAGTCGCAGAAATAAATGATGTAAAAAGCAAACTGACAAATTCAATTATCTTCCTTGATAACAGAACATTTGCCTGGAAGAAATGATTCTCTAGACTGAATTGAAATGATATTTGGTTGGCAAAAATAATTCACTAAACTGAATTTAACCTCCCACAAATAGCTTTTAAACTGAATTGAACCCTTACCTAAACAGCTTTTTGTGAAATAATATTTGGTTAGCAAAAACAATTTGCTAAACTGAATGTAACCCTTTACCTAACACAGCTTTTTGAGAACAATTTGGTTGGCAAATATAATTTGCTAAATTGAATTTAACCCTTTACCTAACACGTTTTTTTTTTAGAATAATATTTGGTCGACAAAAAAAATAATTTGCTAAACAGAATTTAACCCTTTACCTAAAACAGCTTTTTGAGAAATAACATTTGGTTGGCAAAAGTAAATTTGATAAACTGAATTTAACCCTTTACCTAACACAGGTTCTTGAGAATTTTTGGTTGTCAAAATTAATTTGATAAACTGAATTTAACCCTTTACTTGACATAGCTTTTTGAGAAATAATATGTTTTGCTCACTTCTCCCTATTTTCACCTCACTTCTCCTTAAAACCTTGGGAGGGAGAAGTGACTTCTCCCTAAATTTAGCCTCTAGGCTGGTCTCTGCTTCAGACGTGTTGTGAATGTGAACTAACATAGTTAATTCCAATCTCTTTGGGGTTGACATTAGCTGAATGGCATGGAAATGGAGTTTTCATTTGAGTCTTGTACCTTGCACAATACCTGGTGGAATTCCTGCTTTCAAGATATAAAACTAAACTCAAGCAGTTGCATCCTCACGTATCTTACTTTGAGTTTATCTGAAATCGGTGTACTGAAATTTTATTTCAACCTCCATAAAACTCCAATACACTAGGTCATTACTTTTTAAATAATTGGGGGATTTACTCCATAAACAAAAGACGAGTGAAAATATCTGGACTTGATCAAGTTTTATCAATTTTTCTGAAAATAGTATACTTCCAATAATGTTGACAGTCATTATTAATAGCTGCAGTTTATACAGTTATTGATTGTGCCAGTGTTAATATTTTTACCCCAGTTGAGAACTGTAGAAAACCACTAATGTGATGTGATGTAATGTAATAATGAGTTTTATATTTAATGTCTTTATTGATATTTCAATTTCAGAGATGTGGTAATGTACTGAGTTGGAAGAGAGTTCAGGGAGCATCTGGAAAGTTACAGGGTATGTGGTGAATTGAAATAAAAAATCTTATTCCGTGTTGGCTTGTGCATGTATGGTTTGTTTAATTAGCCTCCTGAACTGAATAGTATAGCATTCTGTGTGATTTGTTATAATCCATATTCCCATTTTTAGCTCACCTGGCTTAAAAGGCCATGTGAGCTTTTCTCATCACTTGGCGTCTGTCGCCGTCCGGCGTCTGTAAACTTTTCACATTTTCATCTTCTCTGTAACTGCTGAGCCGGTGTGAACCAAACTTGGCAGGAATGGTCTATGGGAGGTCCTCTACAAACGGTCCTCATTTTGTTCCTGTCGGATGAAAAACATGGCTTCCAGAGGCATTCTTTGATTCTGGTTGGTGGATTTTCAAAAATCTTCTCCTCTGAAACTGCCAGGCCAAATGTTTTGAAACTTCACATAAATGATGACTGGGACCCCCTCAACCAACGATCCTCATTTAATGTTGATTGGGTTACAAACATGGCCACATGGCTTATAGTTACTGTAGAAACCCTATGGGAAATCACATTTTCCTCTTCTTCTCTGGAAAAACCGAGGCGACGTGAAAACAAACCTGGCAGGGATAGTCTATGGGAGGTCCTCTACAAACGTAACTCATTTTGTTCCCGTGGGTTGAAAAACATGGCCGCCAGAGGCATTCTTTGATTCTGATAGGTGGATTTTCAAAAATTTGAAACTGCCGGTCCAAATGTTTTGAAACTTGGCATGGTTGATGACTGGGACCCCCTCTACCAACGATCCGCATTTAATGTTGATCGCGTTGTAAACATGGCCACAATTGCGGCTTAGTTAATATAGAAACCCTATGGGAAATCACATTTTCATCTTCTTCTCTGAAACTACTGAGCCGACATGAACCACACTTCGCAGGAATGGTCTATGAGAGGATGGAAATATGTGGCCACCAGAGGCTATATTCTAATGCTTAACCCAATGCCCCTCCTGTCTGCACAAAAGATTGGTACTGTCAGCAAAATGCTTGTTTTTTGAGAATCTGGTAAGGGTTGGTTCCAGTTTTCTCCACCGAGGACCCAAAAATATTGTGTATACAGTACAAGTCAAAATAAGCTGTAGCATACCTGCAATAAACTAAGTAAACTGCTGCTCCTGCCTTGACAAGATCAGAATCTGACATTTTCTAGAAAGCTATCGGTGAGAGCTTTCTTTAAAATGTTGTTAGCTTCTGGTCTTATCAGTGTAGGAAGAGAAAAATGAAAAAGATACATAATTTTTGGATTATCCTGCACAACTTATTTTGACTTTACTGTAAACCATTTCAACTGAACCTTGATTTTTGCATCATCAGTCTTCTGAATTTACAGGCATCTGTATCTGTCTAATTCAATCTGATAACAGTTTTTTCTGACAAGTAACATGAACAGTGTTTGTATTCTGTTTCAGTCGTGTCAGCTTAGATGACAGTAATTATTGTTTATCTTTTAAGATTTGACAAATATTGGAGGAGAGTGTGTTTGACTGTAACCCTTTACCTATCCAAAGCTATTATCTATGAAAAGAGAATACTCTGAGAGAATTGTAATTTTCAAAATATTTAACCTTCTTTTACTGATTTTTAGCTCAACTTTGGCGAAGCCAAATTTGAGCTTATGCCATGGCCCGTCAGCCGTCTGTCCGTCCGTCTGTCCGTCAACAATTGGATACGGCTTGGACTAGAGGCCGTATTTATGAACCGATCTTTACGAAATTCCTTGGGTACCTTTGTTATCACCGTGGGACGAGAACGAGTGTTTTGGGGTCCGGTCCGAAATTCAAGATGGCCGATGGCAGCCATTTTGTACAAAATTTGATGCAATCAGATTTTTGCACAGAACTTCCATATGAAAGCGCTGATTTGAATAATTTTTTGTGTGAATGTTTAGTACCATGGGATAGATCACATATAATACAGGTTTTTTTCTCATTCAGAAATTATGCAAATTAGATGAACTTTGATTTTTAGCTCAACTTTGGCGAAGCCAAATTTGAGCTTATGACATGGCCCGTCATCCGTCTGGCCGTCTGTCCATCAACAATTGGATACGGCGCAGGCTAGAGGCCGTATTTATGAACCGATCTTTATGAAACTTCTTGGGTACCTTTGTTATGACTGTGGGACGAGAACGAGTGTTTTTGGGTGCGATCCGAAATTCAAGATGGCTGCCAGCCACCATTTTGTACCGACGATGCAGAAATATGTTTTTTTGTACAGAACTTCCATATGAAAGCTCTGATTTGAATAATTTTTTGTATGAATGTTTAGTACCATGGGATACATCACATATAATACGGGTTTTTTTCTCGTGTTTAAATTATGCAAATTAGACTAACTTTGATGTTTTTTGGTGTTACTTTCAGCACTGTAAGTGCAAATGCCAATACGGCTCGGGCTAGAGGCCGTATTTATGAACCGATCTTTACGAAACTCCTTGGGTACCTTTGTTATCACCGCGGGACGAGAACGAGTGTTTTTGGGTCCGGTCCAATATTCAAGATGGCCGATGGCAGCCATTTTGTACAAAATTTGGTGCAATCAGATTTTTGCACAGAACTTCCATATGAAAGCGCTGATTTGAATAATTTTTTGTGTGAATGTTTAGTACCATGGGATACATCACATATAATACAGGTTTTTTTCTCGTGCTGAAATTATGCAAATTAGATGAACTTTGATTTTTAGCTCAACTTTGACGAAGTCAAATTTGAGCTATTGTCATGGCCCGTCGTCTGTCGTCCGTCTGTCCGTCCGTCCGTCTGGCCGTCTGTCCGTCTGTCCGTACGTCAACAATTGGCTATGGCTCGGGCTAGAGGTCGTATTTATGAACCGATCTTTACGAAACTTCTTGTGTACCTTTGTTATGACCCTGGGACGGGAACGAGTGTTTTTAGGTGTGGTCAGAAATTCAAGATGGCTGCCAGTGGCCATTTTGTACCGATGATGCAAAAATCAGTTTTTTGTACAGAACTTCTGTATGAAAGTTCTGATTTGAATAAAGTTTTGTATAAATGTTTAGTACCATGGGATACATCACATATAATACGGGTTTTTTTCTCGTGCGTAAATTATGCAAATTAGACTGACTTTGATTTATTTAGTGTTACTTTCAGAGCTGTAAGTGCCAAGCTGCTATGGCTCGGGCTAGAGGCCGTATTTATGAACCGATCTTTACGAAACTTCTTGGGTACCTTTGTTATGACCGTGGGACAAGAACAAGTGTTTTTGGGTGCGGTCCGAAATTCAAGATGGCTGCCAGCCGCCATTTTGTACCAACGATGCAGAAATCTGTTTTTTGTACAGAACTTCCATATGAAAGCTCTGATTTGAATAATTTTTTGTATGAATGTTTAGTACCATGGGATACATCACATATAATACGGGTTTTTTTCTCGAACGTAAATTGTGCAAATTAGACTAATTTTGATGTTTTTTGGGGTTACTTTCAGCACTGTAAGTGCAAATGCCAATACGGCTCGGGCTAGAGGCCGTATTTATGAACCGATCTTTACGAAACTTCTTGGGTACCTTTGGTATCACCGTGGGACGAGAACGAGTGTTTTTGGGTCCAGTCCGAAATTCAAGATGGCCGATGGCAGCCATTTTGTACAAAATTAGGTGCAATCAGATTTTTGCACAGAACTTCCATATGAAAGCCCTGATTTGAATAATTATTTTGTGTGAATGTTTAGTACCATGGGATGCATCACATATAATACGGGTTTTTTTCTCGTGCAGAAATTATGCAAATTAGATGAACTTTGATTTTTTCAGTGTGACTTACACACAGTAAGTACACATGTCAATACGGCTCAGACTAGAGTCTGTATTTATGAACTGATCTTCACGAAATGTCTTGGGTACCTTTGTTATCACCTTGGGACGAGAACGAGTGTTTCTGGGTGCGGTCTAAAATTCAAGATGGCTGCCAGTGGCCATTTTGTACCGAAATTAGGTCTAATCAGTTTTTTGTACACATCTTCTATACAGCTCAGACTAGAGGCCATATTTGTGAACCAATCTTTACGAAACTTCTTGGGTACCTTTGTTATCACCGTGGGATGAGAGCGAGTGTTTTTGGGTGTGGTCCGAAATTCAAGATGGCCACCAGCAGCCATTTTGTACCAAAATTAGTGCAATCAGTCTTTTGTATAGAACTTCTGTATGAAAGTTCTGATTTGAATAAATTTTTGTATGAATGTTTAGTAACATGGAATACATCACATATTGTAAGAGTTTTTTTTTTGTGCCGAAATTATGCAAATTAGATGAACTTTGATTTATTCAGTGCTACTTACACAATGTAAGCACACATGTCAATACGGCTCAGAGTAGAGGCTGTATTTATGAACCGATCTTCACAAAACTTCTTGGGTACCTTTGTTATCTCCTTGGGATGAGAATGAGTGTTTCTGGGTACGGTCCAAAATTCAAGATGGCTGCCAGTGGCCATTTTGTACCGAAATTAGGTCCAATCAGTTTTTTGTCACAAGTTCTATACAGCTCGTATTTATGAACTGATCTTCACAAAACTTCTTGAGTACTTTTGTTTTCACCTTGGGACAGGAACGAGTGTGTTTTGGGGTGCCTTTGTTATCACTGTGCTATGAGAACAAATATTTTGGGGTTCAGTCAGAACCACTCTGGGACTCAAAGATTTTTTCTAGTTCAGCATCTGACTGTCACCCACCTTTACAATACTTTACCTATACATTTGTTACAGGCAACGGTCAGTATTCATGTACAGACCGTTACAATACTTTATATGTACCTTTGTTATCAGGTCATAACCTAGATGTTTGTCATTGCTGTGTCACATACTATACATGTACATGTCTTTGTCTTGACAAGTTGAGCTACAGTGTCATTGACACTTTCATTTCAGTGCTACTTACACACAGTAAGTACACATGTCAATACGGCTCGGGCTAGAGTCTGTATTTATGAACCGATCTTCACGAAACATCTTGGGTACCTTTGTTATCACCTTGGGACGAGAACGAGTGTTTCTGGGTGTGGTCCAAAATTCAAGATGGCTGCCAGTGGCCATTTTGTACCGAAATTAGGTCTAATCAGTTTTTTGTACACAACTTCTATACGGCTCAGACTAGAGGCCGTATTTATGAACCGATCTTTACGAAACTTCTTGGGTACCTTTGTTATCACCGTGGGATGAGAACGAGTGTTTTTGGGTGTGGTCCGAAATTCAAGATGGCCACCAGCAGCCATTTTGTACCAAAATTAGTGCAATCAGTCTTTTGTACAGAACTTCTGTATGAAAGTTCTGATTTGAATAAATTTTTGTATGAATGTTTAGTAACATGGAATACATCACATATAGTACAGGTTTTTTTCTCGTGCAGAAATTATGCAAATTAGATGAACTTTGATTTATTCAGTGCTACTTATACACTGTAAGTGCACATGTCAATATGGCTCAGGCTAGAGGCTGTATTTATGAACCGATCTTCACAAAACTTCTTGGGTACCTTTGTTATCTCCTTGGGATGAGAACGAGTGTTTCTGGGTGCAGTCCAGAATTCAAGATGGCTGCCAGTGGCCATTTTGTTCCAAAATTAGGTCCAATCAGTTTTTTGTCACAACTTCTACACAGCTCATATTTGTGAACTGATCTTCACGAAACTTCTTGGGTACCTTTGTTTTCACCTTGTGACAGGAATGAGTGTGTTTTGGGGTGCCATTGTTATCACTGTGCTATGAGAACAAATATTTTGGGGTTCAGTCAGACCCACTCTGCGTCTCAAAGATTTCTTTTCTAGTTTAGCATCTGACTGTCACCCGCCTTTACAATACTTTACCTATACATTTGTTACAGGCAACGGTCAGTATTTATGTACAGACAGTTACAATACTTTATATGTACCTTTGTTATCAGGTCATTACCTAGATGTTTGTCATTGCTGTGTCACATACTATACATGTACATGTCTTTGTCTTGACAAGTTGAGCTACTTTCATTGTTGAAACAGAATTCATAAATGTGTGCATTTTCAAGAAAATCTTCCTTGAAACTACAAGGCCAAATGGTTTGAAAACTTAGTGTGACTGATGACTGTAACCCCCTCTACCAATGATCCTCATTTTAATTTTCATCAGGTTGCAATTATGACTGCAGTTGTGGCTTATAGTTACTATAGAAACCCTATGGGAAATCACATTTTTATCATCTTCACTGAAAGTGCTGAGCCAATTTGAACCAGACTTGGCAGGCATTGTCTATGAGAGGTTCTCTACAACTGTTACACATTTTATTCCTGTTGGGTGAAAAAACATGGTCGCCAAAAGCATTCTTTGATTCTGATTAGTCAATTTTAAAAACTCTTCTCCTCTGAAACCACTGGGCCAAATGTTTTGATATTTTGCATGGTTTCAAATGTTTTGAAACTTCACGTGATTGAAGACTGGGACACCTTCTACCAATGATCCTCATGTAATGTTGATGTAATGTTGCAAACATGTCCACAATTGCAGCTCATAGTTACCATGGAAAGCCTATGGCTAATCACATTTTTAGTTCACCAACTTTAGTCGTGTGACCTTATGGCATGGCTTGATCGGTTGGCGTCAGCTTACGTGTCCAATAATGTTAAAGCTTCTGTTTAGGTCACTTACTCGCCCTATTTCCATATCATGGCCTTTATAATGCTGCTATATGATGATTATTATCATTTTACCATGATTTAACCCCTCATACCCTACATTTTAGACATTTTTCTTGACAATTTTAGTTACATTTAGTTTTCTGTTTAGCTCAGAATTTCATGTTTAACTAAGTGTTTAGGTCGGCTGCTGTGCTCCTTCTCTTCCCATGGCACTTATATTCATCATACATGTTCCTCAGTATCATTGTTCCATGATTAACACCTCATACCCTGCATTTTAAACATTTTAGAATTTTATGTTTAGCTTAGTGTTTGTCAGTTTCTGTGTTTTACTTTTAAGAGGTTATGTTTAGGTAAGCTTTGTCGCATGTTATGAGCCTGTTTGATACAGTTCTTGTGTTTGCCAAAGTTACTATCAAAGAGGAATGTTGGTGAGCTATAGGGCGTTGGCGTCCTTCTTGTTATATGTAGTTCCAGGTGAGCGATTACAGGCTCTGTAGATCCTCTAGTTAGCACACCTGACTGAAAGTCAGGATGAGCTACAATGATCACTCACTGTCTTTCGTCCGTGAATATGGTGTTTTCACCTGCCCCTCTTAAACTGCTGAATCACTTTTAGTTAAATTTGAGGTGATTGCTTGTTTTGACATCACATTTTGTTTTTTAACTCACCTTGACGAAGTCAAGCTGAGCTTATCTAATCGCTCTTCGTCCGTCATCCGTCAACACCATGTTTTGGACTTCTCCAAAGCCAATGGCCCAATTCAAGTGAAAGTTTGTGAGTGATCGTCCCAAAGGGGCATTGCATTTTTAGCTCCCATGACCTAAAAGGCCATGTGAGCTTTTCACATCAGTTGGCGTCCGCTATCCGTAAACTTTTCACTTTTTCTCCTTCTCTGTAACCACTGAGCCGGTGTGAACCAAACTTGGCAGAAATGATCTATGGGAGGTCCTCTACGAACGATTCTCATTTTGTTCCTGTTAGATGAAAAACATGGCTTCCAGAGGCATTCTTTGATTCTGGTTGGTGGATTTTCAAAAAATCTCCTCTGAAACCGCCAGGCCAGATGTTTTGAAACTTCACATAAATGATGACTTGGACCCCCCTTTACCAACGATCCTCATTTAATATTGATTGGGTTACAAACATGGCCGCAATTGCGGCTTAGTTACTTTTGAAATCCTAGGGGGAATCACATTTTCATCTTCTCTGGAACTAATGAGATGGCGTGAACCAAGCTTTGCAGGAATGGTCTATTCAATTGTGGCTTACCGTTACTATAGAAACCCTATGAGAAATCACAATTTCATCTTCTCTGGAACTACTGAAGCGACGTGAACCAAACCTGGCAGGGATAGTGGGAGGTTTTTACAAACGATCCTCATTTTGTTCCCATGGGTTTGAAAACATGGCCGCCAGAGGCATTCTTTGATCCTGATTGGTTGATTTTGAAAAATCTTCTCTGAAACCCTAGGGCCAAATGTTTTGTAACTTTGCATGGTTGATGACTGGGACCCCCTCTACCAACGATCCTCTTTTAATGTTGATCGGGTTACAAACATGGCCGCAATTGCGGCTTAGTTACTTTTGAAATCCTAGGGGGAATCACATTTTCATCTTCTCTGGAACTAATGAGATGGCGTGAACCAAGCTTTGCAGGAATGGTCTATGGGGAGGTCCTCTACAAACGATCCTCATTTTGTTCCCATGGGTTGAAGAACATGGGCGCTAGAGGCATTCTTTGATTCTGAAACTTTGCATGGTTGATGAATGGGACCCCCTCTACCAACGATCCTCATTTAATGTTGATCGGTTACAAACATGGCCGCAGTTGCGGCTTAGTTACTTTTGAAACCCTATGGGAAATCACATTTTCATCTTCTCTGGAACTACTGAGCCGATGTGAACCAAACCTGGCAGGATTAGTCTGTGGGTGGTCTTCTACAAATGCTCCACATTTTTGTTACCGTGCCTCGAAAAACATGGCTGCCAGAAGCATTTTTTAGCTCAACTTTAACGAAGTCAAATTTGAGCTATTGTCATGGCCCGTCGTCCGTCTGTCCATCCATCTGTCTGTCTGTCCGTCTGTCCATACGTCAACAATTGGCTATGGCTCGGGCTAGAGGTCGTATTTATGAACCGATCTTTACGAAACTTCTTGTGTACCTTTGTTATGACCCTGGGACGGGAACGAGTGTTTTTAGGTGTGGTCCGAAATTCAAGATGGCTGCCAGTGGCCATTTTGTACCGATGATGCAAAAATCAGTTTTTTGTACAGAACTTCTGTATGAAAGTTCTGATTTGAATAAAGTTTTGTATAAATGTTTAGTACCGTGGGATACATCACATATAATATGGGTTTTTTTTCTCGTGCGTAAATTATGCAAATTAGACTGACTTTGATTTATTTAGTGTTACTTTCAGAGCTGTAAGTGCCAAGCTGCTATGGCTCGGGCTAGAGGCCGTATTTATGAACCAATCTTTACAAAACTTCTTGGGTACCTTTGTTATGACCGTGGGATGAGAACGAGTGTTTTTGGGTGCAGTCTGAAATTCAAGATGGCTGCCAGCAGCCATTTTGTACCGACGATGCAGAAATTTTTTTTTTGTACAGAACTTCCATATGAAAGCTCTGATTTGAATAATTTTTCGTATGAATGTTTAGTACCATGAGATACATTACATATCAAATGGGGTTTTTTCTCGTGCTTATATTATGCAAATTAGACTAACTTTGATTTATTTAGTGTTACTTTCAGCACTGTAAGTGCAAATCCCTATACGGCTCGGGCTAGAGGCCATATTTATGAACCGATCTTTACGAAACTTCTTGGGTACCTTTGTTATCACCGTGGGATGAGAACGAGTCAGATATAAATTAGAAGTTGCGAAATAAACTGGTTACAACAATTTGGTGCAATAGTGAAACTGACATTTTCCTACATCTGATGGCTCATATAAGAGTACCAGGCTCTGTAATGTTGGAGACCAAAATGCTTGATAGAAATGGTTACTGACCTTCAGTGGAAGTGCAAGTTTTTTGTTTGGGGTGGGTTCTTCAATGTCCTTCAGAGTGGGAGAAAGGGGCACATTTGGAGGGGGGGGGGGGAGGGGGAGTTCCCTTGCTCACCTCCCCCAGTTTGTTTATTACTTGCTACAGATAATTAAATTGTCAAAGTCTCAAAAGTGTATTCTCATTCAATACAGATTTTGGATTGCAGTTAGAATTTGACACAACAGAGTGCATCTCTGCATTTCCTAGAATGCTAGGCCAGTCGACTTGAGTCGTAAATGAAATCTAATGAGAATTAACAAGAATTGTACAGACAGGTTGTTTGACTCCTGAATATTCATGAATTTTAGAAATAAAAACAACACATATATACACTGCAAAACTTATTTTCTTCATCACTGTAGTTCACCACCACAATATGGGGGCACAATCATATGAATCGGCTTTTCTCAAAAGCTACAACATTCATTCAGCCTGGAGTAGTTCTAGATATATTGTGTTTAACTTAAATAAACAAGAGGCCTCATGTGTCCTGACTCACTCACCTGACCAAGCTTGTTTAATGAAGGATTTAATTACCATCTATGGCTAGTTAACACAACAGAGGAATGGAGTTACTTTAATTATTTATAACTCTGCTGTCCAAGCCAGATGATTTTTTTCTTGTATTGGGATGCTACCACAGAAATAATGCCCAGATTTTCAGTAATGGAAAACTAGGGAGTCCAAATATCAACCCAGAGGCTTGACTGGAACAAACCTGAAGGATGTTGTATACCAAATATCAAAAGATTCTGACTGGTGGTTCTGGAGAAGATTTAGAGAATATTACCAATTTTGCACTAGGGATGGGCAATATTCCGAAAAACCAAATCGATACCGATATCGATATCATGCGGATACCGAAACTAGAGGCTCTAAAGACCTGGAACTACATATAAAAATGTGATTTCCCAAAGGCTTTCCATGGTAACTATGAGCTGCAATTGTGGCCATGTTTGCAACATAACATTACATGAGGATCATTGATTGGTAGGCGTCCAAGTCCTCAATCATGTGAAGTTTCAAAACATTTGACTTTGTAGTTTGGGAGGGGAAGATTTTTGCAAAATCCATCAATCAGAATCAGAGGATGTCTCTGGTGGCCATATTTCCCAACCAACAGGAACAGAAAGAGGATCGTTTGTAGAGGGCCTCCTATAGACCATTCCTGCAAAGTTTGGTTCACGTCGGCTCAGTAGTTCCAAAGATGAAAATGTGATTTCCTATAGGGTTTCTATAGTAACTATAAGCCACAATTGCAGCCAAGTTTGCAACCCGATCAACATTAAATGAGGATCGTTGGTAGAGGGCGTCTCAGTCATCAAACATACAAAGTTTCAAAACATTTGGCCCTGTGGTTTCAGAGGAGAGGATTTTTCAAAATCCACCAATTAGTAGTACTCAAACGATTAGTCGACTAGTCGATGTCGACTCTGGGCAAACCAGTAGTCGACTCTCAATTGTGCAGTCGACTAGTCGGAGGAGTTCAAGCTTTTAGGTAAATAGTATCCCTTCTGTGCCACTGTCGGACAGTTTGAACAGCAATATTGGGCAATCAAAGTATACATCTATTGCCATCTAATAGTAGTGACAGTAGTTTGTTTTAGCTGGTAGTAGTAGAGTGCTGAATTATTTTGAGCTATCAGAATATGTTATTAATTTGCCTTGTTGCAATTTATGGGAGAGTGCCTATAGGCACTCTCCCATAAATCGCAACAAGGCAAATTAAACTAGAACTATCACTGAAGGTGATTAATACCCCCGCTTTGGGTTTTTAGAGGAATGCACTTCTGATCATGTAGGCGAAGGCCATAAGGAAAAGTATACATAAAGATCATTTTTTGTTGTTGAAATTTGTATTTGCATGTGGCCTTCCACAGAACAGCACTGAATACTTAAAGAGCCCACACATATATGGTTTACATTTGGAAAAACACATTTACAATGTGCAACATGTATTCAAAATCGGTTCATTAATGTAGGAGGAGTTGCACACACAAGAATCCCATTTGAAAACCCATAATAAATCCAAGTTAAAGGGAGATAACCTAGTTAAAATTGCCACAGCTGAAAAATTTTGGAATATGCGCATGTTCACTTAGTAGTGATGATGTCTGTAAACTTTCGTCCAAACTGATTGATAAATGTAGGAGGAGTTGCGCACACAAGAATTTCATGAAGAAACCCATATTAAATCAAAGTTCAAGAGAGATAACCTGGTTAAAATTGTCGCAGATCAAAAAGTTTGGAATGTGCACATGTTCACTTAGTAGAGATGATGTTTGAAAGGTTTCATCAAAATCGGTTCATTAATGTAGGAGGAGTTGCGCACACAAGAATTTGCTCGAACGGAAAGACATAATAAATCTAAGTCAAAGGGAGATAACCTGGTTAAAATTGTCGCAGATCAAAAATCTTGGAATATGCGCATGTTGACTTAGTAGTGATGATGTCTGAAAAGTTTTGTCCAAATTGATTGATAAATGTAGGAGTTGCATGCACAAGAATTTCATGTAGAAACCCATAATAAATCTAAGTTAAAGGGAGATAACCTAGTTAAAATTGCCACAGCTGAAAAAGTTTGGAATATGCGCATGTTCACTTAGTAGTGATGATGTCTGTAAACTTTCGTCCAAATTGATTGATAAATGTAGGAGGAGTTGCGCACACAAGAATTTCATGCAGAAACCCATATTAAATCAAAGTTCAAGAGAGATAACCTGGTTAAAATTGTCGCAGATCAAAAAGTTTGGAATGTGCACATGTTCACTTAGTAGAGATGATGTTTGAAAGGTTTCATCAAAATCGGTTCATTAATGTAGGAGGAGTTGCGCACACAAGAATTTGTTCGAACGGAAAGACATAATAAATCTAAGTCAAAGGGAGATAACCTGGTTAAAACTGTCGCAGATCAAAAATCTCGGAATATGCGCATGTTCACTTAGTAGTGATGATGTCTGAAACATTTTGTCCAAATTGATTGATAAATGTAGGAGTTGCACGCACAAGAATTTCATGTAGAAACCCATAATAAATCTAAGTTAAAGGGAGATAACCTAGTTAAAATTGCCACAGCTGAAAAATTTTGGAATATGCGCATGTTCACTTAGTAGTGATGATGTCTGTAAACTTTCGTCCAAATTGATTGATAAATGTAGGAGGAGTTGCGCACACAAGAATTTCATGCAGAAACCCATATTAAATCAAAGTTCAAGAGAGATAACCTGGTTAAAATTGTCGCAGATCAAAAAGTTTGGAATATGCACATGTTCACTTAGTAGAGATGATGTTTGAAAGGTTTCATCAAAATCGGTTCATTAATGTAGGAGTAGTTGCACACACAAGAATTTGTTCGAACGGAAAGACATAATAAATCTAAGTCAAAGGGCGATAACCTGGTTAAAATTGTCGCAGATCAAAAATCTTGGAATATGCGCATGTTCACTTAGTAGTGATGATGTCTGAAAAGTTTTGTCCAAATTGATTGATAAATGTAGGAGGAGTTGCGCGCACAAGAATTTCATGTCCGGAAAGACATACGGACGGACGGACAGACAGACGGACGGACGGACGGACGGACGGACGTACAGGGCGATTCCTATATAGCCCCCACTTCTTCGAAGCGGGGGTATAATAAGACTATATAATTTCACTCTGAGCATAATTAGAAGCACATTAACAGAATAATGTTCCAGTAATTTGCTGTATAAGAATGCCCAAGTGAAGCCAAATTTGGACCTTCAGCACTCTACCGGAACACCAACACTGTTATAAGGAGACAAGTTATCACCAATGATTAGTCGAAGTCGACTTGACATTTGGGTATTGACTAGTCGACTTTGGAATTCACTAGTCGTTTGAGCACTACCAATTAGAATAAAAATGAAAGTGTCAATGACACTGTAGCTCAACTTGTCAAGACAAAGACATGTACATGTATAGTATGTGACACAGCAATGACAAACATCTAGGTAATGACCTGATAACAAAGGTACATATAAAGTATTGTAACGGTCTGTACATAAATACTGACCGTTGCCTGTAACAAATGTATAGGTCAAGTATTGTAAAGGTGGGTGACAGTCAGATGCTAAACTAGAAAAAAATCTTTAGAGTCCCAGAGTGGGTCTGACTGAACCCCAAAATATTTGTTCTCATAGCACAGTGATAACAAAGGCACCCCAAAACACACTCATTCTTGTCCCAAGGTGAAAACAAAGGTACCCAAGAAGTTTCGTGAAGATCAGTTCACAAATATGAGTTGTGTAGAAGTTGTGACAAAAAACTGATTGGACATAATTTCGGTACAAAATGGCCACTGGCAGCCATCTTGAATTTTGGACCGCACCCAGAAACACTCGTTCTCGTCCCAAGGTGATAACAAAGGTACCCAAGAAGTTTTGTGAAGATCGGTTCATAAATACAGCCTCTAGCACAAGCCGTATTGACATGTGCACTTACACTGTATAAGTAGCACTGAATAAATCAAAGTTCATCTAATTTGCATAATTTCTGCACGAGAAAAAAAAAGTACTATATGTGATGTATTCCATGTTACTAAACATTCATACAAAAATTTATTCAAATCAGAACTTTCATACAGAAGTTCTGTAGAAAAGACTGATTGCACTAATTTTGGTACAACATGGCTGCTGGTGGCCATCTTGAATTTCGGACCACACCCCAAAACACCAGTTTGCAAAACAGCTTTGCTTTCCCAGAATATTTAATTTAAATAAGGTCATACAAAGTTGATTGTCTGTTTCTCAGGCCATTTTTTTCCAAAAAAGCATGCAGGCGGGCGTTTTTTTTTTTCTTTTTATTTTCTCCCAAAATTCGCAGATATATTGGTTATTCACCATAGGGGTGTTGGGTCGTAAATGAAGTGGGGTTTGAATGTTTGTTTTTTCAGTGAAACGTGAAAATTATAACACGGGACAAGAGTCACGAAACGCCTCGTGGGTGAAACGTCTCGGGGACAAATCAAATGTCGAAGTGCCAACTTTCAGAGATTTATTTTACCAAAAAAAAAAAATCCTTTCACAACCTGCGTGAATCGCATTTTTTCCCCATTATATTCAAAATTATCACAACCCATTTGAACGGGCAGTTCATCCATAAATCATATTTTTTTGAAATCTGAAAATGAAATACAAAACGAATGTTTGCGTGTTTTTATTAACCAATTTGACCGCACATACCTGCCTACATGCTATTTATTTTCAACTATGACTGTTACTTTTATATCAAGCAACGGTTACTATTAGTTATCCAATTATCCTGCATCTCAAATGCATTTATTTAAATTAACTGGGAAACTCGTAACGGTTTCAAATAACAGTACACAAATTCCCAATGACGGCCATTTACAATACAAATGTTACTAAAAATAAATGCCAGGAGACTGTGTTCCATTCAACATAGCACCTGACTTTGCAGACTTTCTGAGGGTTGGTGCGAATCAAACGTGGTGCGAATCGACCATTCCCCTTTGTGACTGTTTGTTGTCAGACTGAAAGACACCTTCCTTCTTGCTGTCATTATGACTTACCTTTTACAGAATAAAACACTTTCTGTCGTGAATATTGCTAAAACCCACCCACTTTATTAAGGTATGATGTAGAAAAAGCTTGAAGTGTGTTAATTTAAAATTTGCGAACGCATCGATATCGATTTACTGAAATGAGCACAATATCTCAATTTTTTTTTGAAGATTTTTTGGTGTCATAAAAAGGTTGCATGCGCACCAAAAATGACCATGAGTGCGAGCCTGAGAAACAGAGGTTCTTTTTTTTATGGCCTAAGTGATTTGAAATTTTTCATTATTGTACAAACTGATTTTCGAAGTATGCCTTTCATTGGTTATTTGTTTTTTTTTTTCAGCGTTTGGTTTCTGTGAGTTTGAAGAGCCCGAGGCCACCTTGAGATGCATCAGGTTACTAAATGAATGGCAGATTGCTGACAAAAAGTTGGTTGTAAGTAAAACATTGTTTAATATAGGTTGGAAATACATTATAGTGGATTGGTGTACCAGGGTTTAATCTTGGCCCTTTTGCGACCAAAATAAGACCCTTTTCCCAACTGTATTATGGCGATGTTAAACATAATAGAAAAGTTATAAGTCCAAATTATTTATTTTATCGAAATTAAAACTAAACACAAAATAACAAAACAGGTGTATAATGTGTAGCAGTGGCGGGACCAGGATTTCAATTCTGGGGGTTGGGAAAGTAAGATGTGGGGCCCAAGGTCAAGATGCTAAAGACATCTCCCGAAGTCCGTAGGCCTTAGCTAGGGGTGGGTATGGGAGGGTGTGTCCCCCACACATTGGTTTCATTTCATATTTGGATAATTTGGATGGGAGCGATATCTGAGCGTTTCCCAGGCCTGATGCGGTCTTCAAAGGGGCCCAGATTGTATCCGATAGCAATTTGAAGTTTGAAGTGGAGTTGGGGGAGGGGGGGGGGGGGGGGCGTACGCAAGGTTCAGGTTGTTCACAATTGATTTAAAACATGGAAACAAAAAGTAGCTACCATCAAATTTTGAAAAATTGAAGCTTGCTAATAACTAATCCCAGTAAAGTGATAAAAATTGTAACCTGTATTCTCTCGGGAAAAGAGCTGCCAAGTGGATTTTTAGCTCACCTGACTGAAAGTCAGGGTGAGCTTTTCTGATCACTTTTCGTCCGTCGGTCGTCCGGCGTGAAGGTGGTGTTTGGGTCTTTTTCTTCCAAACCACTGGCCGCATGTTAATGAAATTTCATGTGAGTAGGGGTTATATAGCGGCATTTTGATTTTTGGGCAAATTAGGTTTCGGCTCATATTGAGCAGAGGGGTGGGGCAAAAATGCTCCAATTCTTAAAAAATCTTCTTCTCAAGAACCAGCAATAGCAGAGACTTGATATTTGGTATGCAGCTTCCTTTTGAGGTGTAGACTCAAGTTTGTTCAAGAGAAGTTTGTAGGTCTATACTTGGCGATGTTATGGGAGGAGCAAAAATTTTGGCCCCACCCCAAATTTCTATTTTTTAAACCGAGAGGCCAATTTGAACCAAATTTTATGTGAGGGCTTATTGGGTCATAAGTACCTAATTTATGCAGAAATTTTTTTTCCTGTAGCCCCGTGGGAACCACAGGAGCTAAAAATAGAAAAAAATTAAAACGCCTATATCTCAAAAACTGCACGGCAGTGAGAATTTTTATTTGGTGTGAAGCTTTCTTGGGACCAACAGAAAGGATTGGTAAAAAAAAATTGCTATCGGTTTTATCATAGGGTACTTTTTCGGGACTCTGAAAAAGTGCTGAGTCAGTATTTTTTAACACAGTAGGCAATGGGAAAAAAATAAAGAATTGTTTTCTTCCAAACCACTGCTCTAAAAGCTTTCATATTTTACATATAACATCTTTGGAACATTGATTCACATATTTGTAGAAATCAAATTCCTCGGTCCATATTTGGGTTCCCTATGGGAACCCAAATGTTCAAATTAGTGCAATATGAGGGATATATTTTAAAAATCTTCTTCTTCGGATCCACAAATCAGAATCTTTTGATATTTGCTATGCATCATCCTTAGGGGGGTGAGATTGATGTTTGTTCAAGCCAAGTCCCTGAGTTCATATTTGGACTCCCTTTGGGAACCCAAATTGTAACTTAGTGCAATACGAGGTATATTCTTTTAAAATCTTCTTCTTCGCATCCACCGGTCAGAATCTTTTGATATTTGGTATACAGTATGCTTAGGGAGGTGAGATTCAAGTTTGTTCAAGTCAAGTCCTTCGGCTCATATTTGGTCTCCCTGTGGGAGCCCAAATTATAACTTAGTTCAATATGAGGAATATTCTTTAAAAAAAATTTTTTTTTCAGATCCACCAGTCAAAATGTTTTGATATTTGATGTACAGCATTCTTAGGGGCTGAGAGTGAAGTTTGGTAAAGCCAAGTACCTGGGTTCATATTTGGGCTCACTGTGGGAGCCCAAATTATACCAAAATTTTTATTTTCCAAACCAAAAAGTCGATTTGAACCAAATTTGATATGAGGGCTTATTGGGTCATAAGTACCTAATTTATGCCGAAAATTGTTTTCCTGTCCCCCACGGGAACTGCAGGAGCTAAAAAATTTTTTTCTTTTTAAATGCCCATATCTCCAGAACTACATGGCACTGAGAATTTTTATATGGTGTGAAGCTTCCTTAGGACCGGAAGAAAAAAATGGTAAAAATTTTATCATAAGGTTCTTTTCTAGGACTAAAAGTGCCGAGTCATCATTTTTTAACAGTGTAGCTAATGGGAATAACGTTGAAGAATCTTCTTCTCCCAAAACACTGCTTCAGAAGCTTTTATTTTTGGGCTCCCTATGGGAGCCCATGTATAACTTAGTTCAGTATGAGAAATATTCTTAAAAAATCTTTTTTTTCTGTTACTCCTGTCAGAATCTTTTGATATTTGATTTTTGATTTTCTTAGAAGTGGCAAATTGAAGTTTGTTCAAGTTCTGCTTTATTGATAAAATTGGGCCCAGTAGTAACCAATTCCTGCATTGAAAGCCCTGTAAAGTGGGCAGTGATAGGCATAAACGATTGACCAAACTTGATATTATAATTACGCCTCTGTAAGATGTAGCCTTAGATGCTGAAAGTGACCTTAAATTCCAATAAATAAATAGATAAATTATTGAGTACCCAATATGGGGATCTAACATATGAACACTCTGGGTTACTAAGTAGAGAAAACACTTTTATGTTGAAAAACTGATAATAACCACAAGGCAGAATCCCTTGCTATTTTGGTGATATGACTCGGCCAGTATCAGGTGAGCGCCCTCAGGCCCCGTGGGGCCTCTTGTTTTTTAAATGATCCATTAAATAATTTCCTCAAGACCAAGAAAAAGGCCTCTTCTCAATCTACTTGGATCAACCCTAAGTGTACGATTGAATGCAGTGTCTATTTACATGTACATCAAAATGTTTTCATTCCACCACACATTTTCATTTCGACTTTATCCCTTGTTGGGTGAGATAACATTTTGCAAATTGGCACCTTTCACCATTAACCGAGGTTGTTTCTCATAATCAAGTGGAGGCCACTTAAGGCCATTAAAAAAATGTGCTGAACTGGTTGGCCCATTTTTATAACCAGATTTCAACCGGATATCCTTTAATTTCAACTGCTTGTGGTATTGCATTGTCTAAGACAGAACATCAGTAAGGAGTAGCAAGAAAACAGCTCACCACACTGCCACGTGACTTCATCAAAAAGTAAACAAACAAACACCATCGAGGGCAAGTGGAAATTGCCAAAGTGCAAATGATCATTAACAATTTATATGACTGCAATAATCCCACATAATAGTGATTATACATCGTAACTGTGGTCACCCTGCATTGCCAGTCACAAAACCAGGCCTTGTCATTAGATAATCCCAGGCAAGTGACATGTCCCGCACCTGAAACAAAGTTTGCGTGTGCAATTTCTTCCGACGGGCATGCTTTTATAGTGAGGGACAATTGTTGTTGATATTAGTAGCAGATTTTCCAACCAGTTTGTAAATTGTTGTTAGGCATATTTAACTCTATTAGTAAAGAGCCGCTTACCTTGAGTGGCTTGAATTTGATGTGAGTATCTTTTTCTGTTCTCTGCTAAAACAAATGTCACAAACAGTTCCAGGTTTACATTTACCTGTTCCTTGCAATGAAATTTCTGGCGGGAATATGTTGAGAGTCATGAAAGGGTGTGGTAAGAAATTATTATATGCTTTATTGACCAAGAGCCTCTTGTCTGACATTGACCATTGAAGAATGATTTTAGAATGCAAGATTTTAAAATAGTTTTTTTTAGCTCAACTTTGGCAAAGCCAAATTTGAGCTTATGTCATGGCCAGTCGTCCGTCTGTCTGTCAACAATTCAATACAGCTCGGGCTAGAGGCTGCATTTATGAACCGATCTTTACGAAACTTCTTGAGGACCTTTGTTATGACCGTGGGACGAGAACGAGTGTTTTTGGGTCCGATCCGAAATTCAAGTTGGCCGCTGGCAGTCATTTTGTACAAAATTAGGTGCAATCATATTTTTGTGCAGAACTTCCATATGAAAGCGCCGATTTGAATAATTTTTTTGTATGAATGTTTAGTACCATAGGATACATCACATATAATACGTTTTTTTTCTCATGCATAAATTGTGCAAATTAGACTAATTTTGATGTTTTTTGGTGTTTCTTTCAGCACTGTAATGCTGGAGGCCGTATTTATGAACCGATCTTTACGAAACTTCTTGGGTACCATTGGTATCACCATGGGACGAGAACGAGTGTTTTGGGGTCCGGTCCGAAATTCAAGATGGCCGATGGCAGCCATTTTGTACAAAATTAGGTACAATCAGATTTTTGCACAGAACTTCCATATGAAAGCGCTGATTTGAATAATTTTTTGTATGAATGTTTAGTACCATGGGATACATCACATATAGTACGGGTTTTTTTCTCGTGCAGAAATTATGCAAATTAGATGAACTTTGATTTATTCAGTGCTACTTATACACTGTTGGTGCACATGTCAGTACGGCTCGGGCTAGAGGCTTTATTTATGAACCGATCTTCACAAAACTTCATGGGTACCTTTGTTATCACCTTGGGATGAGAACGAGTGTTTATGTGTGCGGTCCAAAATTCAAGATGGCTGCCAGTGGCCATTTTGTACCGAAATTGGGTCCAATCAGTTTTTTGTCACAACTTCTATACAGCTCGTATTTATGAACTGATCTTCACGAAACTTCTTGGGTCCCTTTGTTTTCACCTTGGGACAGGAACGAGTGTGTTTTGGGGTACCTTTGTTATCACTGTGCTATGAGAACAAATATTTTGGGGTTCAGTCAGACCCACTCTGGGTCTCAAAGATTTCTTTTCCAGTTTAGCATCTGACTGTCACCCACCTTTACAATACTTTACCTGTACATTTGTTACAGGCTTCGGTCAGTATTTATATACAGACCGTTACAATACTTTATATGTACCTTTGTTATCAGGTCATTACCTAGATGTTTGTCATTACTGTGTCACATACTATACATGTACATGTCTTAACAAGTTGAGCTACAGTGTCATTGACACTTTCATTTATGACATACGTTCATACTTTTAAACAGTTCAATAAAATCAAAACATGGGTTTTCTGAAACATGTTGGTAAAGTACCAAACAATTTGTTTTGGAAGCACCATTACTTTCACTGAGGGCTTTAATCGGCACTTAACAACACCTCGTCAGAGAGTAGAATGTCAAATTTGTCAAGAAAATTATGTCACATTGACCAGCACGTGCTCACTGCTGCCCACATAGAAAACAACCTGCAGTGCACTTGACTGTTGGCAGTTTGTTACAAACATTTATCCACGACTTGACAGCCCAAGCGACTAAAAAAACTGTTCATTAAACATTTCAATGCCTCAACCGTTTCATGTTACATCAAGTACACATTGTAAATCGACAAATATTTGGTAACTTTGACGATGCTTGCATCAGCATAAGAATTTGAATGTCTCATGGTCAAATACTATTTATTTTCCCGACGCTATTCTGTAAACTACAGTTATAGCGGTTATCCAGTTGACAGCTTTTCCAACCAGTTATGCCAATAACCCATTGCAAACCGGTTTTCTGACTGACCGTTTCAGCACTTAAAAAACGTCTATGTTCTCGGCAACTGTGCCTCAAATTTTTTAGGGCTGGAGGCTTTTTAGCTCACCGAAGGGAGCTTAACTTATCACTTGCCGTCCATCGTCATCGTCCGTCGTGAACTTTACATTATCCACTACTCCTCCCAAACTACTGGATCAAATTGGACCAAATTTGGTGTGCATGTTCCCTATCCAATGTCAATTCAAACTTGTACAAATAAACTTGCCGCACCCACGGGGGTACCACAAGGTCATAACTCTGATAGAACCCATGAATTTCTTTCCAAAATTCTTCTTCAGATCCACCAGGCAGAATTCTTTCCCATTTGGTATACCTCATCTCTAGGGGGGGGGGGGTCAGATTCAAGTTTGTTCAAATTGGCTCCCTGGATTCATATTTGAGCTCACTATAGAGGCCCGAATTTGAACTTAGTGCATTTCAGGCAAATTTCTTGAAAAATCTTCTTCTCCAGATCCAGCAGGCAGAATCTTTCAATATTTGGTATGCAACATTGTGGGCTGGATCTTATTCAAGTTTGTTCAAATCGGCCCCCTGGATTCATATTTGGGCTCACTATAGAAGCTTGAATTCGAACTTAGTGCATTCCAGGCAAATTTCTTAAAAAATCTTCTCCAGATCCAGCAGGCAGAATCTTTTGATATTTTGTTATGCAGCATGCTTGGGGGGGGGGGGGGGGGGGGGGGATTCAAGTTTGTTCAAGCCAAGTCCCTGGTTTCATATTTGGGCTCACTGTGGTAGCCCAAATTATAACTTGGTTCAAAATGAGGAATTTTCTTTAAAAATCTTCTTCAGATCCAGCAGATGAATGCTTTTGATATTTGGCATGCAGCATCCTTAGGGGGGTAAGATTCAAGTGTTCAAGCCATGTCCCTAGTTCCATAAAATTTGTCTCTCATGACTTCATTCCTTTGTAGTGTTGATGAACCATGTCTAACTGAATGTGACCCCAAATACTTCTTTGAACCACTTTGGCCAGTGAGCGATTAAGGCTTCTTGTGGCCTCTTGTTATTTTTAGCTCAACTTGACAAAGTCAAGCTGAGCTATTGCCATCACTTCTCGTCCGTCGGCGTATGTACGTACGTTAGTACGTACTTCCACAATTTCCTTTGGCACACCTCACAGGTCGCATTTATGATCAGATTACTTTGAAACTTGGTATGCTTGTTTGGGGTGACCTCTAGATGGGAGCTATCGATTTTCTTCCATTTCCGTCAAAAAATGTTGCCATGGCCAACGTTCTTAGAACTTAGTTTAGTCAAACCACAATATTTCCCTTTTGCACACCCTACAGGGCACATTTATGATTTGATTGCTTTGAAACCTGGTACGCTTATTTAGGGTGACCTCTAGATGGGAGCTATTGATTTTCTTCAATTTCTGGCAAAAAATGTTGCCACGGCCAATGTTCGTAGAACTTAGTTTAGTCAGACCTCAATATTTCCCTTTGGCACACCCTACAGGACACATTTATGATCAGATTGCTTTGAAACCTGGTATGCTTGTTTGGGGAGACCTCTAGATGGGAGCTATCGATTTTCTTGAATTTCCGTCAAAAAAAGTTGCCACAGCCAACGTTCTTAGAACTTGGTCTAGTCAGACCACAATATTTCCCTTTTGTACACCCTACAGGGCACATTTATGATCAGATTGCTTTGAAACCTGGCATGCTTGTTGGGGGAGGCCTCTAGATGGGAGCTATCGATTTTCTTCGGGTTTCTGTCAAAAAATGTTGCCACTGGCAAAAAAAATAACATTGGTACCAATGATCTTCAATTTTGCCATTTCATTTATAACTTACCAAGTTCAAGTTTGTCAAGTTGAGCTGCAGTGTCAATGACACTTTCATTATTTTTTATTCTGAAATCTGAAAAAAATACCCTAAAAAATTATGTTCACATTTCAGGAAGAAATCTTTTACAAACACTGGACTGGTGTTATCTTACGGTGTATGTTGCAAAATGCTTCAATCCATTTGGCTGTTGATGACATGCCAAAGAAGCTCCATTGCAGGATTATGTGCTGTCCGGTGCCTATTTGAAATGATAGAAGGGGCCTTTTCTTCCAAAGTTCTTACATGTACCAACATAGAAATCATACATCAGAGAATGGAGAAATCGGAAGCAAAATATGGAGGAAAACGCAAATAGGAAGTTCAAATACTGCGGAGAAATGTGTGCCGGTGCACCAAATTCAGATCCAAAAATACTGACTGGGTAAACTTTTCTTGACCGGGCAAAATTTTTTTTTTAATTGATGAATATTAAAAAGTTTTTATGCAGTGGAAATTTATTGACGCGGGTGGTGCCTGAGAACATAGACTATTTTTTTTAATGTCCTAATTGTATATCTTTTGATTGAATAACCTTGTTAATTGTATGTAGCTTACAAACACAAACTATTCGCCACATCTTCAGTATACATTTGAGCTGTTACTTGCATACTTGCATATATGTTATAAAGTAATGCTCAGTTTACAACTGGAAGACAAGACAATTCCTGTTAATTGTATTCTTCAGTTAATGAAATATATTTCCCTGGCAAAATTGCTGTTCAGTTAACAGGGTTTCCCTGTTTTGAGGAATATGGACAGGTGCAATTAAATTATGTGGAATGTTGTTGGAATTTTATTTTAAAACTCTTAAAAACTAAAGATATTGGTTGTAAATTCAGCAATTAATTTCAGGTATTTAATGATTTAATTCTTTTTTGCATAATTACCTTTTTTTGCAGTAAATATTCTTTTTTAGCTCTTCCACAATATAGCCTTACATGCTGTTGTGGTATTGAAGCACCAATAAATGAAGAGTCTTATTAGTGTAATAAGATGAGAATCATTCTATATTGACCTCAGTTAGAAAGTAGTTATTTCTTGTTTCAGGTTAAAGTTGATGCAAAAACAAAAGCACTATTGGATGAGTATCGTAAAAAGAAGGTTAAGGAAAATGGTGATAAAAAAGAGACGGACGAGACTGATAAAGAGAAAAAAGAAACAGAAAATGGTGAAATAGTTGATGATGACATTGAAGAGAATAAGGCTGATGATGAAATAGATGAAGATACAGCAAGAGAAGATCGTGTTGCAAAGGCTGGCTTGGATGCAATTATGAGAGAATATGAAGATGATTTGAGTAAAGTGCCATACTCTGGTTAGTTTTTCAGATGATATGAAAGTTACTTGGTTGGTTTGTGGAACTGCAAACCTCCCATCATTGTGCTGTCTCTTGACTGTTGTAGGGCTTAGTCTTATTGAATGGATCAGATAGGCCTTTATTGACAGAAAGGGTTAAGTCAAGAGCTTCTGATTTGAAAGATTTTAATTTTATTCACAAAGAGTGCCCCATAATTTAATGTCAGAAGCTGTTATCGGTGGAAGAAAAATGATTCTACAGTGCTTCGTGTGAGTGATTTTTATGGGTGCAACATTTTGCTCTTGTGAAATCAAGAGATGGGTGTAATTTTCACCAAATTGCACCCGCGATGTGAAACAATTTATATTCAATGCATTATTTGTTAATAATGTTATTTGATGCATTCTATACAAATTATTAATAACATTTTAATGTAATCTTCTATAATCAGTTGTTTTCTGTCCCAATATGGTCCCAGGGTAGTGCTGGACAGTATTAGGACAATTAAATACCATGGTATCACTATCAGAAAATGATACTGCTATATACCGTTTTACCTATTATTCTAGACTACGATTGCGATGTGCCAAACAACAAAAGGAGACTAAATGTCTGCTAACAACTTCGCCCAAAATGTCTGCCAGAAAAGAAAAAAAAACGTCCGCTAATAATTACACCCAAAATGGAAATGTATTAGCAGACGTTTTATTTGCGATTACAGTGAACATTTCGGGTGTGATTCTACAACTTAAAAATGAAACAGACTCTGAGGAGTCTTCATAATATTATATTCAGCTGTCCTTAGATTTTGACGTGGAGTGTGCGTACGCACACCTCTCTTCATCACAAGAAGTGTTAAAATTAGCACACCTCATCACTTAAAATACATTGACTTGGTATTGCAGTGGTAATGGGCTGGTTAAGTATCATTGTATTTATCTTGGCTGAGGAAGCACAAATGACCTGCTTTTGTTTATTTGAAAACAATGAAGAACCTTGGGTACATGTAGGTCTTGTATCAAACATTTGTGAGCACACTATTTTGAAAGGAAGATGCTTTCATGACATCATCGTGTGCAAGCAGCCATCTCTTTGAAGTACAAGTGTAAAACTACAGGGAATCCCTTGGTATTTCCCCAAGAAAAATTTCCAGGTTGTAAATAGCAGGAATGTCATTTGTCGAAATGTCCAATGTGACTTACTATGCATGCATTATGAAATGCAGTACACGTGATTGTGTCTACTCACCTCAGCTTGTTTCAAATTCGAGGTAAACAATACTCCATCGCTTTCGTAATAATGGTGACTATTCATACAAATCACTTGAACTCAAGACGTGTGCTTTCAGAAATGGGAACAAGATTTTTCACGAGCACATTTTGTTACACCAGTAAAATCTAAATTACAGGCAAAAACGAGCCTGATCGCACTTGCGCCTGTCTCACACGAAGGCCTGATTCTAGCAGGTACTCAACTCTGTTACACACTGGCAGTGTCTTTGTGATATTTGCATATTGAATCTCGTTTCTTTTACCTTTAATTTTAATTGTGTTTATTCCATCCGTCAGAGTCCTTGCAAAACATAAGAAAAGGCCTTGAAAGTGCCTGAATTCACTCCTTGTCTAATTGCACGAAACATTATTCTTGGTGCATCTTGTGGATTGTGGACTGGGGTGTAACTAAAATGATATTACTGTGGTCTTTATAATTTGATTTATGCCCCTGAAGAGAGGCATATTAGATTGGAGTTGTCTGTTTTTATACACCCCCCCCCCCCCCCCCACCCCCACCCCCACAATGATTTATACTGGAATCACCTTGTCTGTCCATCCGCAGACATATTTTTGTCTGGAGATTTTCTCAGACGTTTATGGACCAGTGTGCTCAAACTTGGTATGAATGTTCCCCACCATGGAAAACCTGAAGTTTCGGTCAGATTATTTTTGCCAGAATTATGCCCCTTTTCGTCTTGAAAAAGCAGACCTAGAATTTTGTCCAGAAGTTTTCTCAGATGTTTATGGGTTGATTCCTTTGAAACTTGGTATGGATGTTTACTACTATGGGAACCTTTGCACCTGCGATTATAGTTTCGATCGGCCTTTTGTTTCCCCAGAGTTATTCCTATTTGTCCCCCGACCCTTCGGGGGACTATTGTAATCAGCAGTGTCCGTCCGTCCGTCCGTCCGTCACACCCTTGTCCGGATGATAACTTTAGTTTGGATGATTTTACTGAAACTAAATTTGGTATGTGTCTTACTTGGGTGGAAATGCAGGTCAAGTTCGAAAATGGGCACACTTCACTGATTTCTACTGGATTTATTCCCCTTTTTCAACTTAAAAAATACAGTTTTTGTGTTGTCTGGATGATAACTTTAGTTAGGATCATTTGACTGAAACGAAATTTAGTATGCCGCTTATTTGGGTGGATATGCAGGTCAAGTTCGAAAATGGGCACGCTCCACTGATTTTTACTGGATTTATTCCCCTTTTTCGATTTAGAAAATACGGTTTTTGTGTTGTCCGGATGATAACTTTACTTTGGATCATTTGATTGAAACGAAACTAAGTATGTGGTTTAATTGGTTGGAAATACAGGTCAAGTTAAAAAATGGCCATGCTCTGCGAACAAATTGCATCGTAACAGCTCCCTTGAATTTGCCATCTTGGTCGGGGGACCGGGGGCATTGCCCTTGTTTCATCTTAGAATGTCTGAATTTTGTCTGAATATTTTTAGCTCAACTTTAGCAAAGCCAAATTTGAGCTTATGCCATGGCCAGTCGTCCGTCTGGCCATCTGTCCGTTTGGCCGCCAACAATTCAGTACGGCTCGGGCTAGAGGCTGTATTTATGAACCAATCTTTGTTATGACTGGGACGAGAACGAGTGTTTTTAGGTCCGATCCGAAATTCAAGTTGGCCGCTGACGACCCTTTTGTACAAACTTAGGTGCAATCAGATTTTTACGCAGAACTTCCATATGAAAGCGCTAATTTGAAGAATTTTTGTATGAATGTTTAGTACCATGGGATACATCACATATAATACGTTTTTTTCTCTCGTATGTAAATTATGCAAATTAGACTAACTTTGATGTATTTAGTGTTACTTTCAACACTGTAAGTGGAAATGCTAGAGGCCCTATTTATGAACCGATCTTTACGAAACTTCTTGGGTACCTTTGGTATCACCGTGGGACGAGAACGAGTGTTTTTGGGTGCGGTCCGAAATTCAAGATGGCCGATGGCAGCCATTTTGTACAAAATTAGGTGCAATCAGATTTTTGCACAGAACTTCCATATGAAAGCGCTGATTTGAAAAATTTTGTGTGTGAATGTTTAGTACCATGGGATACATCACATAAAATACGGGGTTTTTTTCTCGTGGAGAAATTATGCAAATTAGATGAACTTTGATTTTTTCAGTGCTACTTACACACAGTTAGTACACATGTCAATACGGTTCAGGCTAGAGGCTGTATTTATCAACCGATCTTCACGAAACTTCTTGGGTACCTCTGTTATCACCTTGGGACAAGAACGAGTGTTTTGGGGTGTGGTCCGAAATTCAAGATGGCTGCCAGTGGGCATTTTGTACCGAAATTAGGTCTAATCAGTTTTTTGTACACAACTTCTATACGGCTCAGGCTAGAGGCTGTATTTATGAACCGATCTTTACGAAACTTCTTGGGTACCTTTGTTATCACCGTGGGATGAGAACGAGTGTTTTTGGGTGTGGTCCGAAATTCAAGATGGCCACCAGCAGCCATTTTCTTCCAAAATTAGTGCAATCAGTCTTTTGTACAGAACTTCTGTATGAAAGTTCTGATTTGAATAAATTTTTGTATGAATGTTTAGTAACATGGAATACATCACATATAGTACGGGTTTTTTTCTCGTGTGGAAATTATGCAAATTAGATGAATTTTGATTTATTTAGTTCTACTTATACGTGCACATGTCAATACGGCTCGGGCTAGAGGCTGTATTTATCAACCGATCTTCATGAAACTTCTTGGGTACCTTTGTTATCACCTTGGGACGAGAACGAGTGTTTCTGAGTGTGGTTCAAAATTCAAGATGGCTGCCAGTGGCCATTTTGTACCGAAATTAGGTCCAATCAGTTTTTTGCCACAACTTCTATACAGCTCGTATTTATGAACTGATCTTCACGAAACTTCTTGGTACCTTTGTTTTCACCTTGGGTCAGGAATGAGTGTGTTTTGGGGTGCCTTTGTTATCACTGTACTATGAGAACAAATATTTTGGGGTTCAGTCAGACCCACTCTGGGACTCAAAGATTTCTTTTCTAGTTTAGCATCTGACTGTCACCCACCTTTACAATACTTTACCTATACATTTGTTACAGGCTACAGCCAGTATTTATGTACAGACCGTTACAATACTTTATATGTACCTTTGTTATCAGGTCATTACCTAGATGTTTGTCATTGCTGTGTCACATACTATACATGTACATGTCTGAACAAGTTGAGCTACAGTGTCATTGTCATTCCTTTGAAACTTTGTATGAATATTCACTAACATGGGGTCCTGTACACCTGCGCTTATAGTTTTGATCAGACTTTTTTTTTTTTTTTACCAGAGTTATGCCCCATTTTGTCTTGGAATGCCTGAATTGCCTAGAAGTTTGTCCGGAGATTTTCTCGGACGTTTGTTGCTAGATTCCTTTGAAACTTGATATGGATATTCACTACCATGGGAACTTGTGCACCTGCGATTATTGTTTCGATTGGCCTTTTTTCCCAGAGTTATGCCCCTTTTTGTCTTAAAATGCCTGAAGTTTGTCCGCAGAATGTATATGTATATGGGTCAATTTCCTTGAAACTTGGTATGGATGTTCACTACCATGGGAACCCGTGTGCCTGCAATTATAGTTTTGATCAGATTTTTTTTTACCAGAGTTGTGCCCCTTTTTATCTTAAAATAATCATGGCAGTGGGGGGGGGGGGGGGGGGGGGGGGGTTACATATGAACAGGCCCATCTGGGAGTTTCTAATGTATGTCAGATTTTGCCATAATGGATGGTTGGATCAGGGCAAAGGGAAGGGCTGTTGTTGTGTGCGGCTCCATCAGGCTCGAATGACAAGTGATGTTCATCAGCATGATTATGAAATCAAACATCTTGGAAAAAATCTGTCTTTTTCTCTGGAAAATTGTGTATTAATTTTCTTAACTGGCCGAGTGGATTTTAATGAAACTCAACACAAAGGGAATTGTTAAAGGGAAGGGTTTTGTTTAGCACCACGAGGTCCAAATGACAATGGTCAAGGTCACATGAATAGGAAACCTCAAATCATAGAAAAATTATCTCTTTGAACTTTGTCCGTACGGTAACAACTATAATAGCTGATGGATTTTTTGCGAAATTTCTCACACATGGGTAAAGGACCAAGGGGAGGTGTATTGTACAGCATCACCAGATCTTAATGAGATAGGTCAAAGTCAAAATCATACAATTATGAAAAATTTTGTTTCTGCCATCTTCACGACAAGTGCAGATGTGCATCCTTCTTTGTTACTTATGCATGCCTACATTTTCAAAGATAAGCTGAAATTTGGCACCTGCGGTAATGTTCTATCAGGAGTAATGTGGACAGGTGGAATTTTATGCCCTTCAACTAGACTTGGTGGGATGCACTCATACATTTTCTGAGATATCGAGCCAGGATCTGGCACCCGGGTATGGACAATGTTAATTTTATGTAGGACATTTCATTAAATCTTGAATCATTATTATCCCTTCAGCAAGAGCCACACCAGGATTCACTTATACTTTTTATGTGTACCCATACCATGTATGGTACACATAATGCCGGCATCCGGGGTAGCCCTCCATCATTCATCCATCCTTTGTCTGTCCGTCTGGCTTCCGTATCCATTTCTTTGGCATTCGATAACTTGAAAACTATTGCTTAGATTGTCACGATACTTTGTTTGTGTTCAGGTTACTAATGCGCCGAGCTGTATAGTTTTTGGTGTAAATCTGATTATTCAATACTTAGATATTAACCGTTTACCCATCCAATTAAGCATTATTCCAGTCCATTTCTTTGGCATGCAATAACTAAAAAAATATCAATCCTATTGTCATGTTACTTGATATATATGTTCAGGTAACTGATGTGCCGAGCTGTATAGTTTTTTTATATGTAAATCTGACGATATGATCCTGAGATATTAACCCTTTATCTATCAAATTAAGCATTACTCCAATCCATTTCTTCGGCATGCGGTAACCTAAAAAATATTGATTAGGTTGCCTTGTTACTTCATATGTGTGGTCAGGTTTCCGATGTGCCGAGCTGTATAGATTTTGGTGTAAATTTGGTAGTTTGATCCGGAGATTTTAACTCTTTATCCATCAAATAGTGAATTTTTCCAATCCATTTCTTTGACATACGATAACTCAAAGAATATCAATCTGATTGTCTTGTTACTTCATATAGATGTTCAGGTTACTGATTTGCCGATCTGTGCAGTTTTTAGCTCACCAAAGGGAGCTTAACTTATCACTTGTCGTCCGTCGTTAACTTTACGTTATCGACAACACCCAAACTACTGGACCAAATTGAACCAAATTTGGTGTGCATGTTCCTTATCATATGTGAATTCAAGCTTGTACAAATAAACTTTCCACGTCCACAGGGGGCACCACAAGGGGCATTATTCTGATAGCACCCATAAATTTTTTTTTAAAATTAAAAAAAAAATCTTCTCCAGAACCATCATTTAGAATCTTTTGATATTTGGTATATAACATCTCTACTGGGGTCAGATTCAAGTTTGTTCAAATCGAGTGTTTGGGTTAATAATTGGGCTCCCTGTAGGAGCCCGAATTTTAACTAAGTGAAATATGAGGAAATTTCTTTAAAAATCTTCTTCAGATCCACTTGTCAGAATGCTTTCATATTTGGTATACAACATCTATAGGGGGGTCAGATTCAAGTTTGTACAAATCGGGTCCCTGAGTGAGTATTTGGGCTCTCTATTGGAGTCCAAAGTTTAACTTCATGCAATTTGAGGAAATATCTTTAAAAATCTTCTTCTTCAGATCCAGAATTCTTTCATATTTGGTATACAACATCTATAGGGGGGTCAGATTCAAGTTTGTACAAATCAGGTTCCTGAGTGAGTATTTGGGCTCTCTGTTGGAGCCCAAAGTTTAACTTCGTGCAATTTGAGGAAATTTCTTTAAAAATCTTCTTCAGCTCCACCAGTCCGAATCCGTTCATGTTTGGTATACAACATCTATAGGGAGGAGTCAGAATCAAGTTTGTTCAAATCGAGTCCCTGGGTTTATATTTGGGCTCCCTATGAGAGCCTGAATTTTAACTTAGTGAAATATGAGGAAATTTCTTTAAAAATCTTCTTCACATCCACCAGTCAGAATGCATTCATATTTGGTATACAACATCTTGAGGTGGGTCCGTTTCAGGTTTGTTCAAATTGCTTACCTATGTAAATTTTTGGGCTCCTTATTGGAGCCCAAATATCAACTTAGTGCAATACAGGGATTTTTTTTTTTAAATCCTCTTCTTTAGACCCTGTAGTCGGAATGTTTTCGTATTTGGTATATAACATCTCTAGGAGGGTCTGATTCAAGTTTGTTCAAATCTGGTCTATGGGTTGATATTTGGCTTCCTATGGGAGCCCGAATTTTAACTTGGTGCAATATGAGAAAATTTCTTTTATAAGTCTTCTTCAGATCCACCTATCAGAATCCTTTCATATTTGGTATACAACATCTCTAGGTGGGGCAGATTCAAGTTTGTTCAAATCGGGTCCCTGGGTTAATATTTTGGCTCCCTATTTGAGCCCAAAGTTTAACTTAATGCAATGTGACGACATTTCTTTAAAAACCTCCTTGTTCAGATCCACCAGTCAGAATTCTTTCATATTTGGTATATACATTTGTAACATCTCAAGAGGGATCAGATTCAAGTTTGTTCAAGTTGACTCTCTTGCTTATTATTTGGGCTCTCTATTGGCAGGGAGGGGGGGGGGTGGCGGAAGGGGAGCATGTTGGTTCAGGTTTTTCAGATCCATTTCCATAAAATTTGCCTTTGCATGGCTTCATTCCTTTGTAGTGTTGATGAACCATGTCTAACTGAATGCGACCCCAAACACTTTGAACCACATTGGCCGGTGAGCGATTAAGGCCCTTCGGGGCCTCTTGTTTATATAAATCTGATCATTTGATCCCGAGGTATTAACCCTTGATCCACTTAATTTTTAAAAAAATTCAATCTATTTCTTTGGCATGCAATACCTTAAATAATATTAATCAGATTGTGTTACTTTAAATTTCTGTCTAGGTTACTGATGTGCCGAGCTGTATAGTTTTAGGTGTAAATTTGTTATTTTGATCCTCTGGTATCAACCCTTTATCCATCAAATTAAGAATTACTCCAATCAGTTTCTTTGGAATGCGATAACTAAAAAATATTGGTCAAAGTCATTTTATTACTTTATATATGGGTTCAAGTAAAATAAATCCAATTGTTCAGTCCTGAGATATTGACACTTTACCCAACAAATTAAGAATTCCTCCCTTGTTATATCTCTGACCCATTTGGCATTCTGTATCTTATAAGATATTAGTTGAATTGACTGATAATATATGTATCCATTCAGGTAGCTTGGAATGTACAGTTTTCAAACCAGATCTGAGATATTAACTCTTTACATACTGAATTGTCAGCTATTTTAAATATGTATTACAACTCATATGCTGAACTAAACAATTCTTGATGTGAATCTGATCATTCAGTCCTCATATATTAAAGCTTCATCCAATGGATTTAGAATCCCCGTGGAGGGGGGGGGTGGGTATGGTACACGTAATGTCGGCATCCGGGGTGGCCCTCCGTCGTTCGTCCATCCTTTGTCTGTCTCCCCACTGACTGTCCGTCCGGCGTCCATATCCATTTCTTTGGCATTCAATAACTTGAAAAATTTTGCTTCGATTGTCATGTTACTTTCTATTTGTGTTCAGGTTAGTGATATGCCGAGCTGTATAGTTTTTGGTGTAAATCTGATAATTTGATCCTGAGATATTGACCCTTTATCCTTCAAATTGAGAATTCTTCCAATCCCTTTGGCATGAGATAACTCACAAAATATCAATCCAATTGTCATGTTACTTTATATATATCTTCAGGTTACTGATGTGCTGTGCTGTATAGTTTTTGGTGTAAATCTGATAATTTGATCCTGAAATATTAACCCTTTATCCTTCAAATTGAAAATTCTTCCAAAAATTTGGTCCTGAGATAATAACAGCTTTCTGCTAGTTGCCTGTATGGGTACAAATCTGACGATTTAATCGGCCTATTTTTCAGAGATATAGATCTGAAATTTGGCAGTTGAGGGATAATTTTTATTCTCCCACTGTCATCTGTCTGTCCAATTCCTATGTCAGCAGTGAGTTGATAGATTTTAATGAAATTCAGTATGCAGCGAGGCAGTATGCAGTGGTTGTATTCTCCAAGCTGTAGCCCTGCTCTTGTTTAGTTAGAATAACATTGGCAGAGTGAAACTTAAGTGTAACATTACATAAACTCTTCAGACCTGTCGATTTGAGGCAAATGGCTGTTTGGGTCATGTGGAGGTTACCCAAAATGAAAAACATGTGAACAAAAAACGAGTTGCACCAAACTGTCACCTGGTCACGCAAAAATGTTTGCCAAGTTGAATGATACAGTATGAATGAATTGTGGAATGATGTTGACCAACCAACAGAGTTTCGCACAGGTCTTGAAAAGTACTTGAACAAACCAACAGGGTTTCCACAGGTCTTGAAAAGTACTTGAATTTCATGTTTGTATTGAAAAGTCCTTGAATCCATTTTTTGCCTTGAAAAGCTCTTGAAAAATGAACATTTGCGATGAAAAGTTCTTGAATTTTCATAAAATTTATGACATTCTAAAATGCCTGTAGCTCTGAATTTCTATTTTAAGAAAAAATAATTAAAAAATACGATTTACGGTCTTAAAACCTCAAGCCGGGAATAGAAGTTTCTCCAGACACCGTTTTGTACTCTCAGTACTTTGGATTGTATTAATCACATGGTTTTTTTGTACTCTCAATACTTTGGATTTCATCAGCTTGCAAGAAAGGTGACATCAGTGATTTTCGTGTGCAGCCATATTGTTTGGAATAATTTGAAAGTTTAGTCACTTTGAAAAGAATAATAAGGTCAAACATGGGAAAGTGTGTAATGTTATTTGGCTTTAAAACCCGGAGTATAAACACTGGTTATGGCTATGTGAAAGTGACACACAAAACAAAGTGCAGTATTTGTATTAAGTTTATTGATTTAATCCGCATGGGAGAAAGTGTGATAAAATCACACGCTAGAAGCAAAAAGCATAAAATGGCATTAAAATTTACATCATCTGAGCAAACCATTACATCTGTGGGCGTTTTTTAAGTTTCAAAATCTGATTCGGCCAGTTCAACAGCTACATCGGATGTACCAACAGAGGCAAAAACAAAACAGTCCACAAGTTCAATCCTCTTCAAGTTTGTCCATAAAACTGTCATTTGAACTTGCACGTGTCTCTTGTAAGAATATAGAGTCCTCGAAAAAGAATAAAAAGTCCTTGAATTTTATTAGCTCCGCCTGACAAAGTCAGCGGAGCTTTTCTGATAACGAGTTGTCCGTCGCCCATCTGTTGTCCGGTGTCAACATTTTGTTTGACCAAGCCATAATTTCTTTACCACTGGATATTTTATAACAAAACTTTATAACAGTATGTATTGTCAATAGGCAGTGTGCCATCAATCACAATAAGGTCCGTATCCATCAAGGTCATGGTCACAGACGACATGGTAAAGGTACCACTTAGGAAAACATCAACATTTTGTTTGTCCGACCCATAATTTCTTTACCACTGGATATTTTTTAACAAAACTCTATAACAGTATGTATTATCACTAGGCAGTGTGCCATCAATCATAATAAGGTCCGTATCCATCAAGGTCAAGGTCGCAGGCGGCATGGTAAAGGTAACACTCAGCAAAACGTCAACATTTTGTTTGTCCGACCCATAATAATTCATTTACCACTGGATATTTTTTAACAAAAATTTATAACGGTATGTAGGGGGTGCGGTGGCTCAGTTGGTAGAGGTGCAGGCTGCAAGCCGAGAGGTCCTCGGTTCGAATCCCACCTGCGGCAACCGCGTTGTGTCCTTGGGCAAGACACTTCACCCCATTGCCCACGTGGGGGCATGGTGACGTTGTGTACTAAGGTGTACTGCACGTCGATGGTGCACCTGTCTTCAACCAATGTTAACCCTGCTTGTGTGGAGCTGGTATGTTGGGGAGCTGACAGTTGCTCACCGTTGTTCGGTGGTTCTCTCCTGGTACTCCGGCTTCCTCCACCCGTAAAACTGTCACGGTCATCGTTAGCCAGTGTGCAGAAATATGTGACCTTAAACACCAATAAATAAATAAATAATAACAGTATGTATTTTCAATAGACAGTGTGCCATCAATCAAAATAAGGTCTGTATCCATCAACACTAAGGTCACAGACTACCTGGTCAAAGTAACACCGATGTATTTCCCAAATTTTATTATGTTTTCAATTTTTGTCTAATAAACAAAGCTAATGAGCCTTCATTGAACAAGCTCAACAAACTTGTTCCAATGAGGGGCCATAAGCTATGTTTTTGAGACAAAAAATGATGATGTTGTCTGCTATCCGTGTTGGGTAAAGGGTTATCAGAATCAGAGATTGGGGATCAAATGTTACCCTGTATATGGCTGCCCCTGAAAGTAGTTGCCCTGGGCAGAGCTATCTTGGCCGAGAGCCCTCTTGTTTTGCCCAACCTGTACTAACTCTGACCAGTCATCAACAACTGGACAGGTATTTACATCTGCCTGAAGTCTGGCTGCTCTGTTGGCCAATTATTGGCCAACAGAGCAGCTATACTTCAGGCAGATGCAAACAACTATGCTGATGGTGAGTTTATGCTCAACATCATTTTAAACTGTTGATCATCTTAAGATGTAACAACACGGGTACAAAATCAGGAAATGGCAATAACTTGTGTTTATGCCACAAATAGTGATTATGGATGCCATACTCTTCTGCAGCATTTTATGCCCATGCCAAGATTAGGCTATAATAATACCCCCACAAAACGAAGTTTGGGGGGGGGGGTATATAGGAGTCAACTTGTCCGTTGGTTGGCTTGTCGTCATCTGTCCGTTGCACATGTAAACTTGTGGCACGAACTACTTCCACAGTTTTAGCCGCATTACATGATGAGGGGAAGTGCGTTACATAATTTTTTTCCCGCTCGGTTTCAAGATGGCAGACTGGCGGCCAGATTGGATTTTTAGCTCAACTTTGACGAAGTCAAATTTGAGCTATTGTCATGGCCCGTCGTCCGTCTGGCCGTCTGTCCGTCTGTCCGTACGTCAACAATTGGCTATGGCTCGGGCTAGAGGTCGTATTTATGAACCGATCTTTACGAAACTTCTTGTGTACCTTTGTTATGACCCTGGGACGGGAACGAGTGTTTTTAGGTGTGGTCCGAAATTCAAGATGGCTGCCAGTGGCCATTTTGTACCGATGATGCAAAAATCAGTTTTTTGTACAGAACTTCTGTATGAAAGTTCTGATTTGAATAAAGTTTTGTATAAATGTTTAGTACCATGGGATACATCACATATAATACGGGTTTTTTTCTCGTGCGTAAATTATGCAAATTAGACTGACTTTGATTTATTTAGTGTTACTTTCAGAGCTGTAAGTGCCAAGCTGCTATGGCTCGGGCTAGAGGCCGTATTTATGAACCGATCTTTACGAAACTTCTTGGGTACCTTTGTTATGACCGTGGGACAAGAACGAGTGTTTTTGGGTGCGGTCCGAAATTCAAGATGGCTGCCAGCTGCCATTTTGTACCGACGATGCAGAAATCTGTTTTTTGTACAGAACTTCCATATGAAAGCTCTGATTTGAATAATTTTTTGTATGAATGTTTAGTACCATGGGATACATCACATATAATACGGGTTTTTTTCTCGTACGTAAATTGTGCAAATTAGACTAATTTTGATGTTTTTTGGGGTTACTTTCAGCACTGTAAGTGCAAATGCCAATACGGCTCGGGCTACAGGCCGTATTTATGAACCGATCTTTACGAAACTTCTTGGGTACCTTTGGTATCACCGTGGGACGAGAACGAGTGTTTTTGGGTCCGGTCCAAAATTCAAGATGGCCGATGGCAGCCATTTTGTACAAAATTAGGTGCAATCACATTTTTGCACAGAACTTCCATATGAAAGCCCTGATTTGAATAATTTTTTTGTGTGAATGTTTAGTACCATGGGATGCATCACATATAATACAGGTTTTTTTCTCGTGCAGAAATTATGCAAATTAGATGAACTTTGATTTTTTCAGTGCGACTTACACACAGTAAGTACACATGTCAATACGGCTCAGACTAGAGTCTGTATATTTATGAACTGATCTTCACGAAATGTCTTGGGTACTTTTGTTATCACCTTGGGACGAGAACGAGTGTTTCTGAGTGCGGTCTAAAATTCAAGATGGCTGCCAGTGGCCATTTTGTACCGAAATTAGGTCTAATCAGTTTTTTGTACACAACTTCTCTAGAGGCCATATTTATGAACCAATCTTTACGAAACTTCTTGGGTACCTTTGTTATCACCGTGGGATGAGAGCGAGTGTTTTTGGGTGTGGTCCGAAATTCAAGATGGCCACCAGCAGCCATTTTGTACCAAAATTAGTGCAATCAGTCTTTTGTATAGAACTTCTGTATGAAAGTTCTGATTTTAATAAATTTTTGTATGAATGTTTAGTAACATGGAATACATCACATATTGTAAGGGGGTTTTTTTCGTGCAGAAATTATGCAAATTAGATGAACTTTGATTTATTCAGTGCTACTTACACAATGTAAGCACACATGTCAATACGGCTCAGGGTAGAGGCTGTATTTATGAACCGATCTTCACAAAACTTCTTGGGTACCTTTGTTATCTCCTTGGGATGAGAATGAGTGTTTCTGGGTATGGTCCAAAATTCAAGATTGCTGCCAGTGGCCATTTTGTACCGAAATTAGGTCCAATCGGTTTTTTGTCACAAGTTCTATACAGCTCGTATTTATGAACTGATCTTCACAAAACTTCTTGAGTACTTGTGTTTTCACCTTGGGACAGGAACGAGTGTGTTTTGGGGTGCCTTTGTTATCACTGTGCTATGAGAACAAATATTTTGGGGTTCAGTCAGACCCACTCTGGGATTCAAAGATTTCTTTTCTAGTTCAGCATCTGACTGTCACCCACCTTTACAATACTTTACCTATACATTTGTTACAGGCAATGGTCAGTATTTATGTACAGACCGTTACAATACTTTATATGTACCTTTGTTATCAGGTCATTACCTAGATGTTTGTCATTGCTGTGTCACATACTATACATGTACATGTCTTTGTCTTGACAAGTTGAGCTACAGTGTCATTGACACTTTCATTTTTTTTTTAATTAGAAAAATTGAATGCCCCCTTTTCAGTCACCCACACTAGGTGGTATGCCACAGTGGGGGTATACTGGGCAACAAACCATCTTTAGTTATTTTAGAAAAAGGTACTTACAAAATGGGTTCGTGTGCATTAGGGTAAAGTAGTCGCATTTTGTATTGTTTTCAAATTGCAGGAAAATTGTATGGCTTTTTAGCTCAACTTGACAAAGTCAAGCTGAGCTATTGTCATCACTTGTCATCGTCTGCGTATGTACGTACATCCACAATTTTCTTTGGCACACCTCACAGGTCACATTTATGATCAGATCGCTTTGAAACTTTGTATGCTTGTTTGAGGTTACCTCTAGATGGGAGCTATTGATTTTCTTCGATTTCCGTCAAAAAATGTTGCCACTGGCAATGTCCTTCGATGAACTTGGTAAAAACTCAGTGCAGTTAAGCATCAATATTTCCATTTGACGCACCCTGCAGGACACATTTAAGATTGGATCGCTTGCAAACATGGTGTGCTTGCGTGGGGTGACATCTATATGGGAGCTGTCGATTTTCTTCCATTTCTGTCAAAAAATGTTGCCTCTGACCTTTGAACTTGGTTTAGTCAGACCTCAATATTTCCCTTTAACACTCCCTTCAGGACACATTTATGATCGGATCACTTTGAAACTTGGTATGTGTGTTTGGGGTGACCTCTTGATGTGAGCTATTGCTTTTTATCATTTCCATAAAAAATTATTGTCGTTATCACCAGCCTTTTAACTTACTGCATTTGTGCATCAACTTATCCCTTTTGTACTCTCAGCAGGGTATATTTATGAATTTCCATAAAAAAAGGAAAAAAGAACCATTGCCACAAAGCAATGATCTTCTGCTTAGTGCATTTGTGCATTAACATCTTCCTTTGGCATGCCTCAGAGGGCACATTCATTCCTCAGAGGGCACATTCATTATCAGGTTGTTTTCAAACTTTGTATGCTTATGCAGGGTGACAAAGATAGGAGCTACTGATTTTCTTTTCATTTCCATCAAAAACTGTTGCTGTTAGCAACAATCTTTGAATTTATTGCATTTGTGCATCAACATTCTTTGACATGGCCTACAGTCCACATTTATCATAGGATTGTTTTTGAACTTGGTGTGCTCATTAGTCAAGAACTCTATAGATAAGAGCTGTTGATTAGCATTCATTTCTGTGAAAAAAGTTTCCATTTACAATAACCTCAGAACATACTGCATTTGTGTATCAACATTCTTCCTTTAGCCAGTCTTACAGTTTACATTTAAAAATGCATGGATTACTCTGACGTTGTGCACACACAATGCTGTTATGTTGAAATTTCATCAAATAACATTGGTAACAATGATCTTCAATTTTGCCATTTCATTTATAACTTACCAAGTTCAAGTTTGTCAAGTTGAGCTACAGTGTCATTGACACTTTCATTATGTGAGTTGTGTAATTGGCTGTGATAATGTCTTTGTGTTACTATAGCCTAAACATTTCCTCTTACAGAAATAGAGAAAAAGGAAACAAAGCAGTCACATAAGAAAAAAACAGAAGAGAAAGAATATAAAGCACCATCAAATACGGTATGTACATTGAACTAATTTATTTTATACATCGCAACCACTAAATTTCTTTTCTAATGAATTTAAAAAACATTTTGCTCCCTTGAGGGAGCCTAAATAATCACTTGCCATCTGTCGTGGACATTGCATTACCTTGTCAGATTCAAGTTTGTTCAAACCATGTTGCTGGATTATATTTGAGCTTTTTAATTTGTGATATATGTGGAATATTCTTCTGTGGTCTTGTTCAGATCCACCGGACAGAATAATTCAATATTTGTTATGCAGCATTACTATGACTCCTAATAAATGCTTGTTTAAGGCATTGCAGTCGACGAATTTTGGGGTGTTTGATATTTACCCATGCTCTCCTTTCTAGTCAATTTGGCGAATTTTTTTTTTTCTCTGCGTAAATCACTAGAAATTCTTCAAAACTCGTTTTAAGAACATAAAAAAATCACCTGGTGTCCCTCTGGGTTTGCAGCCTACCCTGGTAAATAGAGATTTAAGAATTCCATCTACTGAAAAAACGACAGTTATTAAATAATTTCATGACTTCAATCCTCTTGTGTTCTGTTGACTAGTCATAGATGCCAAATGTAACCTTAAATTTTTCTTTCCCCCCCCCCCCCCCCCCCCCCCATGGGATCCCTGGGAAGTGAAACAGTGCTTGTTTAACTACAGTAAACAAGCTCTGCTTTTCTGGTAAAATAGGATCCAGTCACCATTGCTTGGGTTGGAAGTCCTCCAAACTTTTACTTTATCTGTATGTTGCGATTAGCCATTGGGCAGAAATATGTGACCATAAACACTAGTAAATAAATAAATCCTCCAAGCACCTTTCTTAGGTTCGTGCCTCGGACCTCATGGGGCCTCCTCTTATGCACTTGACCTCTGGAGGTTTCTGTTGGCATATAGTCTGGGACTCCATCCATACTTCTGTATGAACATTTTGTTTAAAGAACTCAAGTATCTGTTGTCAGATTTTGGATGTCCGTTGGTATGGTGTAGAGTAGCATGGGGGAAAGGTTATCCACATAATGCATCCCCGTGGGAACCCCGGGAAGTAAGCAGCACTTGTTTACTGTGGTAAACCAGTTCCGCTTTACTAGTAAAATAGGACCCAGTCACCAATGCTTGGGGTGAAAGTCCTCTAAAATGGGCAACATGTTGATCAACGATTGACTAAACTTGACTTCATCTCCATGTTGTGTCACGATTAGCCATGGTGCATAAATATGTGACGTTAACCACCAACCTCCACATAATGCAGGTTTTCAACCACCTAGCTTCCAGAGTTATGACCCTTGTTACACTCAGAAAACTTGCCATACAAACGTTCACTAGTACTGCTGCTGTGCAATGGTCACTTTCCACAGGTGGGCAATATTTCTACAGACGCAGTAATATTAGCTTCCAAAAACTATTTACAGGAATAATCATCAAAAATTTAAGAAATGAAGCTCTGGGTATAACCCGGTGCTTCATTAATTAGAAATTTGCTGCTGATCTTTTTTATTACCTGGTAAATGCATACATGGACATATCTGCCCACGCATGGAATATGACCAGTCCACGGCAACTACTGTATAACACAAAACATCAGTTGTCATGTTTGATGTTCTTTGGTATGGTGACAGTCAGGCATAGGAGAAAGTATACCCACATATTATGGGTTACATCCATGCATATGTGCCAGAGTTATGTCCCTTGTTACACTTAGAAAACCTTCCACACGAACATTTTGCTCTGTAACTTGAGCATTGGTTGTCAAATTTTTGTGTCCTTTGGTATTGTGAGAGACCCACATGGAGGAAGAGATATCCATATATTGCAAGTTTCGTCCATGCATATGTACAAGATTTATGGCCATTGTAAAACTTGGAAGAATTTTGATGTCCTTTGGTTTAGTGAGAGACCAGTACAGGGGGAAAGGATATCCACATATTCCAAGTTTTGTCAAACAAAATTATGTCTCTTGTTATTCTTAAACTGTCCCTTTGAACGTTTTGCATGATAACTCAAGCATTTGTTGAGTTTTGATGTCCTTTGGTATGGTGATAGAACGATGAGGAGGAAAGGATGTCCCCAGATTGTGGGTCTTGTCCATGTATACTTACCACATTTATGCCCCGTGTTCAGGGATGTAAGTTTTCAGGAATTTTCCAGAATTCCTGATTCTTGCCAAATTTGACCAAATGGAATATGTATCCAATGGGAAGAACAGTCTTGAAAACTGTGTGCTGGAGGCTGAGAACTGGCTAAGGACCAGCCGGTTAAGTTTCAAGAATGCAGTAGCTTTCATGTTAAGTCCTCTTTCCTAGATCCTTGGCCAAAAATGATGTGATTAAAAATTTCAGGATTTTTCAGAGCAGGTCGCTTAAATCTGCTTGTTAGACTTAAACTGTCCCTATGAACTTTTTTCATTGTTTTTAGCTGGCCTGACTGATAGTCAGTGGGAGGAGCCCTTGCCATCTGGCGTCCATTGTACGTCATCCATAACTTGTTTTCTTCTTCAAAACCACTGGGCCAAATTCAAACATATATTGCACAGACCATCTTGGGAGTTTACCCTTTCTGTTTTGTTCAAATGAAGCAGGTGCCATCTTTGGGCTGTGGTTAATACCCCCAAAAGCCTAAAAGTCTTTAAAAATCTTCTCATGAACCACCACAGAGAAGGCTTTGATATGTGGTATGGAACATCCTGTGGTGTTGAAGATTAAAGTTTGTAGGTCAATATTTGTGCTCTGTGGGAGCGTTCCCATGTTGGATCCACCCAAAACTGATGGGCAAGTTTGAACCAAATTTAGCAAGTAGTATAATTGGGTTACAAGTACTTGATTGATGCCCGAAAAAATTTTTTACAGCCCTGTGGGAACCCCAGGAGCTAAAAATATAAAAATAAGTCAAATGCCCATATTTCAAAAACTTCATGGACCAGAATATTGTTTTTGATATGCAGCTTCCTTAGGCCCAGTGGAATCAGATGGACCCCCAAAAATTGCTGTCGGTTTTGTTATGGGGTGCCGTATGGGGATGCCCATTTTAACACTGTTGGCAATCGGAAAATGCTGAGTCATCATCTTTCTTGAACTCCAACTAATTTGAAATTTGGCTTTGAAACCACTGGACCAAATTCAAACATATTGCACAGATCATCTGATACCCTTTCTATTTTGTTCAAATGAAGCAGCTGCCATCTTCAGTCTGTGGTTAATGCCCCAAAATCTTGAAAAATCATCTTTTCATGAACCACCAGAGAGAATGCCTTGATATTTGGTATGGGGCATCCAGATGCAAGTTTGTTAAAATGAAGCCCATTGGTTCATATTTGGGCTCAGTGCAGGGGCCCATATTTTTAACTTGGAGCAATGTGGGGAATAATTTTTAAAAATCTTCTTCAGAACCACCAGTCAGAATCGTTTCATATTTGGTATACAATATCTCTAGGTGGGTCAGATTCAAGATTGCTCAAATAATCTCCCTCGGTCAGTATTTGAGCTTCCTATGGAAGCCCGAATTTTAACTTGGTGCAATATGAGAGATAATCTTTAAACATCATCATCTTCAGATCCATCGGTCAGAATGCTTTCATATTTGGTATACAACATCTCTGGGGAGGTCAGAATCAAGTTTGTCTCAAATCGGGTCCAGGGGTTAATACTCGGATTGTCTGTTGGAGCACAAAGTTTAACTTAGTGCAATATGAGGGGATTTTTTTTTTAAATCTTCCTCTTCAGATCCACCTGTCAGAATCCTTTGATATTTGTTATACAACATTTCTAGGGGCTCAGATTCAAATTTGTTCAAATCGAGTTCCTGGGTTAATATTTGGGCTTCCTATGGTTGCCTGAATTTTAACTTTGTCCAATATTAGGAATATTCTTTAAAAATCTGCTTCTTGAGATACAAACTCCCTAGTTTTCCGTTACTGAAATTCTGAGCTTTATTTCTGTGGTAGTATACCAATACTAGAAAAAAATCATCTGGCATGTACAGCAGAGTTACAAATAAATAACTTCATCCCTCTGTTGTGTTAACTAGCCATAGATGGCAACTAAATCCTCCTTTAAAACAACTTGGGTTAGGTGAGCACCTCAGCCCCCATGGGGCCTCTTTAGTATGAAGGTTCCTGAGGACCAGTGGAATTATATGGACCAAAAACATTTATATCCATTTTGTCATGGGGGGGGGGGGGGGGGGATGTTTGGGGATGCCCATTTTAAGACTGTTGTGCTCCATCAACCAGATATTCTTCCTTAGAACCTTTGGGCCAAGTCTACACTAATTTGGTACAAAGCTTCTTGGTGGAGTTTACTCTTCTGATTTTTTCCCCCCTTGGGGTGGGATTGATGCTCCATGAGCCTAAAATGCTTTAAAAATCATCTTTTAAGCAACTCGCAATAATGCTTAGATTTCTGGTATGGAACTTACTTTAGTGGTGCAGATTCACGTTTTTAGCTCACCTGAGCGAAGCTCAAGGGGAGCTTTACTAATCACTTTCTGTCCGTCGTCCGTCCGGCGTAAACTTTACATTATCGACTTCTCCTCCTAAACCACTAGCCCAATTTTATTCAAATGTTGGCTAAATGTTTATTACCTAATGCCAATTCAGATTTGTTAAATGAAGTTGCCCCTCCTCCTGGGTGGTGCCACGCCCCCAAGGGGCACCAAAATCTTTGTAAATCTTCTTCTCATGAACCAGCAGTAGCAGAGACTTGATATTTGGTGTGCAGCTTCCTTTTGAGGTGAAGACTCAGATTTGTTCAAGAGAAGTTTGTGGGGCTATACTTGGCATCGTTATGGGAGGGGCAAAATTTTTTGCCCCGCCCAAAATTTCTATTTTCCAAACCGAGAGGCTGATTTGAACCAAATTTTATGTGAGGGCTTATTGGGTCATGAGTACTTGATTTATGCCAAAAAAAAATTTCCCGCAGCCCCGTGGGAACCGCAGGAGCTAAAAATAGAAAAAATTTAAAACGCCCATATCTCCAAAACTGCACGGCACTGAGAATTTTTATTTGGTGTGCAGCTTCCTTAGGACCAACAGAAAGGATTGGTAAAAAAAAATTGCCATCGGTTTTATCATAGGGTACAGTTTCGGGACTTTAAAAAAGTGCTGAGTCAGCACTTTTTAACACTGTAGGCAATGGGAAAAACATTAAAAAATCTTCTTCTCCATATCCAGCAGGCAGAATCTTTTGATATTTGGTATGCAACATTGTAGGGTGGATCTGATTCAAGTTTGTTCAAATCGGCCCCCTGGGTTTATATTTGGGCTCCGTATAGGAGCCCAAATTTTAACTTAGTGCATTTCAGGCATATTTCTTAAAAAATCTTCTTCTCCAGATCCAGCAGGCAGAATCTTTTGATATTTGGTATGCAACATTGTGGGGTGGATCTGATTCAAGTTTGTTCAAATCGGCCCCCCTGAGTTTATATTTGGGCTCAGTATAGGAGCCCAAATTTGAACTTAGTGCATTTCAGACAAATTTCTTTGAAAATCTTCTTCTCAAGATCCAGCAGGCAGAATCTTCTGATATTGGGTATGCACCATGCTTAGGGGGGGGGGGGGGGGGGGGGGGGGCGGTGAGATTCAAGTTTGTTCAAGCCAAGTCCCCGGGTTCATATTTGGGCTCACTGTGGTAGCCCGAATTATGACTTAGTTCAAAATGAGGAATTTTCTTTAAAAATCTTCTTCAGATCCAGCAGTCGGAATGTTTTGATATTTGGTATGCAGCATCCTTAGGGGGTGAGATTCAAGTTTGTTCAAGCCATGTCCCTAGGTCCATATTTGGACTCACTGTGGGAGCTCGAATTGTAACTTAGTTCAAAATGAGGACTTTTCTTTAAAAATCTTCTTCTTCAGCCATGTCCCTAGGTCCATATTTGGACTCACTGTGGGAGCTCGAATTGTAACTTAGTTCAAAATGAGGACTTTTCTTTAAAAATCTTCTTCTTCAGATCCAGCAGTCGGAATGTTTTGATATTTGGTATGCAGCATCCTTAGGGGGTGAGATTCAAGTTTGTTAAAGCCAAGTCCCTGGGTTCATATATGGGCTCCCTGTGGGAGCCTGAATTATAACTTAGTTCAATATGAGGAATATTCTTTAAAAATCTTCTTTTTTTTTTTTTAGATCCACTGGTCAGAATCTTTGGATATTTGGTATAAGCTTTTCTTAGGAGGAGCAGATGCAACTTGTTGAAATCAATTCTCTGGGTTGATATAAATTTAGGCTACCATGTCAGGTGAGCGCCCTCAGCCCCCTTGGGGCCTCTTGTTTCAAAGGAACTCCATAAGTCAAAATTTGGGCTTCCAAAATTGGGCTCCACTCAAAATTTCCAGAACCAATGGGCTGATTTGAACCAAATTTGTCATGTATAACAGGGTCATAAGTACTTGATTTATGCTCGGAAATTGGGAGGGGGGGGGGGGGGGTGTAGGGAGACCCACAGAAGTTAAACCTTTAGCAGTCTACAGGTTGTATTTATGAAGGGATTTCATAGTAGCTTGGTAGGATGATTCCAGATAATGTCTAGATGAGAACGTCCCCTATTGGTAGCAATCATTCAACTGTGATGGCTGCCCAAGCCCAAAACCTTTAGCATAGATAACGGGGGCGTGGTGGCGTTGCAGTAACCGGTTCTCGTCAGATCACCAAAGATAAGCAACGTCTAGTCCGGTTTGTCCTCGGATGGGTGACCGTATGAGCGATCGATTCGGACTCACGTGTTGTGTCCTTGGGCAAGGCACTTAACCCTGATTGCCCACATGGGGGCACGATGTCGCTGTGTACTAAGGCATACTGCATGTCGATGATGCTCATGTCTTCAACCAATCTAACCCTGCCTGTGCTGCAGTGCGGAGTTACGATGTTGGGGAGCTGGCATCTGCTCGGTGGTTCTCTCCGGGTTCCTTTACCCGTAAAACTGGCACGGTCATGATTTAGCCATTGTGCATACGTATGTGACCTTAAACACCAATAAATAATAATAATAAATAATAGCATAGACAACTGGTTGTATTTATGAAGGGATTTCATTGTAACTTGGTAGGATGACTTCATATAATGTCTAGATGAGAACGTCCCCTTTCTTTTGGTCGCGACTGGTCAACTTGACGGCTACAGGGGCCGAAAGCCCGAAAAACTTGAGCACATTCTACGGGTTGCTTTTATGAAGGGATTTCATAATAACTTGGTTTGGTAGGATGATTCCGGATAATGTCTAGATCAGAACGTCCCCTTTTTGCAGTGATCATTCAACCGCCACGACTGCCCGAGCCCAAAACCCGAAAACCTCTAGCATAGACTACAGGTTGTATTTATGAAGGGATTTCATTGCATCTTGGTAGGATGACTCAGTATGATGTCTAGATGAGGGCCTCCCCTTTTGGTTGCCATTGATCAACCATGATGGCTTTACAGGCCCAAATCCCCAAAAACCTTTAGCACAGTCTACAGGCTGTATATATGAAGGGATTTCATTGTAACTTGATAGGATGACTCGTTTTGGAATAATTTCACTGTATCTTGATAACGTTGGTTGACGTACATTAACTGTGAGGGCCACATTAACCTACCCATCAGTTCTTCAGTACAGTCTACACCTCAAATTATGTTTATTGAAAACATTGCATTCAGGGAACAGAATTAACATATTCTCAACTATCACAATTCTTGTTAGCTCACCTGACTTTCAGTCAGGAGAGCTATAGTGATCACTCACCGTCCGTCGTCCAGCATCCGTTGTCCGTGAACATGGTGTTTGCGTCTTCTCCTCCCAAACCGCTGAACCAATTTATTTGATATTTGAGATAATAGTTTGTTATGACATCGCAATTTGATTTTGTTCAAATTAAGTTGCCCCGCCCGTGGGTAGGGCCACACCCAAAAAGTGTGCTGAAATCTTAAAAAATCTTCTTCTCATGAACCAGCAGTAGCAGAGACTTGATATTTGGTGTGCAGCTTCCTTTTGAGGTGTAGACTCAGATTTGTTCAAGAGAAGTTTGTGGGGCTATACTTGGCGTCGTTATGGGAGGGGCAAAATTTTTGGCCCCGCCCCAAAATTTCTATTTTCCAAACCGAGAGGCTGATTTGAACCAAATTTTATGTGAGGGCTTATTGGGTCATAAGTACATAATTTATGCTGATTTTTTTTTTCCCGTAGCCCCATGGGAACCGCAGGAGCTAAAAATAGAAAAAAATTAAAACGCCCATATCTCCAAAACTGCACGGCACCGAGAATTTTTAGTTGGTGTGAAGCTTCCTTAGGACCAACAGAAAGAATTGGTAAAAAAAAATTGCCATCGGTTTTATCATAGGGTACAGTTTCGGGACATTGAAAAAGTGCTGAGTCAGCACTTTTTAACACTGTAGGCAATGGGAAAAACATTAAAAAATCTTCTTCTCCAGATCCAGCAGGCAGAATCTTTTGATATTTGGTATGCAACATTAGAGGGTGGATCTGATTCAAGTTTGTTCAAATCGGTCCCCTGGGATCATATTTGGGCTCAGTATAGGAGCCCGATTTCGAACTTAAGTGCATTTCAGGCAAATTTCTTAAAAAAATCTTCTCCAGATCCAGCAGGCAGAATCTTTTGATATTTGGTATGCAACATTGTGGGGTGGATCTGATTCAAGTTTGTTCAAATCGGCCCCTTGGGTTTATATTTGGGCTCAGTATAGGAGCCCAAATTTGAACTTAGTGCATTTCAGGCAAATTTCTTAAAAAATCTTCTTCTCCAGATCCTGCAGGCAGAATCTTTTGATATTTGGCATGCAACATTGTGGGGTGGATCTGATTCCAGTGTGTTCAAATCGGCCACCTGGATTCATATTTGGGCTCACTATAGAAGCCCAAATTCGAACTTAATGCATTTCAGGCAAATTTCTTTGAAAATCTTCTTCTCAAGATCCAGCAGGCAGAATCTTGTGATATTTGGTATGCAGCATCCTTAGGGGGGTGAGATTCAAGTTTGTTCAAGCCATGTCCCTAGGTCCATATTTGGGCTCACTGTGGGAGCTTGAATTGTAACTTTGTTCGAAATGAGGAATTTTCTTAAAAAATTTTCTTCTTCAGATCCAGCAGTCGGAATGGTTTGATATGTGGTGAGTAGCATCCTTGGGGGGGGGAGGGGGATTCAAGTGTGTTAAAGCCAAGTCCATGGGTCCATATTTGGGCTCCCTGTGGGAGCCCAAATTATAACTTAGTCAATATGAGGAATTTTTCTTTAAAAATCTTCTTCTTCAGATTCAGCAGTTGGAATGTTTTGATATTTGGCATGGAGCAACCTTAGGGGGCTGAGATTCAAGTTTGTTCAAGCCAAGTCCCTTGGTTCATATTTGGGCTCACTATGGGAGCCTGAATGACAACTTAGTTCAAAATGAGGACTTTTCTTTAAAAATCTTCTTCTTCAGATCCAGCAGTCGGAATGTTTTGATATTTGGTGTGCAGAATCCTTAGGGGTGTGAGATTCAGGTTTGTTAAAGCCAAGTCCCTGGGTTCATATATGGGCTCCCTGTGGGAGCCCGAATTATGACTTAGTTCAGTATGAGGAATATTCTTTAAAAATCTTTTTTTAGATCCACTGGTCAGAATATTTGGATATTTGGTTTCAGCTTTTCTTAGGAGGAGCAGATGCAACTTGTGGAAATCAATTCTCTGGGTTGATATTTAGGCTACCATGTCAGGTGAGCGCCCTCAGGCCCCCTGGGGCCTCTTGTCTTATTTCATAATCCTTTCATAAAGATTGAACATTATCGTTTTTATCAAACACAATACACAGTTACATTAAGCTACAGTGTCATTGACACTTTCATTTTTTTCACCCATGTTGAATGGGTGTGCAGTGGTGGTTCAACCAAGTTACTCAGCATGTGTGTTCATTTGTTTGTTCAAAATTGCTGACATTTATGTATCTTGAGAAATGCCACCAATCTAATGAGCAGCGTACGATATCTCTGGTATTGCATGAGAGGGCATATTTTTCATACTCCTGCACATTTATGCAGAGGGGGGAATTAAGTGTTCCATTTGTCCATCTTTCCATGTTTGGCCAATTGAAAGTACCTGTCTTGCAGTCAAATACTATTTATTTTCCCGAGGCTATCCTGTAAACTATAGGTATAGCGATTATCCAGTTCACAGCTTTTCAAACCGTTTATGCCTATAACCTGTTGCAAAAGGGTTATTCGGCTTACTGTTTCAGCACAGCAGTGCAATAACTTTACCTTTGTAGAATGTTGTCAGATTTTACAACTGTACTTTTGACCACAGCCAAGAGGTCAAGTTCAGTTTTCAGAATTTTTTCTCCAGTTTTGCTTCCATGTAATATCTTTCCTTCCCTTTTGCTGAACAATTTGAAATTTGGCAGTTTTTCCCATAACTGCAAAATGACCTGAAGGTGAAGTTGAATTTTTAGATATCTAGCACATTTAATTCAATAGTTATGGCCTTTGATTGTTCAAACATTTTATTTTTAGCTCACCTGAGCAAAGCTCAAGGTGAGCTTTACTAATCGCTTTCCGTCCGTCGACCGGCGTAAACTTTACAAAAGAAGAAGAAGAAACCATTGGCCCAATATTTTTCAAATGTTATGTAAATGTTTATTACCTAATGTCAATTCAGATTTGTTCAAATGAAGTTGCACCTCCTCCTGGGTGGGACCACGTCCCCAAGGGGCACCAAAATCTTTGAAAATCTTCTTTTCATGAACCAGCAGAGACTTGATATTTGGTATGCAGCTTCCTTTTGAGGTGTAGAATCAAGTTTGTTCAAGAGAGGTTTGTCAGGCATTATTTGCCTTCGTTATGGGAGGGGCAAAAATTTTGGCCACGCCTAAAATTTCTATTTTCTGAACCGTGAGGTCGATTTGAACCAAATTTGATATGAGATGATAATGGGTCATAAGTAGTAGATTGATGCAAAAATTTTTTTTCTCTTTGCCCCGTGGGAACCTTGGGAGCTAAAAATAGGAAAAACTTTAAAACTGCCATATCTCCAAAACTACACGGCACAGAGAATTCTTATTTTGTTTACTTTTATCCAGTAGAATAGAATGGTTAAAAAAAAACCCTATCGGTTTGATCACAAGGTACTTTTTTCAGGACTTTGAAAAAGTGCATGAGTTAGCACTTTTTAACACTAGGCAATGGGAAAAACATTAAAAAATCTTCTTCTCCAGATCCAGCAGGCAGAATCTTTTGATATTTGGTATGCAACATTGTGATGTGGATCTGATTCAAGTTTGTTCAAATCGGCCCCTGGATTCATATTTGGGCTCACTATAGAAACCCGATATCGAACTTAGTGCATTTCAGGCAAATTTCTTTGAAAATCTTCTCAAGATCCAGCAGGCAGAATCTTTTGATATTGGGTATGCACCATGCTTAGGGGGGTGAGATTCAAGTTTGTTCAAGCCAAGTCCCTGGGTTCATATTTGGGCTCTTTGTGGTAGCCAGAATTATAGCTTAGTTCAAAATGAGGAGTTTTCTTTAAAAATCTTCTTCAAATCCAGCAGTCGGAATGTTTTGATATTTGATATGCAGCATCCTTAGGGGGGTGAGATTCAAGTTTGTTCAAGTCAAGTCCCTGGGTTCATTTATGGGCTCCCTGTGGGAGCCCGAATTATAACTTAGTTCAATATGAGGAATATTCTTTAAAAATCTTTTTTTTTTTTTTTTTTTAGATCCACTGGTCAGAATCTTTGGATATTTGGTATAAGCTTTTCTTAGGAGGAGCAGATGCAACTTGTTGAAATCAATTCTCTGGGTTGATATTTAGGCTACCATGTCAGGTGAGCGCCCTCAGGCTCCTTGGGGCCTCTTGTTTTATTTCATATTAAATTGTAGCATTACTTTTGGATTGATTTGAAACTCCGATATTTGTGTTTGAAATAAAGGCCAGCTTTGATTTTCAGATATCTAATGCATATAATTGAAGAATTATGTCCCTTGATTGTACAAAAACACATTTATTAGGCCATAAAAAAAGAACCTCTGTTTCTCAGGCCGCACGCATGGTCATTTTTGGTGGTCATTTTTGGTGCGCATGCAACCTTTTTATGACACCAAAAAATCTTCAAAAAAAATTTGAGATATTGTGCTCATTTCGGTAAATCGATATCGATGCGTTCGCAAACTTAAATTAACACACTTCTAGCTTTTTCTGCATCATACTTTAATAAAGTGGGTGGGTTTTAGCAATATTCACGACAGAAAGTAAAAGTAAGTCATAATGACAGCAAGAAGGAAGGTGTCTTTCAGTCTGACAACAAACAGTCACAAAGGGGGATGGTCGATTCGCACCACTTTGATTTGCACCAACCCTCAGAAAGTCTGCAAAGTGAATGTTGAATGGAACACAGTCTCCTGGCATTTATTTTTAGTAACATTTGTATTGTAAATGGCTGTCATTGGGAATTTGTGTACTGTTATTTGAAACCGTTACGAGTTTCCCAGTTAATTTAAATAAATGCTTTTGAGATGCAGGATAATTGGATAACTAATAGTAACCGTTGCTTGATATAAAAGTAACAGTCATAGTTGAAAATAAATCGCATATAGGCAGGTATGTGCAGTCGAATTGGTTAATAAAAACACGCAAACATTTGTTTTGTATTTCATCATTTTCTGATTTCCGAAAAATATGATTTATGGATGAACTGCCTGTTGAAATGGTTTGTGATAATTTTGAATATAATGGGGAAAAATTGCGATTCACAATTTTATTAGACAGGTTGTGAAAGTATTTTGGGGGGGGGGGGGGGGGGTAAAATAAATCTGTGAAAGTTGACACTTCGACATTTGATTTGGCCCAGAGACGTTTCATCCCGAGACGTTTCACCCACGAAGTGTTTCATCCTGTGTTATAATTTTCACGTTTCACTGAAAAAACAAACATTCAAACCCCACTTCATTTACGACCCAACACCCCTGCAGTGAATAACCAATATATTTGCGAAATTTTGCGTGGTCCACCAGGCATTTGTGTGGGGGTCAAATTACCACAAACAACCTCTCGGGGAGAAAATAAAAATAATAAAAAAAAAACACCCGCCTGCATGCTTTTTTGGAAAAAATGGCCTGAGAAACAGACAATCAACTTTGTGTGGCCTTAGTGGGTATTTATTTCTGCAACAAAACTGTATTATCCTTTGGCAGATTAATTGGAAATTTGAGTTTTTATTGCGATCTCATTAAAAGTTATGTTCATTTACAGATTTGTATTGTACGTGATTCTGTAAATCTGATCCTTGATTGTGCAAAAACTTTATCTCGGAGGGGGATTGAGGAATGGGTTCAGGCCTGAAAATCAGCAGTCTGACATTTGCAGAATGAGGCCTCCAGAGGGTGAATTTGATGATGCTATCCCATACAGTGGACCAATTTATCCTCTGGGTACCTCTTTCTGTTTAGTTCTGAGATGCTGATTCAGATTGAGGTTCACAGAGGGTAAATTTAGTCAGGGTTGCATCACTAAATTCACCCTCTGGGGTCCTCATTTTGCAGATGACAGTCTGCTTATTTTCTTGCTTGAATGGGTTTCATCTGTTGTCCCTTCTCACTCAGATTATTGAACAAGTTTGTCGTCACGAACTTCTTTTCGCAACTAGTTTTGTACTTTCCTTCATATTTTGTTTGATGAATAATCATATGAATGTATATTGTTAGACTCTATTGCGACACCTTATTTCCCAAGAGTTATCACTCCTTTTCACTTACATTCTTGAACAAGTCTATTATGACTCTATCCCCAACTAGTCTCAAAATGTAACCTGATTTTTTTTTTATGTTTTGTATACTGAACAGCCATGATTAGAACATTTATGCATTATTGTTGCCATTTATGGATTTGTAGACTGGGGATGCAGCAGGGTAGGTGCCGAAGGTATCTTTTTATGTCATCCTGAGATAATAGTTTCTCCAGTTTGGTTTTAACTTAAGGGTCTCTTAGTCTAAAAATATTCAATATCCCATTTTTTTATGATTACAAAAGAAAGTCCACGTTTGATTTTCAGCTTTTTCTTTCCAGTAGAATGGTAGTTATGGCTTTGATAAGCCAAAAAACATTTATTGGGAAGGGGGGGGGGGGGGGGAATTCACACAATAATATTCAGATTTTTTTGGCAGCTTGATCTAAAATTTCACTTCCCCAAGACCTATACATCAGGCTCATCAAAGGGCAGGGCCTGATTTGAAAACAGAAATTACAAAATGATGTTCGATTGGCTAAGTATTTGGCCGAATGTTACTTGGATGGAAAGTTAAATTGAGCGTGTGTGCTTTCTTTTTTTGATTTCATGCATTGTAAAAATGTAGTACATGGATGTATATCAAGAAGTGTTTCATATTCTATTGACTTTTTTTCTACTTTCAGGGCATTGATGAATTGGATTTAGAAGATGACAAAAAAAATCTCATCAGTCGTGAAATTAGAAGTTTCAGAGATTTACACAAGGTGGGAGAATATCATTAATGACTTAATTTAAATTATTTTGGGGCTTTTTATTATTTCAGAAATCTGTGTTGTTTTTTCAGAACAAACCATTCACAGAATTGCTTCATATACATTGAACTACATAACTTTCTTGTAGTTCAATTTTGCCTATGCCCTTTTTTTAATTTTGAGGATTTTATAACCAAAATACCCATGTTCAGTATTGTAATCAATAGTGCTTAAGTTACTGTGAATTCAAGATCCCTGCAACTTGGGCAGATTTCAAGTGCATCTTAAAAGAGGTCATGGGAACTTCAGAAAGTGACGCATTATTACAAATTCTCTATTAACTGATTTAATATGGCCTGGAAACAATGCTTATTGTGTGAGCCCTCCTTAGCATAGGTATAAATGATTGGATAAACTTTACTTTATATTTATGTTGTCATGATATAGCCAGAGATGCTGAAAATGACCATAAACATCAGTAAATAAAGTACTATTTTGATTTAAGCACTTAAAATATGCTTCTTGAAGCAGGCCTGACCATTACAGAATGCCAGGGGAGCCACAATCGCCCACCTAAAATCACCCCAGGCAAGCTATAAATCACCCACCTTAATTTTGTCTCTTCAACCCATTTCCACATTATGGGAGCCATTTTTTATTTGCATGAATTTAGAAAGTACCCTTTCCAAAAATTATTTCAAGGAATGCAAATTTCTTTTTCAAAACTTACTTTAAATCAAAATATTTGCAGTTCTTTCTGAATTACCACGACTCATAACAACATTTGAATCAGTACTCCTCTATAAATAGTATGTTTAGGAAGTTGGAAAAAATCCAACATTCAACAACTTATTTTTGAAAAGTTTGCTGCTTCCACCCCACATTATTAATAATCTGACTTGTCATCAAATACTACCTTTGCTTTTAATCAATGTAAGGTGTATATTGATATACATTCACTTTCAATGAGTGTTCCGAATCTCCAAAACACATATTTTAATTATAGTTTGCTGTGCGCGTTAAAAGTAAGGAAAATCTGACATACTTGACAATTCAATTACTTGAGCTGGTGATTCCTCCACTTGGAGATCATGTTCGAGGCAAGCAGAAGTTAACATGTTCACCGGGTGTTTACTGCTCCCCTTATTTTGATTCCAGGCAGGTGGGAGGGCATAGAAGCAATTGCCCGCCAGAAAAGCCTGCAGTGTTCATACACGAGGCTGGAAGTCTGGAAAAAGTATGGAATTTTTAAACTTTAATTAAATATATTCAGAATCACTTTCGCTGTTCATGAAATTGAAATTTCTTACTAAACTTCTTTTTACCTGCGTCGCCAGCGGCAGAGCAGGTCTAGTAACCACTCGACTCTGTCCGTCAGTCCATCAGAAACACTTCTTCCGTCAAAGTTTTCTTGGCTTCTATGAAATGGAATGATTTTATATTTGGTCTGCTGCTTCATGATGATGAGTTGTATCGTGTATCTAATTTTAAGATCTGCCATGCAGCCACTTCCTGTTTGCCGATATTTGAAGTCTGTTCATCTCTGTAATCAATTGCATGCAGCGACGCAGGTCCAGACCGGTATTGGTCTTGGCTTGTTATTTTAGTTTTTTTTTGTTTTGAATCAAATTTCAAAACTCGTAAAATTGAGGCCTTTGTAACCCATCACGGAAATAACCAATCTGATATGAACATTAACGACCATTAATTGATCCATATATTTCAGTGATCAAAATGGCTGTGCCCAGTGATAACGTGTTTAGGTTGTGAACGTCAAGAAAAACAACACACAAACTTGAAAGTTTGATCTGCTAAGTTGAGGCATTGTGTAATACTGTCAACAAATTAAAGTGAAAGGAAATGGGGAAATGTCTGTTTTCCGAAACGTGGTTGGAAAATCACAGATACACACACTGGATTAGCAGGAACACGAAATTCTAAACAAAGACAAGAGACAAAATGTCTCGTCTGTGACAAGTGTTTTGACGCCTCAAATAGAATCCTAGTCAAAGCGTCCCAAACCAAAACGTCCCCAAATGTTTTTGGTCAAAATGTCCCCAAATAGGTGATCAGTAGAGGGGAAGTGGCATTAAGAAGACATTAGGCCTCCTGAAAACATACTGTTTTAGATAAAAAATGCTCAAAAACTTTTAATAGTTTCGGTTCATCAGTTGGGATAATTGGTGGTAAAAACCTCAAGAGAACTGGCAGTAAGGTTAAACTCCCAACACCTTGCATGTACATGTAAGTGTTTTGTAAGATATATTTCTGATTAATCTGGTCACCCTAGAGGCTAAAAAAAACGCTGTGAAGGGTATGGAAAAAATAAAGGAGGGTCTGGAAAAAGTATGGAATTTTTTTCTTAGTAGGTGTGGGAACCCTGGCCTGCCTGTGCTGAAGGCAACAATAGAAGAAAAAGTTTTCATAAAAATGTAATTTTAAATGTAAATCATTAACAGTAAAAACCACTGCTTTGGTTGGGCGAATTTTTATTCAGATTGTGCTCAGATGCATGTAGATGTGGTCTCTTGACATACCTAAACTGCAAAGGCTGAGAAAGGATTTTAACCTATTATATGCATATCTTTTTATTTGAAAGGACAAATTGTGAAGTCGGTCATGAAGTACAGATTGAGTAAGCATTATTTTAGTATTGCAGCACTAGTAACAGGACTAGTTTTTTACATGTATCTCTTATTTTTTACATATGTTATACACTTGAAATTGGATGATAGCATCATCTGTCTATCCCCGTGGGAACCCCAGGAAGTGGAGTAGTGCTTGTTTACTGCAGTAAACAAATTCTGCTTTATTGGTAAAATAGAATAAGCAATGCCTGGAGTGGAAATCCTCTAAAATGGGCAGCATTGGTGTATACGATTGGCTAAACTTGACTTAATACCAATGTTGTCATGATATAGCCAAAGATGCAGAAAATGACCTTAAAACACCAATAAATTTTTAATAATCATCTGTGCATGATGTCCTAATTTGCTGGTGAATGTTTAGTTTCCCAGATATCAAGTGTGAAAGTAAAAGCTTAAGGTAACTGGCAGCAGCCATTTTAACCCTTTACCTAACATAATGGTATTATTCACAAAAGTCCAAATTTTATTTTTAATTTACTCCACATAACTTATCACCCCTCATTGGTACGAGCTTGCAGAAACTTGTTCCGGGAGCACAGTCAGGATTCTATAATGGGGTGGCCCAGCCAGTTTAAAGGGAGGGAGGGGGGGGAGGATGATATTTGAAAGGCCACTATGTTGGGTATTGGGGGTCTCCCTAGTCCTAACTTGGACCTACCGGTCATTGCCCCTTCCACCCACATCCCTGAAAGGAAGCTGGAGGAGGGTCTTAGTTGGGACTGGCCCCTCCAACACCCCGAGAAAATTATGCAAAATTTTCTGCTCTAAGAATGAATATGTAGTGTGTGTAGCCTCAATGTTGCAGACCATTTTGAGGCCCTATTTTGTGTGAAACTTGCTTTGGACCAGTGGGGAGTGGGGGGGGGGGGGGGGGGGGGGGGGGGGGACATCAAAAATTTTAGCAAACTTCCCCTAGCTAAGCCACTGACTTGTTCAAGTGGGGAGTTGTAAGCAAAATATCAAAGGCAAAAAATGAAAATTTTTAATACAAAAAATTTTAAGCTTATTTTGTCTACAGTCATCAGGTTGGGTAGAGGGTTAAATTAAAAATAAAATGGAGTAGTGTGTTTTTTACTTCCTTTGGATTATAAAAAGATCATAAAACAAATATACATTCTTTTATTTCTGCACAGAAAAAAGAGCCTAGGCATAGATACAAATGCAATTTTTCGTTAGTGAAGGTGTCAAGAAATTGAAACTGTTGATAGTAGTTTGGGGATTTTTCAAATTTTTTTTGTGCCTCTACCAATAGACAAAGGAGCATTTAGTGTTATCCTTTATCTGTCTGTCCATATGTGTGACTTTTTGGTTTGTGAATGATATCTCAAGTATGCACACAGATATTTTTTTATATTTTTAAACTTGCACATTTTACAATATTGAGGGACAAAAACCTTGTTCATACTGTTTTGAGAAAATGTCCATGCCCCTGTCCTATTTTCATTTGGAAAAGTACAATAAAAATGTTTAGTTTTACACATTTTTGATGCAAAAAGTTTTATATGGGTGCATATGATTTTTGTTTGATCTTTCATAACATGTAGTCTTTTTCTCTAGTTATTTATTGGAGTTGAAGGACACTTTCGACAGCCAGGGTCATCTTGTGTCAGTGAGTTTTACATGTGGAGGACGCCGGAGAAAACCATCAAACAACTATCAGATTCCCAAACATACAAACTCCACACAAGCACACAGCGCCACCCTGCTCCCACGTGGGTAATCAGGATTAAGTGCCTTGCCCAAGGACACAACACAGTTAGTCCTACTGAAGTTCAGTGCTGTAACCACTGAGCCACCGCAATCCTTTCTTTCTCTAGTTATTGACGGTAGTTGACAAAGATTCCATTTTATGACTTATGACCCCTTTCTGGACTTTGCTAACCACTAAAATATAAGCGGGGGCATTAGTATCACATGGACACATGTGGTGGCCTTCTGTACTGGTGCTATGGTTTAATGGAGATAAGATATTTATTAATTCAATATCAACGAAGACAAATGACTAGAAACTGTGTGTGTGTGTCGGGAGGAGGGGGGGGGGGGGGGTATAGTCACTCTTGGCATTCTGGGAGCATCTGTTGGCTGTGCCCACTAATTGGCCTTTTGGGGGGAGGGGGAGGTGGGTTTGGTTTAATTTTTGCTAGGTGAAAAAGATCTTTTGGTGCATTTTTATTAGGTGAAGATATTTGTCTCGTGTGTGTTTGTAATGATGGAATTGATATTGTGGGATGAAATTACGGGGGCATACTTGAAAAACTTTTTTCTTGTTTGTTAGCCCGAACCACATCCCATGCCTTAAAGTGTGTTCATTTGTTGGCCATCTTAAATTTAGGAATGGAGTGGTTAGATAAAGAGCATTGAGTCATTGATGTTAGTTGAATCTTTCTTTGTGTAACGTGCTGTATGTTTAACTTAGTTTATTAGATCTAAAACAGTCCTACTTGGAATTATTCATAGAGAATGTATTCCATAGTTTAATCGGTCTCCCTGTTTGGAACCCTGCAAATTGAAATGGTGCTTGTTTACTGTGTTTATACCACCACAAAACAAAGTTTTAGGTGGCGGGGGTGGGGGGGGTATATAGGAGTCAACTTGTCCATCTGTGGTCGTCAGTCTATTTCACATGTAAACTTGTGAAGCAAACTACTTCCACAGTTTTTTAGCCTCATTTTCATGAAACTTCACAAAAATGATCAACATGACGAGGAGCAGTGCGTGACATAATTTTTTCCCCAATCGGATTCAAAATGGCCGATAGACGGCTGTATTGGGATTTTTATTTTATCTAAACTTGTGGAGCGAACTACTTCCACAGTTTTAGCCGCATTTTCATGAGACTTCTGAAAAATGATCAACATGAGGGGAACTGTGTGACAATTTTTTTCCTGCTCAGTTTCAAGATGGCCGACTGGCAGCTGTATTGGATTTTTAGCTGCGACGAGCAGCTCTATATGTGGCAGTGTCGGTCTGTCTGTCAGTCGGTCTGTCACCAACGAGTTTAAAAAACACCATAACTCCTAAAATACTTGATGGAACGAACCCATACTTGGTATGCAAGTGTATCTTCATGATGTCTAAACCCTCTCAATAGTGCACGTCATTCGGATAATTTCTGTCACATTTATGGACTTGTCACCAACAAGTTTTTTTGTCACCAACGAGTTTTAAAACATCATTAGCATTGCGACAGTGAGCTCTAGTTTTTTTTACTTAGAAACATTGAATGCCCCTTTTCAGTCACCCACACGATGTTGGTATAGCAGGTGACAGACCATCTCTAGTTTTGCTTGGAATCTAACACATGGGGGATGGAAGTTCTCAGAAATGGGCAGAATAAATGATATTCACAGTTTTAGAATGTTTCTTGAAATAATTGAGAACTTTCTCCATTGAAACCCCAGGAAGTGATGCAGTGTCTGTTTATTCTGGTGTAAACAAGCTCTATGCAACTAGTAAAACGGGACCCATAAACCAATGCTGCCTTGGATGGAAGTTATTTAGAACTGGGTTGTATACATTATTTGCAAAATTTGACTTTATATCTGTGTTGCCATTCTGATATGACCTTAGATGCTGAAAGTGACCTTAAACACTAATAAGTAAATTGAGGGCAAATGGTATATTATTCAACTTTGGTTTAAGGTAATGGCAAGTGTGGGATACATTTTTTTCTGATTTGCCCATTTACTTGTCAAAAAGTTACGTGTATATTGTTGTCACTTTTTGTGTGACTGTAAATATGGATAATGGTTGCCTTCAGTAGAACCTTCTGGTTATTACCTCAGTCTGTCCCATCCACAGGGAAGTGAGAACTGGGCAGCAACAACCCGAGGGTCTTGGGCCAGCTGTCAAGAAAGCTCTCCACCATCAATTTGTGAATGACGATCTCCTTGGTTTTTTATCTTGACTGTTCAACTATTTACATTCTGTTTACTGTTCAATTTGATTATGTAAAGATATGCTGGAGATGTCAGTGTTAGATCCATAATTTAGTTTTCATTGTGTGGGGTAGTATGGATTGTTGAGTTGATGCAGACTTGGAACAAACTGTGTTGATTCCTTGGCTTTGATCATTTTTTGTCAAGACGTGATGTTGTTTATGAAAGTGTGCTCCATGTTTTCATTGAGTGAACATGATGATCTTGTTCCTGTGTATTAAAAGTTAACAATTGAGTAATATTGTTCAGGGTTGTTAATGGTGCAGATTTATTTGGAAGTAACAAAATAATCTGAGTAAAAAAGGGAAGTAATTCAGTGACTTTTGTAATGATGCGTTGATTTTTGGTCCAGTAAAAGAGTTTTTAAAAAAAAACAACTGGACATATAGTTTGATGAAGTCGGTGCCCGAGGAATTGAACCAATACAATCTTCTTTGACAGAGCATATTGAAGTCGGTCAAAAAAGATTGAATTGGTTGAACTTCTAGTTGCATTGTGGGAAAAAATTGATCCTTGCGATTTTGATATTTTGATTCCAGTGTGAACGGTGTTCAAAGAAAATCTTCTGGGGTGGTTTCCCTTCTCATATGAAGTTATTTTTAAAAAAAAGTTGAACCGTTTTGAGAATGTTGTGCAATAATATTAGGAGACTGCATTTTACTGCAGCAGTTGACAATCCGCCGATTCGTGTTTCGAACCAATCGCCGATGACTCTATCGAATACATTGGAATCTTTTCTAAAGCATGCATAAGCAAAAGAAAATCAGTTGGGTTTTTTGTGGATACCGCTGATTATCTCATTTGTAAGCTCAAGAAATAAAGTATTTCCACATTCAATACTGCTCGTAGGAATACTTAACTCCTGTGCTTTCTCACAAGATAATCATCTTGATCCATGCAGAAAACATTATATACCCTGTGTCAGTTTTTATGTGATTGGTTGAATGATCCAAAAGCTCAGATCACCAATTTATTGTTTTTGTTCCATCATTGATTATTTTAAAAGTTTTATTTGACTATGGAAAGCATTTTCAAAATATTAATAGACTGTGTTTCATTGCTAATAAAACAATAGATTGTGACCATGCGATGTGGAAATTTGTGCACATCATGAATTGAGATTATCTTATTGTAAAGATTTCACCTGGGTAAGTTAAATCAAAAACTGTTAAGTGTTACCATTATAGTGTAGCATGACGTTTACTGTTAAAGGTTATTTGGTAAGTATTTTGAATTTATAACCAGAGAATTGAGTCATAAAAGGATATTAACACTGAATTTTTCGTTTATAACTATCGTATGCACATGTTCACAGCTGCAGATGACTTAACAGTATTTCTACATAATTGTTGACTGCCTGTACAGGCAGCCAAGAACAATGTAAAAACACTGTCAAGATATATGCATCTTACCAGTGGAGTTCTCCAAAAGAAACTACGCCTGGGACCTCTTTTAAGAGCTTATAAAACTGGCAGTTTCTGGCTGTTTGGGAACTTAAGGGTTAACCTATTATATAACACAAGTAGACAAAAAAATACTTGAAATTTCTCTTTTTCAAAACCTCGCTCATGACAACTTCATTGTTACAGTCTTAAGCTTGTTGCAGTGAAGGATCACTAGCTATGTTTTGAAAGAAAGAAAAATACACATCGGCACATTGCAGGGCATATTTTGCCAAGCAGGAATTCAACCTTTTCATTTTGTCTCGCGTTTGCAGTTGTGACACAGTAACAGTAGGTTTCTGATAGAGGTGGGCAACAGACCGAAAAATCGAACTGATACCATTGTCCTGGCAATAACGAAAAAAACTAACCCAAAAATCATTGAAAATCGAAATGGCCTGGTTTTCAAATTTTCCTATATTCACTATTTATAAGACCTTGTTGGGGCTTGATAGCAGTTGAAGTGTTCGTTTTCATGAAAGAAGTGACTGAGTTTCTTTTTAGTTTAGTTAACCGTTAAGGGCCTGTACAGTTGTTCTGAATTCCCACTTGACCACATGTACAACCTGTATATGTCCAGTTGCCTAGCTGTGATTTCTGGTTAAATCTTGGCGATAGGCAGCCAAGACTTGACTAGAAATCAATGTCCATGTGATTTGTCTGATGCCAGCAGAGCCTCTTAATGATAGCATGTTAAGTGCACATGCTTTGAGATCGCAAAGCCTGAAATAGGCCTTTAAAGGTAAAGGTGTTTGGAACTAGTCACAAATTACTGTAGATATGATTTGGGTTGGCAAAAGAAGGCCAATGTTGAGCTCATTGGCTGTTATTTGTGGAGTTTGGTAGAGTGAACAAGAAGAACTTATTCTGTATTTTACGTGTGTGAATTCCCCTTTGGTGCTATCGGCAAATCTCAGTCAAGTTCGATAAAGATGCTCAATATACCAAAAAACGAACCGATACTGATATGGGGATACCAAACTGAACCAATAGTTGAATGCCAAAACCATCTGAATTTTCAAATTTTCAATTTTCATATACCCGGTATTTTTCTATTTATAAAGCCCTGTTAGGCTTGATGACAGTTGAAAGGTTCATTTTCATGAAAGAAGTGACTGATTTCCTTTTCAGTTTTGTTAACCCTTCAATGATCTGGCAGTTGTACTGAATTCCTGTCAGATTACATCCTGTACCTGTCCAGTTGCTTAGCATTTGTTTCTAGTCAGGTCTTGGCTGCTTGTAAAGTTAGCCGAGACCTGACTTGAAATCACTGTCCGGGTGTTTTGTCTGTTGTCAGCAGGAGTTCCTAAAGATGGCATGGTCAGGGCACATGCTCAGAGATTGCAAAAGCCTGAAATAGGTCTTCGAAATGTTAACCCTTAAGGGCCTTGACAAATTTCTTGACGACACACTTGACCAACACCTGTGCTTTACCAGTAGCTAAGCAGTGACTTCTAGTCAAGTCTTAACTGCCCATTTAGGCAGCCAAGACTTGACTAGAAACCACTGCCAAGGTAATATGTCTATTTTCAGCATGATTTCCTCATGATTGCATGTTAAGGGTACCTGTTCTGTCGACGTAAAAGCCAGAAATGGGCCTTTAAGGATTAGAGTGCGTTGAGAACAATTAACAAAATTACTGTAGATATGATTTGTGTTCATAAAAAATTGCCACTGTTGAGCTCATTGGCTGTTGTAGTGATACAAGAACAACATATTCTGTTTTTCTTGATGTGAATTCTCCTTATTTGAAACTGTCAGCAAATTTCAATCTTGGCAGATATCGAATAGTGAACCGATACCGCAATATACCCCCATAAAAATACCAAAACCAATACCGAACTTAAAATTCCAATTCCACCCATCTCTAAAGTTTGATACCGAATCGACATGCTGTATACCCCCAATACCAGTGCTGCCCATCTCTAGTGCCTAATTGCATCATTTGTTTGATAGGCTTCACTGATATTGTTTCCCTGAGTATTCAATGCATTGTATATAAAAATGCTGTCATCCAAGAAATAATGGATTAAATGCTTACATGGTAAACTATCTGTAAAAGCAGATGAAATTTGTTTTGTGGTCTTTTGTTTTAAATTCTAATACATCACCACCTTTCGTATTTAATTAAGGTGTTTTTATTTTATATACTCGCCCAAAAAAGAACATGTGCATTGCAGAAATTGATCAAACTCCAAAAAAATAATTTCGTAGGTGTAAAGAGTGTTAACCTGTTCATGAATAAGTTATATTGAACACAACAGCTTTCCCCGTTAATATTGCATTAACGTTAAATGACTTGCTGCACGTTTGTGAAAAGGCATGTTTTGCACGTGGAGAGTCTGAAAATTCATGCAGCAGTGTGAATCCTTGGGTATTTAAACACTAAAGTAAGGCCTTCCTATCGTTCACATTCAAACTTGCGCTGCTGTTAAAACGACTCCACATTATCATGCCAAGATTGACAATGAATCAACGTCTCCTTGCCCTGGGTATGATTAGAGCTGGCAGAACACACAGAGAGGTTGCCCAGCATTTGAACTGCCACCGTAACACCGTAGACAGGCTAGTCCATCAACATGCACAACATGATGACGTTCGAGACCGACTCCGCTCCGGGAGACCCCGAGTTACCACCCCTGCACAAGATCGGTATATTCGTGTTGTCCATCTCCGGAACCGTCAACAAACGGCAACGACGACAGACAGGAACATCCCTAACCTGAGACGGATACATCCTCAAACAGTTATCAACCGGCTGAGAAAATACGGCTTACGTCCTCGAAGACCTGCAATTCGTCCGATTTTGACGTTATGTCATTGTCATGCTCGACTGCAGTGGTGTAGACAACATCTCAGGCATCCCTTACACTGGTGGCGACGTGTTTTATTCACAGATGAATGTTGTTTCCATCTTTCATCATCAGATGGCTGCCAGAGAGTGTACAGACGTCGAAACGAACGCTACGCAGATCCATGTGTCATGGAGCGAAACCGTTACGGGGGAGGGTCTCTCATGGTGTGGGGGTGGCATCACTGCCCGTAACAGAACTGAGCTGGTCATTATTGATGGCAATCTCAATGCAGCCAGATATCGTGATGAAGTGCTTACACCTGTTGTTGTCCCATTTCTGCAATGTCATGGCCCCGGCGTCATTCTACAGCAGGACAACGCCCGACCCCACGCAGCTCGTGTTGTTCAACAGTATCTGCAGCAACAACAAGTGGATGTTCTTCCCTGGCCCGCAAATTCGCCCGATATCTCACCCATTGAGCACATATGGGATGAAATGAAACGTCAGCTTCGCCGGCTTCCCCATGCACCGTCAACGCTTGTAGAACTCCAAAGACAGCTTATCAGAATATGGAACAACATCCCACAACACTTCCATGCTAACTTGTTCGCTTTCATGAGGCGTAGATGCACAGCAGTAGTCGATGCAGACGGAGGCCATACCAGATATTGAGTGTGTGACTTTTGTGTTTGACCCTTAGTGTCTTTGACTCTCCATGGCACCAAGAGTATTCGTCGTAGCGTAATGAAATTTCTCGTGTTGATCACAAATTGATTCATCTGTGATTGAATAAAATTTCCATGAATGAAAATGATATATATCTTTTTTTAGTGCCATTTTTTCGCATGCACACTTTCTTTTTTGGAAGAGTATAATTCAAACAGTACTATTATTACATTAGCAGACAGTATTTGGATGAGATTTATTGCAATGTGGTTGAAATTCTGGGTCTGCTTTCCTCCGACAACACGGTAGATTCTCACCTGTCAAAGAGAATATACGAAAACATTTTTTTTAAATGGTGACCAACTGGTGTGGATGTCTTGATCACAGAACAATCTGATTAAGAATGTTTTTGAGATCAGTGGTACTGTATGTAATAAACAAATCCAACTTTACACCAATGGTATGGTAAAGGGTCGAGTATTTGACAGTAATGTGTATAAAATAGAGATATTTTATTAACCAATATCCAATTAAGCATGATCTCTGTGATAGATAAATATGTATGTCCAAGCTTAGAATGACTCAATTTTCTGTTTGTGGTATGAGTGCGTCAGTTGTGACAGTACAAAAGGTTAGTGTTCTTACAATACTCTAAAACGCAAGTCAAAATCATCAACTGTGGCTACAGTTTTCAAGAGGTATGTGCATTTACTGTGTGCTAAAGTATTTTCAGATAATCATTTATACTAATTTATACATATATATCAGTTGTGAAAAAATGTTGGTTTTTTTTTTTTTTTTTTTTTTAAATCGATGCAAGAAATGCTCTTGGCAGTGTGTGCATTCCGAACTTTGTGAATTAATACTGTTCCTGTGTGAAAAGCCATACTTTTTGGAATCTTATGCTTTTTTCAAAGTATGATTTTCATTTTGATGACTTACTTTCTGTGTACAACTCTGAAAAATGTTTATTCACATATATATTGAATGTTTTATTGAATTTTAAATTTACTGCATTTTGTCAATGAATTCTTTTTCATTTTTCTTGCGAAAATACGCGACACAACTTTCTGGAAAACTCCACTGAAAATGTTCTATATGGCCTTTGGTAAGTGAGACTTTAATTAATGTCAGATAATTAACAATTTGTTTTTTCCAATGTCAGTTAATAATTTCACTACTGCAGTTTTCATGTCGCATCTTGCCTCCCCTGAATCTCGCAAAACATGAATGATGACCGTGTAAAGTTTGAGGTAACGCGGCTGAATGAAAGGAAGGGAGGTGAGCGATCTTCTGGGTAAATACCACTGAAAAAGAACAAGAGTTCAAATCTAGTTTGTCTAGAAGCTCCGACAAAACCAAAACAATCCTTGAATTCACTATTGCCTTCGATAATTTTAATTGTATATTTTTAATCGACAGGATAGATCCCTTTTTACAGAATAGAATTTTGTTTAGAAAAATGTTCAGTTGACAAGAACACAATGTAGTATTTCTTAATTCCATATATTTTGCTGGTAATTTTTATTTTTTTATTTATTTATTTATTATATATTTATATGTTTGACAAACCTAAATTTTTATTTAAACCATTATGTTTGACAAAACTGAAACTAACTATGATAGATTAACTGTTTACCAACATAACAACCAAAACCTGTCTCAAGTGTTCACAAAATTGCTTTTCAAACATCCTTTTAAAAGTTTTTTTGCCTCAAAAACATGGATTATGACCCCTCTATGGAATAAGCCCATTCCAGTGAAGTCATTTTCTAACTTTGTGTTTGAGACAAATATTTGAAATTTTGTCTTGCTCGAGTCCTCTGTGGGAAGTATGCAGTCCAAGAGTGTATGACATCATCTTGCATAGTACAAAAATGTTAACCCCCCCCAAAATCCTATATAGAATAGAAAAATGAGAAGACAGTGCAATGTGATAAATTTTGGTAGTTTTATTCATTATTCGATTTACTTGGGGAAAAGAGATAGATACATAAAAACAAGCTGTATTTCAAATATGCATGAACCTTTTCAAAAAGGTTTTTTAAGAGCACAGTGAAGCGCACTAAATTGAATATTTCTTGAGTAACCCTGTTATATGAATTTAATTTCTAAACAAAATCATTTACCATATCCTTAATACAATTTAACCTGTTGATTTTATCTAGGTTTTTGAGTAATAAACTCATATTAATTGAATAAAAAATCTTATCTCAAGAAAAATACCCTGACGATCACCAAATTCCCATTGTCTATATTTTGCCCATGGACTAATAGATTAAGTTCTCTCTGGAATACAGTAAAATGACTGAATACTCCTAAAAATTCAATAATTTTCATTGGAAAAGTGATTATTCAATTAACAGGGTCACAGTGTACCAGATTTTTGTGCATAGTTATGGTAGTAGCTTTGGCTATTCATTTGTTTCCTACCATGTTACATAAATTTAGTATTTTTAACCATTGTTAATTCAATTCAATGGGACTCGTTCACCAATGCTTGGGGCGGAAGTCCTCTAAAATGGGCAACATGGGTATAAATGCTTGGCTGGACTTGATTTATCTGTTGTGGTCACAATTAGCTATTGTGCAGAAGTATGTGACCTTAAACACCAATAAATAAAGAAATTAAAAGTTCAATTAAAAAAACTTGGAGAACAGGGACTCATTGCTTCGAGTACCAGACTCGAAATCAAAAGGTCAACTGTTTGATACTGATTCTCGCCCTCTGCTCTGTGTTCTTGGGCAAGACACTAAATCTTGGGTGTTACGGCGCTATGAACTAAGGCATACTGCACATCAATGGTGCACTTGCTTTTACCTGCTGTAACTCTTACTCGTGCCAGGTTAGTAAGTTTGAGCCTGACAGTTGCTTGCCTCTACTTGGTGATTCTCTTGAGTATCCCAGCTTCTTCCACTCTTAGTCCAACACAATGTGACCCTGGCTGTTGAAAGTGTTGTTAAAGCCCAATAAACAAGCAATTTAAAAAAAATATAGTATGTCAAAAATAATATTAGATTTTGAAAATTGGAAATTGAAATGGTGCCGGTTCAAAAAAGGACTTGACTTTGATATTCAGTGACAGAAACATATGACACCAGTTCCTGTGGGTATGACTGGAAGCAGAAGACAGTAACATATTTTCTCTGAAGATCCGCACAAACTCATCGAATTGGATGAAGCTAGACTATATAATTCACAAGTACCAGTTAAGATACTGAGCTGGTGGGAATAAAAAAAATAACACATGATTTGATTTCATACCATAAATTTAAGTATTGTGAAGTACTTTTCGTCATCATATATCTAGAATTGATGGAATTTGATGCTCAGAACATCAGAAAAAAATTTGATACGTTTTATAAAGAAATTTGAAAAAAAATGTTTTTGTCAAAATCACTCAAAAATGTGTGTGCCAGCTACCAGGAAATACCTTCTAATATTCTGAGGGCATGTTTAAGTGCATGTTTTGGGGACTCAAAGCAAACTCCCAAACTTCTTAATCTTGACCTTCACATTTTGGGATTTGTTTATCAGTCCCAGCTTACCCTACAGAACGTGTAAACAGTTAACTGTTGAAGAATTTAGCAAGTAATATTGTCAAATATTTCAATCAGTTTCTCTGGTTCCATTGAATTAAAGCCTGCTCACTGATAGATATTTTACGGCATTTTTCTTGTCATGTTGCTTCTTGTGTTTGCCTCAGAGTTAATGTTTTCTGCCTTACAAATGTAAGACATTTTTCAGTTTTTAGAAATAAAATTGGCAATTTACATAGATTTGCAGGTTAGAATTTTTTGACTTTGAAAGATACATTCTCCCCGAAAATCAGTTTTTAGATCAAAATGCTATTCAGAACATGAAACAGAAGATGCCATCTCAGGGGTGCTCATATTTCAAATTAATGGACCCGAAAATGGGTTGTGCTAATTTTTTATAAATAACCTAGTTTGGTTAGAACATATTTTGTTATGACTGTTCCTCTCACCATACCTGTGAGACGGAGAATATTAGTGAATGATAATCCAAGAAAAAACCTTTTTAAGAATGCGTTTTGCATGGATGACTGCAAGATATTTTTGAAATTGATAGTGCAAAAGAAATTGACCATGCCCATTATTGACAAGAGTGTCAGACTTTTGATTAATTTCAAACTAACCACCATTTGTTTTGCTATTTTGTTAAATGTGAGAATTCTGTTGTATCAAACCCTTTATTGCCTTTTGACGTATATAAAACATATTTGGAGCCGATATTATGGCCACAAAAGGTTTTTGCTTAAAATCTCTAACAATGCATATTGGCCATCTGATCACTGGATGAAGGTTTATGCAGTGGTAATTTAACTCCTTACATGCTGCTGGCAGATTTTCCTGCCCAGGATATAACTTCCCTTGCCAATGAAATAAGGATAATTTGGGCACATTATTTAAATTTTCCTCTGGTAAATTGAATGGAATTTTTCATCAATGATTTCTCGAGTTAGCTTTAGATGATTTTTTCATCAAATCTATTCATGGCTGCTTTATCGCAGCCATGACTAGATTTGCTGAAAAATATCTTGAAAATACTCAGCGGGTTAAGAGTTAAAAGGACGAAAAATCTTTCCCCTTGGAGAGACGGAAATGAAAGGAGCATTTCCTTAAGTTACAGCCTTGCCATCATTTACTGTCCTTCAAATAGTTGAGAAAATCAAAAAATCATGTTGATATCACCCTGTTTCAGTAGTAAGATGTTCTGAAAGAAAGCTCAATGCCATCTTCTCTCCAATAATTAAGGTAGTTTACTAAAATTTAAGTATGAAGGACAACCAAATACACCCTTGTAGAGATAATTGTGGAGATAAAGTTTTGAAATTATTTGTTGGTGGATTTGAACACTTATTCATCCCTGCCTCAATCTATTTCAAAATCACCCTTGCTTCTGATCATATCTTCCCCGTTTGAATATAACTGCTGCATCAAATAGTAATTTTTTTGGTAGAAAGCATCAGTTCTCCATTGTACTTGCTCCAAAACAATTCAGCTTGAGAGCAATGTGGCTCTTAGGTTAGCTCATTGATTGAAAGGACAGGAGTTTGAACATTGTTACAGAGCCACCTTTACCATACTTGAACACAATGAGTGATTGTGAGTTTTCAGCCTGTGCAAACAGAGTACCACTCCTGAAAAAGGATTGCTACAGCTTCTTGAAATCCAGAAATTTAGAAATCGCCTGCCAAGTAACTGGTGACTACTTGTACATTGGAACCCTTCTTGAAAAATGAGATCAGGCAATCTGATTCATTTCAGCAGCATTCAGTGTCTGCTTTATTATGCCCCTGTCTTGAAAAGTCGAAGGGGTATCTAGTGGAGACCTTTGTCCATCTGTTCGTTCTTCTGTACCAACATTTTCCCTTGCATCTCAGCCACTGCTACTCCGATTTGAATCATATTTGGTGTTGTGATAGAGCATCATGGGAGAACGATACCTGTGTAGCGTGAGTTTCTTTCACACATTTTTTCCCGAGTTCTGGTCCTTTTGTAATCTTTTGACTTAGAAAATTTTTTGCGGTCGGGGGCATCAGCAGCACTTTGTGATGCAGGCCTCTTGTTTCAGCAACACTCGGCTTGCTTTACAATGAGCTGATTATTGCTAGAATGGATGTCTGATTTTTCAGGGTTTTTATTCGATTTCATTTTTTTTCTGTTGCCCAACTACCAATTTTATTTCTTTGAATTTCCTTAACCCTTTAACTAACATGAAAAGCAGACGAGACTTGTAAAAAAAAATATTGAATAACTAATTTTCATTTTTTGTCTCGGCGAGCTCGTTCCAACAGGGTGTCATAACCTATGTTTTTGAGACAAAAAATGAAAAAAAATGATTAAAATTAATTGGCGATTTTTCAGAATAGCGCTGGCTGGTTTTTGGCCGTTAGTTGGGTAAAGGGTTAAATGGTCTTTCAGACATTTTCATGTAAATTCAAAGAACTAATGTGCCACCAAAAGCATAATTTTTGCAGGATCTGGTTTAATGGGGACATAATGCTGAAACTTTCCTGTCAGACGTATATAATTTTTAACAGTACGAATTATGGGGAAGTGAAGCAATGCATGTTTACTCTGGTATACAAGCTCTGTTTTACTGATAAAATAGGACACAGTCACCAATGCTTGTGGGTGGAAGTCTACTAAAATTGGCAACAGTGGTATAAACAATTGATTGAATTTTTCTTCATTTCCATGTTGTCATGACTAGCCATTCTGCAGAAATATGTGACATTAAACACCAATAATCACAACCCTGATCTTTTTGCCAAATAGAATGTCTGCTTTAATGAGAATTCTGCATTACAATGACAACATGTTTATGATTGAACCTTCAAATTCACAGTATTGAGTACAAACGCCCTCTGTTTACATATACATGTAACCTTGTGTACCTCATGCTCTTGGATTAGGGAATATCTTGTTTTTGTCATGGAACATCCCTGAATTTCTCCTCTTCAGCTCCTTTAAGGCCCTGAAAATATGCCGGTCAGATCAAGGAAACTGAACTGACTGCACAGGCAAGTGCTAGTAAGTGGGAAAGTATGACTTATTTTCTACTGACCTGTGATTATCTTTGAGAACTAAGTCTTCCACGATTAAAAAAACAAAAACATTGTGCATGATCCAACTCTCTCACTGTTGCGGTATTAAACCCTTTTGTATTATCACACAATAACTTAAATGAAATAAATTGTGGATATGGCATAGTGCAACTTTCAAGAAAGTATGTACTATGGAGACCTGCTAATGGGTTCAGTCTTAAATTGAGAACTGTTAAAGATGGTGTCCAATTGAATGGTGATATTCTAAAAATATTTTTATTCTTTCGTTCTCAGTTCACACCAAGCTGTTTTTGATTGAAGTCATCTTAATGAGTGCAGGTATTCCTAGGAACTGGGATCTTAACTTGTTCAAACTGCTCAAATATTTCCCTCCTTACAATTGGGGTGAGGGGGAACTTTACGTTAACTTCCTTTGTTTTGTATTTAAAATAGCAGCATCTTGTCTCCAAACTAAAGTGTGGAGAATAGGAAAAGAAGATGACAGAAGCATTACACAGGAACATCTAAGTGGTATTGTAGAGAAGTACACAAAATATAATTTTGTAAGCAAACTTAATTGTGCTTTATGTTTATAACAAACGTGCTGGGTTTAAATGGGCAGCCATGGATTCCAGTTGACATGTTCGGCCTGAAAAGTCTGAACTTGAGCAATGAATTACTTTGTGTGACTTTACTATATAGAAAAAAAAAAACACACACACACAAAACTCTTACAGCAGACATTCCACTAAACATTGACCACAGTTGTGTTCTCTCAGCACAAGAATTAGAAAAGAATTGTTACCGCACTTATTCAGGCTTTGTGTATTTAAAATATCAACATATTAGTTGGTTTTTTCTTTCTTTTTTTGATTTCATCTTTCCAGTTTAACCCTTCACCTAAAAATAAAAGGACAATATCAGAATTTGTTGTTTTAATTACTACTTTTACAAATTATTCAAATAAATTTAAACAATCCTATCATGTGAATCCTCGTTGGAATGACTCAACGAGCTTGTTTCACTGAGTAGTCACAAGACATGATTTTGTTGAAATATTTTGAAAAATAATTTCTCAACTGCTCAGTATGTAACTTGTGCAGGTGGATGCGTTTGATTGATTAGGTAAAGGGTTAAATGTATTTCAGGTGTTTCATTGTGTTCAGTTTTAGGACAATCTGGGAGGGGTGGGGGTGGGGTGGGAATCAAAAGATCCCTGTATAAATTCTTTTATCTCATGAAAGACTTTTGTGATAGGGTTAACCCTCTGCAATGATGTCAAAATATTGAAATTTCTTGCAACAAATTTTTCCCAATAATGCAAATAGGAATTGAACCATTTCACCCTCAGTTGACAGTTCCTACTCTCTCTAATGAGAGTGAATAGGTTAAATTCCTAGTTGCATTGTTTGAATTTTGATATTTGGACATTAATGAGCAGAAGGTTAACAGTCAACTGATGAGGACATACAGACTATCCAAGATGACACAACCAATATTTTTTTTAATAAATACACAGAACGACACGCGTGTGAAGGGGTTAATCGATATGGCACTTGTGGCATTGCAGAAGGATAAAACTCAAGGCCTGCGTACTCTCATTTTATCCTTATGCACTGGCACTCGTGCCATATCTGCACTGGCATGCGTGTTGTTCTGTGTTTATTACATGCCTTCACGTTTATGAAAACAATTATGACACTCAGCAATTCATTTGACAACTATTATCAAAAGCAACACATTTTATTGCTAACCAAATTTGCGAGGGGAACCTGTGTTACTATTTCATCCCCTGAGTTCCAATGTGTTCTATGTGCCTACTGGCACATAGAACACATTGGAACTCAGGGGACGATTTTCAAGTATCGTTAGCGATTCAAATTTTAATTCCATTGCACGATTTGTAGAAAATTCTAGTGAAATTTTGCTTCTATTTAAAAAGTCTGTCAACGATTTCCGTTCCACACAATGTGCGGGAGCGCGGTGGCTCAGTAGGTAGAGGTGCAGGCTGCAAACCGAGAGGCCCTCGGTTCGAATCCCACCTGCGGCAACCACGTTGTGTCCTTGGGCAAGACACTTCATCTCCATTGCCTGCGTGGGGGCACGATGACGCCGTGTACTATGGCGTACTGCACGTCGATGGTGCGCATGTCTCCAACCGATCTAATGCGAGTTAATATGTTGGGGAGCTGGCAGCTGCTCGTCGTTGCTCGGTGGTTCTCTCCGGGTACTCCAGCTTCCTCCACCCGTAAAACTGCCACGGTCATGATTAGCCATTGTGCATAAATATGTGACCTTAAACATCAATAAATAAATAAATAAATAATAACACATATGTGCGGAACAGATTTTCAATTTCCACATGGTTTAGTGTTGCTGGAGATGGAGATTACATAGAACAAGCATTTAATAAATACAAAAGTGTATATTTGTTTGCTTTCAAAATATAGCTTATTGCGCATCATTGGAATGAGTCAGTCCAATGAGCGGTCATATGATGTGTTTGAAAGAAAAAATTTGATCTGAAAACTAAAATGATTTGAATGCTGATTTTTGTGTATATCACTAGAAAAATACCCAATTTTTGATGTCTGCTCCTTCGAACATTGTGTCTTGAGAAGTTCCTTTAAATAACCTTATTGCCTCAACAGTCCATCTGACCACATGTAGTTTGCATGGTATCATTTTCTGTGACTGAAATTGGAAAGTTAAAAAAATTAGATTTTGCTGAATGTTAGCATTCCCAAATTTATTGCTAAATTTATTTTAAATACTTATGAGTTGTTTTAGTAGGTTTTTGTTAGCATTTTAACAAGTACTCTGTCATCACAAATGATGAATTGAGTAAAAGTAACTGAGAGGGTAATATTCAAATTCTAGAAATCATGACATTTTGTCAGTATTAATACGTGAAACATTTTTCGCACTGTAGTACCATCTGATTGTTTATCAACAGTGTTAGATGTACCAGTCTTTTGATGTTCTAAATACACAAAGTCAGAAATGTTTTTGCAACCTCTAAAACAGTTGGAACTTAATGTAAACACTTGACATGTGGACAAGTTTCAGCAATTAAGTGTGCCGTGAATGTATGAAACATTGATTCTGGAAAGTAGGTAGGAGGTGTGTGTTTGTAAATATGTAGGCAGGCCTCTAAAAATTACGGAAATAATCATTTAGTTCAGCTAAGAATTGTGTTGTAAGCCTTTTTTCTGTTCACATAAATATAATACCCCACTCATTTTAGAATGGGTTTTTCAAATACAGAAAAAAAGGGTATCACAAAAAAATTAGCATCATTCCTTTTGGCATTAATGCAAATGTGAAATTTTTAGAGGCTTGTGCATGACCTATTCATTAATTTCTATTTTGCTTGTGAATTTGTTTGGCAACTGCAAAGTTTTTACTATACATTCTTGTCCCTAAAGCTTGTTTAATTTTTCAGTATGTTACACATTTCAACAAATTAATACAAAATGGAGCACTGCATGTCAAAAATAGAAGATAACCAGAAAAGTTCTGCTTCAATTGTCCTTTGTTGTCCCTGAACAGTGTTTGGGAAGCATAAGCCTTTCCCAGTTGGGTCTGCTGTGTGTTGTATATCTTACTGGGGTACATTAATGAAATTGATTTTTAACTCCCTATTTTATATTTTTTTTAACGACTCCCAGCATACCTTAATATTTTTTATCAGTCTTCAAAAAATGGCTAGTATCTCTGCATAAGGAAGATCCCTGTGTGAACTCTGAGAAGTTTAGCACTACTGGTTTACTGTGGTAAACAAGCTCTGCTTTACTGGTAAAACAGGATCCAGTCACCAATATTTGGGGTGAAGTCCTTTAAAATGCGCAACATGGGTGTAAATAATTGACTTGACTTTATCTCCATGGTGTGGTCACGATTAGCCATTGTGCAGAAATATGTGACCTCAAACACCAGTAAATAAATAAATTTCCATGTCACCATTTTCCATAGTGCTGAAATATGTGACCTCATACAGTAAATAGTAATAAATTGTATAAGGAGGAGCAAAGATTACGTTTTACAATCTTTTTTGTTCGGTAAGTTAGGTCTCCAGTTTCTTGTGTTTTTTTTTTATACAAAAACAGATGTTTTGTGATCAGTGAATTTGGGTTTTTTTCCAGGTTGCTATTTATAAAGGGAATGTGTTAAAGGTTTTGGATTGTTCTTTTTTTACATGATCATTTAGAATTTTAAGAAAGATAATCTTAGCTTGTGCAGCCTTAATTATTGAAATGAATATACATGAATTTTAATGAATAATGCATTTTCTGGTGTAAATGGGTAATGTTTAGCTCCAGTTAGTATATCAGTTGCCAGACTACTTACACAGGCATATTTTTTGTAAAAAACCTATTTCAAGCATTATAAAACATGATTTGGTAATAGAAAGTATACTATATTATTGCAGGGAGAAGATGAAGTGGAAAAGGAGAGAGATTTGGAAAGGGAAAGACGATTATATGAAGAACGGGAAAGACGGAGACGAGAAAGGGAGAGAGAACGTGAACGTGAAAGAGAACGTGAAAGAGAAAGGGAGAGAGAAAAGTTGAAAGAAAGACTGAAGGAGAGAGAAAGACTTTATGATGATGAACGATCACGAAGGTCTCCAGTTAGAAGTAGAGACAGACGTGAAAGGGATCGTTCAAGAGAGCGGGACCGATCAGACAGAGATAGGTAAGCATATGAAATCAATTATAGCCCAACAAAATTGGGAGGGGTTGACATGTAGGTGGGTATAATGAGAAGAAGATCATTGGCCTTTAACTTACAAATTTTCCAAGTTACTGCTCTAAAGTTGTGGGCCACTCAAAATACCAAACTTAACATGTGGGTTGGGTGTGATGAAAGGAAGAACCCTATTTATTTTTGGGTTATTGTGTCAAACATCTGGGTCACAATGACCATTAACTTAAAATTTTTCCTGCTTTCATCTCTGAAGTTGCGCTGAGCCAATCGAAACCCAAACTTCACATTTTCAAATGCCCATAGTTCCCAAACCACACAGAACAGAGAGCTGTTATTTGGTATGAAGCATCCTTAGGACCAGTCGGATTAAACTGTAAAATAAAATGCAATCGATTATGTTAGGGTGTTCTGTAGAGGGCATCGAAAAAATGCTGAGTCGGCATATTTGCAAAAATTAAAAAAAAAAAAATTTCTCCAGAACCAATCATCAGAATCTTTTGATATTCATTATACAGCATTCATAGGAGGTCAGATACAAGTTTGTTAAAATAAAGCCCATTGGTTCATATTAGCTCAATACAGGAGTCTAAATTTTTAACTTAGGTTAATATGGGGAATATTCTTTAAAAATCTTCATCAGAACCACCAGTCAGAATCTTTTAATGTTTGGTGTACATCATTTTTATGAGGGTCAGATTCAAGATTGTACAAACCAAGTCCCTATGTTTATATTTGGGCTTCGTACGGAATCCAAAATTTTAACTTAGTTCAGTGTGGGGGATAATTTTTAAAAATCTTCTTCTGATCCACCAGTCTGAATGCTTTCATATTTGGTATACAACATCTCTGGGGGGGGGGGGGGGGGGGGGGGGGGGGGGGGGGGGGTCAGATTCAAGTTTGTTCAAATCGAATTCGTAGGGTAATATTTGGGCTCGCTATAGTAGCCCAAATTTTAACTTGGTGCAATATGAAGAAATTTCAAAAATTTCTCTTCTTCAGCTCCAACAGTGAGAATGCTTTCATATTTGGTACACAACATCTCTAGGGAAGTCAGATTCAACTTTGTTCAAATCGAGAGCCTGGGTTAATATTTGGGCTCCCAATGGAAGCCGGAATTGGCCATGTAGCTGAAGAATTAGAAATTTTGTATTCAGTTCCCTCCCCAGAGGTGTGTAACTAAGATTAATCCATATAGGTTGTATCAAGGGGCTTCATAGGGGAGCTCTACAATTTACATTATGATCAACTGAAGAAAAGGCATGACACCCGGATAATTAGTCGAGTTGTGACGAAGTCAAACTCTAGTTATAGTTTGATGAATGGCGGGTGGGCGCAAACAATTGGTTTCCGAATGATAACTTGATTAATGGTTCAACCTATGTTCATGAAACTTCATAGGTAGGTTGGTATCGGTGAGAGGAAGAACCCTATTAATTTTGGACTTGCTTGGTCAAAGGTCAAGGTCACAGTGACCTTGAACATAGTAAATTGTAAACAATTGGTTTCCGGATAACTTGACTACGATTCATCAGTGCCACCATGCCATCACGTGGGGGGGCATCGACCGGCCCATCTGGGACAGTCACACCTCTAGTTGAGCTTCATTGGCTCACCTGACTGAAAGTCAGGGTGAGCTTTTCTGATCACTTTTTGTCCGTCGAACATCATGAAGGTGGTGTTTGGGTCATTTTCTCCCAAGCCACTAGCTGCAGTTCAATGAAAATTCACATAAGTAGCTGTTATATAGGAGCATTTGAGATTTTCTTCAAATTGGATTTCTGCTCGTATTGTTGGGGAGGGAGGTGGGGTGGGGCCAAAATGCACAAAATTTTAAAAAATCATCTTCTCATGAACCAGCCGTAGCAGAGACTTGATATTAGGTATGCAGCTTCCATTTGAGGTGTAGACTCAAGTTTGTTCAAGAGAAGTTTGACGGGCATTATTTGCCTTTGTTCTGAGAGGGGCAAGAATTTTTGCACCACCCAGAATTTCTATTTTCTGAACGGAGAGGCCAATTTGAATCAAATTTAATGTGAGGTATTATTGGGTTATAAGTATTTGATTTATGCAAAAAATATTTTTTCTGCAGCCCCGTGGGAACCTCAGGAGCCAAAAATAGAAAAAAACGAAAACATCCATATCTCCAAAACTGCACAGCACTGAGAATTTTTATTTGGTGTGAGGCTTCCCTTGTCATCGGTTTTGTCATAAGGTACTTTTTCGGGACTTTGAAAAAATGCTGAGTCAGCATTTTTTAACACTGTGGGCAATGGGAAAAAAATTAAAGAATCATTTGCTTCCAAACCACTGCTCCAAAAGCTTTCATATTTTACATGTAACATCTTTGGAACATTGATTCACATATTTGTTGAAATCAAATCCCTCGGTCCATATTTGTGTTCCCTATGTGAGCCCAAATGTTCAAATTAGTGCAGTATGAGGAATATTCTTTAAAAATCTTCTTCAGATCTACCAATAAGAATCTTTTGATATTTGGTATGCGGCATGCTTAGGGGGGTGAGATTCAAGTTTGTTCAAGCCAAGTCCCTGGGTTCATATTTAGGCTGAAAATTTGAGGTTCCGGTCCGGACTTAGAAATTTTGGACCAAAATCCGGAAATGAGTTTTTTTATGCATTTTGGTAAATTTTAAGACAATTTTTTTTTTTTTTTTTTTACACTGAAAATTTGGGGTCCGGGTGGGACTTTTGGACCAAAATCCAGAAATTAGTTTTTTGGTGTTTTATGCGATTTGGTCAAGTTTAAGAAGAAAAAAAAATTTTTGTCTGCAAATATTTTGTTTGGGACTTCGAAAATTTCCGAACAAAAATAAAAAAAATCTGTTTTTTATGCGTTTATCTCAATTTTGTGACGTAAAAGTGCAGGAACTGAAAATAGAAGGAAAATCCTGTGTATTGTGTGGGCACAATCGCTTCATCTAGTTGGTATATGCTTTTCTTAGGTGGGGCATATGCAGCTTATTGAAGTCAAGTCCCTGGTTTGATATTTAGACTACCATGTCAGGTGAGTGCCCTCAGGCCCCCTGGGGCCTCTTGTTCTGAAGTGCTGGTACCACAGCTTGAAGGCTCATATTCAGTGCATTTGCGTTGTATTATCTTTGAAGTGATATTATTTAGTCTGTAAGGGTTTGCCCATCGGCACTCTTCCATAAATTGTAACAAGGCAAAGACATGTACAAGTTTTGATGGTCAAAAATAATTTAGCACTGTACCAGTTAAAGTGCCCAGCATGAGTATAAATGATTGGCTAAACTTCATGCCTATGTTGTGATCATGATATAGCCAAAGATGTTAAAAGTTACCCTAAACACCTATAAATAAATAAATAAATAAATAAATAAATAACTTGATGATCCTGCAGTGCATATATTGCGAACATACTGATACACCTTCATTTGTTTTGAAGAAATAAACATAGAAAAAGAAATGAAATCTTTAGACACCTACAGTAAAATTTTGTGGGGTTTAATTCAAAACTGAAGTAGCAGTTTTGGAAAGAAACATGGAACACAGGAAGCATCTGATCTCGAGCATTTGTCTTGAAAGATATCATGCTAAATTGACCTGTTTCTTTTATGTGATTTATACTATAAAACTTTTGCAATAAACATGGGATGATACACATACAAAAAGTAGACAAAAATGCATACAGTTGGGTACAGAAAGTACCAGATGATATGTATCAGGTATAGTATTTATACTGTTGCCAGGAAATTAATCTGCAAAATGTTGGGTGGGAGGGTGTGGATTGGGGAGAAGTCTAGAGCTTTGAGTTAAAAATTTTGTTTGAATCCTGTTGAAAGCAATGAATTTTCTCCCTTTGAAGTGTGTATGAACCCTGGTTCTAGTTATGACTTACGACTTGCGTGAAAGTTCTTCATAATCAAATAGGAGTGAAAGTTTGAACTTTTCTTATTCACCTACACCCTCTTCCTCTTCATCAACTTTGCAGACAGCTCTATGTTTTCATTTTCTCTGATTCAGGGAAAGTAATGACAGGATTTCTTCAAAAATGGCTGATAATTCAAGAGATAAAACTAAAAGGTTAGCAGTTTCTATTTTTGAAAAGAAATATAACAAAAAATTTGATTTTCAGGCACAAAATTTCATTTCTTGCACATTTAACATTTTCATTTGATGAATATTAACAAACTATTAAAGAGAAATTTGTTCCTATGTTCCTGTTCTCTAATTCAGGACAGGCAATGGCAGAAGTTCACCAAAAGTGGTTGATAATTCATCAAGAGACAAACCAAAAAGGTTAGCAAAATGAATTCCTTAAATACATAACCACTCACTAATGATATGTTGTCATGAAATTTGCCATCCCGTCCCTGCAAAAACTTGAAAAGTTGAAACCAGTTCATGATTTGAATATTGGCAGAATGTTCAGTCTGCAGGTGAAATAGGATAGTCAATACGTTTGGGGTTAGCTTGGTTTGCTGGAATACTAATGACTGAATTAACACAGTTTAACACTTTACACATTTGTGAGCTGGTTTCTGTTAATTTTTATTTGTTGCATTATTTGTTGATCATTTGTATTAACTCTTAGAAGCCAGGGAAATCCGAATGAATTTATTGAACATGACATACCGCGAAAAACTTACAATAAAGCAGGTGCTTCTAGTCAAGTGTCGTCTGTCTATTCAGGCAGACGATACTTGACTAGAAGCACCTGCTCAGTGTTTAATTCTCCCCAAGCCCAAAGATTACCTGCCGTATTACATCACAGCAGTGCCGCTGAGAGAAAATACAGGCCCGGGGGAGGGGGGGGGGGGTTGGGATCAACTAGATGGTACCACCTGGGCAGTGAGCCCCCATGTTTCAAACCCAACTTCAAACCCAACTTATCAAGGACCCATGAAAATATTCACCCTTCCCCCAACCGATATCTGTTATGACTCAATTGCCTCCCAAATTACAGAACAGCATATTGTGGGCGGATCGACCCACGGTATATCTTAATAAATTAGACAGTTCTTGAAAGGCATATATGCTTACTAGTGAATTTGGGGGCCCACGGCCCACCTGTCAATTCACACACACTGGGCATTGAAAAAAGTTTGCAAACTAGCTGTCTCGGGTGGCACAGCTTTGTCCTCGCAGGCCCCAGGGTTACTACCCCGGCTCCCCCCTCCTCCTCCCCCCGTCTCCTATCAACGGCCCTGCATCACAGGCAAGAAAACTCGACTCCCGGCTTCCAAGAGTTAATGTGATTAACCCTTTCCTTACAATATTGGCCATATCCAGCCAGCACTCTACACAAAAATGCTTATTCAAATTTTGATATTTTATTTCAATTTTGGATGTGATATTTGACTTTCTCGCAGGTATCAATGATTGGCTAAAATTTTCTTTATATGGTGGAGCCCACTTAACTGGATACTTCTTAACTCAGCACACTCATGTCAAAATATAGAAATCTCATACCACAAAATTTTCCTACAATTCAACTAAAAGGGTTAACATATCAATCTTGTTTTACAGAGCTTATTGTGCACTGTCAAAAAAGAATGCATTGGTTAAATTCCTTGTTGTATTATGTGAAAAATGTGTTGCCTGAAATTTTGTTAGTGGTGAACTGATAATCGGAACTGGCTTGTGGGGCATCAGCCGATTATGACAACCGGCAGTTTCTGGTTATTCTATATTTAACACATACTTTTCCCATTAAAAACATGTAGTGCATAGAATATTTAGGGATTTGCATAGCCGAGATATTATGGGATTTACCATCTGCGATCGGTACAAGATCGCCATCATTTCCTGGCTGATCGAAGTCACTGGCCTTCAGTTACGGTGCTGTACAATGTTGTATAAAGAAAAAGTGTTCAGCCGGTAGTCTAGTACTTCATGATGTAAGCATTACAATACAATAAGAAATTAAAATTGGGAGGAAAAAATGAAAAAAACCCACTTATTTCAATGATAGATGATTGTTAGGCAACATGTGAGTTGCATAACTGTAACAAACAGGTTTTCAGTTTATCAAGTTTTTTTTTTTTATCACTTACCTCCCTTGATGTTTCTCTCCAATGTTGATTGCAGAGTGCATGAAACACATCAAGGGAGGTAACAATTTGAAAAAAAAGAACATTAAATAATAAATTCTGACAGGTCGCGTGTGTATCTGTAAAACATGCGTCATACAACTTCACAACACGCATTAATATCAAAGTAATCATTCAATTAAGACACAAAGTATGATGTTCCTAGTATATTCCTGGTTAATACAGCCAATGTATTGTATTCTTACACAAACCTGTATTAACACTATTTACTGGAATAAACACGATCTTCACAAGAGAACAATATCGTGTGATTGTATCATTAATAATGATACCTCACACAAAAGGCAGGTGACACTTGCAAACAAAATTCTTGAAAAACTAATTTTTTTTTTCATTTTTTTGGCATCAAAAACATAGTTGATGGCCCCTCATTAGAATGAACTCAACAAGCTTGTTCCAATGAGGGGTTATAAGCTATTTTTTATGACCAGAAAATGATGTCAGGATTAATTATCTTTTAATATGGGAATGGCAGGAAGACCGCCCCCCAGGGCTATGCTGTTCCCATGCAGTGTACCTTTATTTCTGTACATTTCTGCAAGTTGTTTATTATACTTTATGTAAACGTATACTGCAAAATAAATTTCATTTGACTAAATTTCAGATTTTAACATCTGTGTGCACAGGTTTGATTGAATAACCCTGTTAACCCTTTTCCCAACATGAAAGGCATTCGACACTTTCAAACAAAATTCTTGAATAACTAATTTTTTTTCATTTTTTCACATCAAAAACATAGTTGATGGCCCCTCATTAGAACAAGCTCAACAAGCTTCAATGTGGGGTCATAAGCTATTTTTTTAAGACCATAAAATGAAATTTGAAGTGTAATTTTTGTGAATAATGCTGGTCTCTTTTGGATGTTCGTTGGTTAAAGGGTTAATTGAAGATAACTTCCATACACCAAACCATTTACTATACCTTCAGTGCAGATTTGGCCTGTTAATTGCAATTGGTTATTGAGTAAACTCTTGTTAATTGAATAACAAATTCTGTGATCCATCAAAGATTTACTTGTGACAACCATTGAATTCTCCACATTTATGGACTATTTTCCCTTTGGGAACCTCCAGAAAGTGAAGCAGAGCTTGTTTACTGTGGTAAACACGCTCTGTTTTACTGGTAAAATAGGACCTGGTCACCATTGCCTGGTTTGGAAGTCCTCTTAAATTGGCAACATGGGTATAAATGATTGGCTGGACTTGACTTTATATCCATGTTTGCTGTCGTGATGAGCCATTGTGCAGAAATGCTGAAATACGTGACTCTAAATAGCAATAAATAAATGGACTAGTTGTCCTCAGTACATCCAGCGTATGCATATGATCTATTATATCTTGTTTGATGGAGCTCAGTAAGCACTGTCAAAACAAGATATTCAATAAATGCACAGCTGAATAATGTACATACTGAATAAATTCCTGTTAATTTAACCCTTTGAAACCTGGTAGTATCTTCCATGTCAGTTCATATGCAGCAATTTGAAGAGTCCATATTCATTACTTGGGGGTTGACCAATCAATATTTTCAACGTGCAGCCCTAAGGCTTTATATTGATTGGTCTACCCCACCCTTAACTTAGCAGGCATCCTACTTATAGAAAGTATGACGTACCATGTCCCTGGGCCGGTAAAGTGGCCTCTGGTATTCAAAGGTTTAATACTTCAGTTAATCTAATATTGATTACAGGCAAAGTGGCTATTCAGTTAACAGATTTCCACTGTACTTGTGTTGTGATCATGATACAGCCAAAGATGCTGAAAGTGACCTCACCAATAAATAAGTAGTGGTAAGCTGTCTTGAGATCTTTGCAAGGATCATAGGTCATACATATCATGTGTATCATCAGTCATAAAAAGTAAGATATTTTCCCTTGCTTTCATTATGCACCATTTTCTGTCAGAAAAGTGCGAATATTTGTGTGGTAGTACTTAAGTATTGTTATAGAAGGCATTGGTCTGACGTGGAATCATTGTCTGAGAGAAAACAGAACCTTGGTCTGCAATTAATGATTTTGAGTGCATGCTTATGAATTGTTAACTGTGGCCTGGTTAATTCACTCCAGCACAGTACAGATGGCACAAACGACACACTGAGCTGTGCCATGAAATAACCAGAACACAGGCACAGTTCTGTCACAATTATTGAGTTCCAAGGACAAATCATACAGAAATAAATACGACCCCGGCATCCGAAAAAAATTAAATGGTCCCCATGTAAGCACTGCTGTGCAGTTAGGCGACTTTAATAATACCCTTCAAGCGACAATGTTTTGGAATGGGTTAAAACAGTATTTCTTGTTTCAGTTTCACCCTTGTATAATGAGTTTAATTTGCATTTAAATTGATGTTATTGACAGAAAGGTTGATATGTTTCAGATATTAATAAGTATGTTATGAACTTCACTTTGTTCATTCTGTTTGCTATTTAGATGTTATAGTTTGAAAATCTTGCAGGGAATATGATTGCGGCCAGACTGTGTTTCTGAAAGCAAGAGTAAAAGAACAGAATGTATTGGGGGAAAAAAAAATACTTTTACTCTTTGGGTGCAGGGGGAATTCTGCAGAAACTAAAGGAAACAATTTTTTACAGGATTTTCATAAAACTTGTAAAATAGAGCACCAGGAACTAAGGTACAGTGGAGCCAATTTAATTAGGAAACTTCCCTTGCTGTCGAAAGTGTCATTAATCTCCAATAAATACCTTAATACTGTTAATTGAATATTTTTCTCTTGACAATGTGTCTATTCAATTAACAGGGTTCCACTACTGATTTGAAGTTGGCAGTCACAAGGCCAAAGATCACTGAACTGTTAAGATAAATACAACTTTGTTAAAAATTGATTTCCTGGCAATTTCACATCTCCACTTTGGATCTGTGATACTCACATTAGATTTTCTTTCTGTAGCTCACCCGACTGAAATTTAGGGCGTGCTGCATTGATCACTTTTGTCCATGAACATTGTATTCACACCTTCTTTCAAATCTTTTCAGTGAAATTTTAGGGAATTATTGATGACCTTGCATTTTGAATTTGGTAAAACTAAGCCACTTGCTCCCCATAAAGAGGGGGTGAAGGAGGATTCCCCCCCTCAAAATTTAAAAGAAATCTCTTGATCCATTGGTTGCAATTGGCTAATATTTGATTTTGAGTAATCAGGTGCACACCAAAAATTTATTCAAGGCGAAGTCAAAAGTGCAATATGTTCACTTTTGCGAAGGGCAAGATTTTTAGCCCCACCGAAAATATAAATACTTCATTCATTCACGCCACCCCCCCCCCACCCCCCCCCCCCCCCCCCCCCACCATCCAAATTCTTCTCTGCATCCCTGGAAACCCCAGGAGCTGAATTCAAAACATTTTTAAACATTTTTAGCTCAACTTTGACGAAGTCAAATTTGAGCTATTGTCATGGCCCGTCGTCCGTCTGTCCGTACGTCAACAATTGGCTATGGCTCGGGCTAGAGGTCGTATTTATGAACCGATCTTTACGAAACTTCTTGTGTACCTTTGTTATGACCCTGGGACGGGAACGAGTGTTTTTAGGTGTGGTCCGAAATTCAAGATGGCTGCCAGTGGCCATTTTGTACCGATGATGCAAAAATCAGTTTTTTGTACAGAACTTCTGTATGAAAGTTCTGATTTGAATAAAGTTTTGTATAAATGTTTAGTACCATGGGATACATCACATATAATACGGGTTTTTTTCTCGTGCGTAAATTATGCAAATTAGACTGACTTTGATTTATTTAGTGTTACTTTCAGAGCTGTAAGTGCCAAGCTGCTATGGCTTGGGCTAGAGGCCGTATTTATGAACCGATCTTTACGAAACTTCTTGGGTACCTTTGTTATGACCGTGGGACGAGAACGAGTGTTTTTGGGTGCGGTCCGATATTCAAGATGGCTGCCAGCAGCCATTTTGTACCGACGATGCAGAAATCTGTTTTTTGTACAGAACTTCCATATGAAAGCTCTGATTTGAATAATTTTTTGTATGAATGTTTAGTAGCATGGGATACATCACGGGTTTTTTTCTTTCTCGTACGTAAGTTGTACAAATTAGACTAATTTTGATGTTTTTTGGGGTTACTTTCAGCACTGTAAGTGCAAATGCCAGTACGGCTCGGGCTAGAGGCCGTATTTATGAACCAATCTTTACGAAACTTCTTGGGTACCTTTGGTATCACCGTGGGACGAGAACGAGTGTTTTTGGGTCCGGTCCGAAATTCAAGATGGCCGATGGCAGCCATTTTGTACAAAATTAGGTGCAATCAGATTTTTGCACAGAACTTCCATATGAAAGCCCTGATTTGAATAATTATTTTGTGTGAATGTTTAGTACCATGGGACGCATCACATATAATACGGGTTTTTTTCTCGTGCAGAAATTATGCAAATTAGATGAACTTTGATTTTTTCAGTGCGACTTACACACAGTAAGTACACATTTCAATACGGCTCAGACTAGAGTCTGTATTTATGAACTGATCTTCACGAAATGTCTTGGGTACCTTTGTTATCACCTTGGGAGGAGAACGAGTGTTTCTGGGTGCGGTCTAAAATTCAAGATGGCTGCCAGTGGCCATTTTGTACCAAAATTAGGTCTAATCAGTTTTTTGTACACATCTTCTATACAGCTCAGACTAGAGGCCATATTTGTGAACCAATCTTTACGAAACTTCTTGGGTACCTTTGTTATCACCGTGGGATGAGAGCGAGTGTTTTTGGGTGTGGTCCGAAATTCAAGATGGCCACCAGCAGCCATTTTGTACCAAAATTAGTGCAATCAGTCTTTTGTATAGAACTTCTGTATGAAAGTTCTGATTTGAATAAATTTTTGTATGAATGTTTAGTAACATGGAATACATCACATATTGTAAGGGTTTTTTTTTCGTGCCGAAATTATGCAAATTAGATGAACTTTGATTTATTCAGTGCTACTTACACAATGTAAGCACACATGTCAATACGGCTCAGGGTAGAGGCTGTATTTATGAACCGATCTTCACAAAACTTCTTGGGTACCTTTGTTATCTCCTTGGGATGAGAATGAGTGTTTCTGGGTACGGTCCAAAATTCAAGATGGCTGCCAGTGGCCATTTTGTACCGAAATTAGGTCCAATCAGTTTTTTGTCACAAGTTCTATACAGCTCGTATTTATAAACTGATCTTCACAAAACTTCTTGAGTACTTTTGTTTTCACCTTGGGACAGGAACGAGTGTGTTTTGGGGTGCCTTTGTTATCACTGTGCTATGAGAACAAATATTTTGGGGTTCAGTCAAACCCACTCTGGGACTCAAAGATTTTTTCTAGTTTAGCATCTGACTGTCACCCACCTTTACAATACTTTACCTATACATTTGTTACAGGCAACGGTCAGTATTCATGTACAGACCGTTACAATACTTTATATGTACCTTTGTTATCAGGTCATTACCTAGATGTTTGTCTTTGCTGTGTCACATACTATACATGTACATGTCTTTGTCTTGACAAGTTGAGCTACAGTGTCATTGACACTTTCATTTAGCTTAACTTGACAAAGTCAAGATAAGCTATTGCCATCAAGCGTGCGGAAGTCTGTCCGTCTGTTCACGTTTTCCTTTAGCACAGGCCACACCTTGTAGTTCTTGTCGAATCATCACAAAATTTCATATGCAGGTTTGAGGTCATGTCTAGATGAGAACGTCCCCTTTTGGCCTCGATTGGTCAACCGTGATTGCTGACGGAGCCCAAAACCTGAAAGCCTTTAACACAATCTGCAGGTCGTATTTATGGAGGGATTTCATTGTATTTTAGTTAGATGACTCCAGATAATGTCTAGATGAGAACGCCCCATTTTGGTGACGATCGTTAACCATGACGACAGTCTGAGCACAAAACCTGAAAACCTTTAGCACAGTCTACAGGCCATATTTATGAAGGGATTTCATTGTAACTTGATAGGATGACTCGTTTTGAAATAATTTCATTGTATCTTGGTAACTTTGGTTGACATACATTAACTGTGAGGGCCACATTAACCCACCCCTCAGTTCTTTAGTACAGTCTACACCTCAAATTATTTTTATTGAAAAAAGCATATGGGGAACAGAAATTAACATATTCTCAATTATCACAATTCTTGTCATATTTCATAATCCTTTCATAAACATTGAACATTATCCTTTTCATAGAACACAACACAATCAAGTTAAGCTACAGTGTCATTGACACTTTCATTTTAAAAATGCATGGAATGAAGGAAGTATTTGGTAAGAAGCTTCCTTGTGACCAGTAGAATTGAATGAGCAATAGTTTCATATCTCCATGTCGATGGTTCAGTCATCACCAATCTTCAGTAACAGTTGTATGTGAATCTCACAATTGCTACTGGGTTTTGGATCGATCTCCCTGCAGAAAAACAAAGGCACTAACTTGGGCTGTCGTGACTATCAATTTTTGTAGTCGACTAATCGCCAGCATTAATTGCTATGCTTTGTCGATTTATAGTCATTTCCCATAAATTCAATAAACAATCTCTAATATTCTTACAAAACAAATTTAAAACTGACGATGTTTGAAGTGAACTTTGAATGTGTACACTTCTGTGTTGAGATAAAATGGAAACACTAAAATATCTTCGATTGATCTGAAGAATTTAAACACAAGAACATTTGTGCGAATGTTTCATTTCTGTAACTAATTCTGAACATAACACTCCCTCCATTCCTACACAAGTTGCAACTTAGTACTACAAATGAAGGGACCATTGTGAGTCTTTGATGACAATTTTCTCACTTTCGTGGTTCGGATTGGTCCAATGGGGTCATTCAAGTGTACAAGACCAAAGATCCTATTTACTCTGCAATCTGCAATGATTTCCCAGACTGCAAATTATTCAAAGGTACACCATTTGAATGATACTCCTTAGTACTGATTGACAGTTCTGGTTATTACTAAAGAGAACAGAGATTGAACAAATAGCAAGGCTTCAGTGTTTTTAAAATTACGTTACTGCACAATCATGTGGAAAACAGAGGTCATGGGATATTACAAGTAACCATGGTTATACATTTCAAAGTTTAATCTAACTGTTGATTCACCTTGTTACACGGTAAAATATTTAAACCTCACTTATACCACTTCAAAAAATGAACGATGATCAACTAAAAATAAAAACCGTCAGCTACTGCAACAGTTAGTTGACTAATCGTGACAGCCCTAGGATTAACCCCCTTACATGTGTATGCCTCATATTAAAATTATGTCCATCTGGCCGTTATTTTGGTGGCACAGAGAGTGCATATTCCTGCTTTCGCAGTTGGAGAAGCCAGAGTTCAGTGCATAGTTAGTTCTTGTAGGCGCCAATATGAATATCATTCAAACTTGTATACTGAGGCCATAAAATAATTTTTTGGTGTGATCTTCAAGGGTAACAATCGCACCAAAAAATAATTTTTAGGGCCTTGTCATCCCAAATTTGGACTAATCAGGATCAAGTAAAATGTGTAGTTTATTAATATATTAATAAGTAATAATATTATATATATTTAATATAACATATGCAACTGAGAAAGACAAATTTTCTTCCTTTACTTGTGGAAATGTACTTGAATTTCTCTGATAAAAATATGTTCCAACCCTGGGTGGTCAATGAGATTAAAAAATTTTTCTTGGCTTCTCAAGTTTCTACTGGTATTACAAGTAAGTTCATAGATAGATGTCCACTTGTAAGCAGTTGCGTAACAGATTTTTGTTTATGTTCACTAACTTTCGAAAAACTGAAATGGTGCTTGGCAAGCTTTTAGAACTGAACAATATCTTATGAAAATTTTCAGGATTTCTGCCAATAAGCTTGTTCAGGGATTTCTATTTTCAATGAATACTGGTGTCAACAGTTTCTGATGATTCTGTTTTGCCTTAACACACTTGCATCCCTGCACAAATGACAAGCACTCTCCTGTGGCTCCTCTCCGGCTTTTCCCCCGCTTATGCCTTTGGTACTAAGCAATAGCTTTTGGGTCTTGATCAAAAGACTTAAAAGGATTTCTGTCTGGGCATTTTTCTTATAGATTTGAGGATTGGTGTTGAGTGTTTTGAAAGTGTTTTTCACAATTTGACATTTTTCCTTGGCAAGATTTTTCTATGTGTTTAAGAACACACTTCTTCCAACATTATCTTACTGCCATAATTAATTATATCTTACTGCCATAATTAATTACAGATACACTAAAGAGCGGGAAATAGAAGAGGAGGAAGAAGCCTATGAAAGGAGAAGAATGGAAAAGAAAATTCGAGAAAAAGAGGCGGCATATCAGGAGGTAACATGAACTTCCAAGTTTTTGAAACTACAATTTCACAGTTAATGAAGTCATGTCTTTAACTTCTTACCTTTGGAATGTGAATAACGAAGTCATTACAGCCAGTGCCTTATGTTTATGTTTGGACTTTTTCATCATACAGAATCTGACTGAAATATTTTTGGAATAATAAAATATGAGTCATTATTATACTCCCCGCAAACAAAGTTTGGGGGGTATATAGGAATCACCCTGTCCGTCCGTCTGTCTGTCCATCTGTCCGTCCGTCCGTCCGTCCGTCCATCCATCGGAAGCACAACTCCTCCTAAACCGTTTGAAGAATTTTCATGAAACTTTACACAATGGAAGAACTCCATATGGGAATGTGCATGAAGCAATATAATTCCGTTCTGACATTTCCAAGGGGAGATAATCTGTCCGTCTGACCATCCATGTAAGCGCAACTCCTCCTAAACCGTTTGAACAATTTTCATGAAACTTTACACAATGGAAGAACTCCATATGAAGATGTGCATGAAGCAATATAATTCCGTTCTGACATTTCCAAGGGGAGATAATCTAACTTATACCATCTGTCCATCCTTGTAAGCGCAACTCCTCCTAAACCATTTGAAGAATTTTCATGAAACTTTACACAATGGAAGAACTCCATATGAAGATGTGCATGAAGCAATATAATTCCGTTCTGACATTTCCAAGGGGAGATAATCTAACTTATACCATCTGTCCATCCTTGTAAGCGCAACTCCTCCTAAACCATTTGAAGAATTTTCATGAAACTTTACACAATGGAAGAACTCCATATGAAGATGTGCATGAAGCAATATAATTCCGTTCTGACATTTCCAAGGGGAGATAATCTAACTTACACATTTCAGGCGCGGGGGGGGGGGGGGGGGGTATCACTTTGTGAGTTTGCTCACAGTACCTCTAGTTTTATTTTTTTTTATCAGTGACCCTGTAGGTCATTTAATTTTGACCTGGGCCACAAACACCTCTGTTGTAAAAAATTTAGACCTTTCCAAGACATTTGATTGGGCATTGGTATTAATTAATGAAAGAGGAGACATTCTTTTCCATGCAACCTACCCATCTCCGAAAAGAATGGCAGTGAATTTGAAAAAAAATGAAATTTTTGCTGTCGTTTTTTCTGCCTTTGAAATTTTAATAAACACGGACAATTATAAGATTCTAAATTGTCAGGTCATTGACAGAATTTGAAAACAACTTGCAAGTTCTTCATTGTTGATTTTGGTAACCGGTATGAATCCTGTGTTGGGTACTGAAAATGACAAAATGGTTTTTCAACCTTTCAGCACCAATTCTATAGAACGCCACTTTCAGCGGTACCCTCCAATTGAATAGCTACCTTGCCCCTTATAATAATATTCAGTTAACAGGAATTTGGCCATTATCCTATATTCTAATCATAAGCTGGTCATTTAATTGATTACATCTTGATAGAGCTCATACTCTGGTTAGATATAATTGACTAAATGCTTACCCTGGATGAACTAAAGCAACAGCTGTGTATAATGTAGGAAATTTGGTGGTTGTCTGAGTAATTCTTTGATAGTTCACAAAGTTTTGAATTCAAATCACAGGAATTTTCTCTGTAACTTACATGTAACATCAAGCTTGCTTTAATGAGAGGACATAAACAATATTTTTGAAGGCAGATATTGAAACCTTAGTCGAAATTATTTGGCATTTGTTGTCATGTCACGTTAGGTAGTGGGTTCACTCCAAAACAGCTTTGTAACCTTCATTGGAACGAATCTGTCAAGCTTGCTCCACTGGAGGGGTCATAGTTTTTACAAAGTCAAGCTGAGCTAATCTCATCGCTCTCCGTCCGATGTCTGTCAACACCATGTTTTGGTCTTCTCCAAAGCCACTGGGCCAATTCAAGTGAAAGTTTGTATGAGTGATGGTCCCAAAGGGGCATTTAATTTTGGTTCAACTCAACATGCCCAGCCCCATAGGGAGGGAGTGGGGGAAAATGCTCCGCAATATTTTTAAAATCTTCTCAAGAACCAGTGTGTACAAAGACTTGATATTTGCTTTGGCGCTTCCATATGGGGTGTACAATCAAGTTGGTTAAAACAAAGTTTGTGAAGTAATATTTGCCCAATTATTTGGCTTTGTAATAGGAGGGGTAAGATTTTTGGCCCCGCCCAAAATTTCTATTTTCTGAACCGATGGTCCGGTATGAACCAAATTTGATTTGTGGTATTATTGGTTCTAAGTACTTGACCCATGCAAAAAAAAAAATTCCTGCATCCCCATGGGAACCCTGGGAGCTAAAAATAGAGATATTATCAAACTCCCATATTTCCCAAACCACACGGAACAGAGAGCTGTTATTTGGTATGAAGTATCCTTAGGACTAGTAGAATTGAATGGTAAAAAAAAAATGCCATCGGTTATGTTAGGCTGTTCTGTAATGGGCTTCGAAAAAATGCTGAGTCAGCATATTTGCAAAAAATTTAAAAAAATCTTCTCCAAAACCCATCATCAGACTCGTTTCATATTTGGTATAATGCATTCATAGGGGGGTCAGATAAAAGTTTGTTGAAATAAAGCTCATTTGTTCATATTTGGGCTCTCTACAGGAGCCCGAAGTTTTAACATGGGGTAATATGGGGAATATTCTTTAAAAATCTTCTTCAGAACCACCAGTCGGAATCTTTTAATGTTTGGTATACATCATTGTTATGAGGGTCAGATTCAAGATTGTTCAAACCAAGTCCCTAGGTTAATATTTGGGCTTCGTTTCGAAGCCCAAATTTTATCTTTGTTCAATATGGAGAGAAATTTAAAAAAATCTTCTTCAGATCCACCAGTCAGAATCCTTTGATATTTGGTATGCAACATCTCTAAGGGGGTCAGATTCAAGTTTGTTCAAATCAGATCCCTAGGTATATATTTGGGCTCGCTATGGTAGCCCAAATTTTTACTTCGTGCAATATGAGGAAATTTCTTTGAAAATCTTCTTCAGATCCACCAGTCGGAATGCTTTCATATTTGGTATACAACATCTCTAAGGGAGTCAGATTCCAGGTTGTTAAATTCGAGTGCCTACAGGGCTTGACAATTCAAAATTTTGGGGAACCTATTTGGAGGTTGCGTCAACCAATTTTCGTTAACCTTTTGATCGGTTGCCTTAAAATTTTTGGTAAACCTCTTGTTTAACCATTTCACGATTTACGTTTGATATAATAAAGTTGTTGGAACCTTAAGTAGCAGCTGTGAACCTTAAATAACAATATTACTGTATGGGTACCATTTTTAATGAATTTGAAAATCGCGTTATTACTAATACTATTATTACCACCACCACCCGGTGCCATCAGCACTGTTGTAAACAGATATAAGAAAGAATAGCTTCTAGAAGTTCTATTGCCAATTTCCACTGCAAGCAAGGGTAACATCCAATCGGTATGCGGAGCACTGTGTTTAAATATTCCTAGAATTCAACATGATTTCCGACTTTGATAAAAGATATTAACAAGATTTTTCCATGGGCGGTAAGGGTAACGTTGGGTTGGTAGACGAGTCTGAAGAACTATGTTCAAATATTATTTGAACATAACTTATTGTTTTATTAACGTCTGGCAAATTGGTAATAATATTTAATTATTATTTTTAGGCGAAAAAAGTTTTCAACAAATCATTTAGGCGCTAATCATTAAATGTGACATCCCATCATTGTAAACGCGACAACTCGTCCCGGCAGATATATTCAGATTGAGGACGAAGTAACAATTGCCAGATTGGGTCGAGTTACAACTTACATTTTACTTCAGGCAGGTTTGTCTCGTGCATATCGCGTTAAGCCGTTCGCAACTTTGTTGAACGAACACCTTTGTGGTTTGTGTAGAATATGAGCGGTACAACTTATGCTGGGGCTGTTTTTCTCACATCATAATAACCACCGGATGTTTTCATATCCACCGGATGTTTTCTTCAATTGTTGAGTGGGGAATACAAATGTTTGAAGAGACACGAATTCGAGAAAATATGACAGTTTTTTTCTTGAATCTTCGAAGATTTCAACGCGCATTTAGATCAAGAAAAATCGAGTATTGACTGTATTCATTCAAGAGGTAGGCACGGGATTTTTTCGTTAACCGATTCGCCGTTCACCCGATTTATTTTTTGCGTAACCGATAGGCGAACGTTACGAGCGTTCGTGTGAATTGTCAAGCCCTGGCCTAGGTTAATATTTGAGCTCCATGTGAGAACATGAAATTTAACTTAGTACAATATGAGGGAATTTCTTCAATGAGGGAATTTCTTCAAAAATCTTCTACAGATCCACTCGTCAGAATGCTTTCAAATTTGGTATACAACATCTCTGGGGGGAGGGGGTCAGATTCAAGTTTGTTCAAATCGGATTCATAGGTTAATATTTGGGCTCGCTATGGTAGCCCAAATTTGAACTTGGTGCAATTCGAAGAAATTTATTTACAATTTCTCTTCTTCACATCCAACACTCGGAATGCTTTCATATTTGGTACACAACATCTCTGGGGAAGTCAGATCAGGTTAATATTTGGGCTCTCTATGGGAGCCAGAATTGGCCATTTTGCTGAAGAATTAAAAGTTTTGTATTCAGTACCCTCTAGAGGTGTGTAACTAAGATTAATCCACATAGATTGTATCAAGGGGCTTCATTGGGGAGCTCTACATTTTACTTTATGATCAACTGAACAAAAGGCATGATGCCCAGATTATTTTTGTCACTTCTGAGGGACTCGAGGATTGACAGTGTAGCCTATGGAGATGGCTTGCGTAATGTAGACTCATTCTTGACTCTGTTTAAATTGTGTTCTGTTCAAGATGAGCGCTTCAGGCCTCGTGGGGCCTCTTGTTTCATTTCTAGGCTATTTGTTTGTTATTAAAATTGTTTTAGTGTTATCCTGTCCCAGTTTAATGCACAAGATAGGGAAAATATGCATTGTGTTGCAGAATCCAAAAACTGATGTTATGCCTCCCCTCCCCTCTTCCCCGTGGGAACCCCAGGAAGTGTTTACTGTGGTAAACAAGCTCTGTTTCACTGGAAAAATAGGACCCAGTCACTAATACTTTGGGCGCGAGTACTTTAAAATAGGCAACATGGGGTATAAACAATTGACTGTCCTTGACTTTATCTCCATATTGTGGTCATTATCAGCCATCTTGCAGAAGTATGTGACCTTAAACACCCAATACATAATACCTCCCCCTCCCCGCAATGATTTGGGGGGGATACTAGAATCATCTTGTCCATCCATCTGTCCATAGACATAATTTTGTCAGGAGATTTTCTGATGTTTATGGATCATTGTCCTCAATGGAACCTGTGCACCTGCGATTATAGTTCCGGTTGGACTGTTTATGCCAAAGTTGTGACCCTTTTCGACTTGAAATAGCTGCCGCACAGGCCTGAATTTTGTCCGGAGATTTTCTCAGATGTTTATTGGTCAATTCCTTTGAAACTTGGTATGGATGTTCACTACCATGGAAACCTGTGCACCTGCGATTATAGTTTCAATTAGATTTTTTTTGCCTTAATTATCCCCCTTTTCATCTTGGAATAATTTACTCATTGGCTTGTATTTTGGCCTCAATCTTGTATAACTATTGCTTTGGTTGTATGCCAATCATGGCAGCGGCGTGTGAGGGGGGGATTATGGACAGGCCCATCTGGGACAGTCTCACTTCTAGTTTTTTTATGCCTGTCATTTTTGACGGACGTATTATATTACGGCGTTGTCCATCTGTCTGTCCGTAAACAATATTTGTATCGTCTTCTCCTCCAAAGGTTTGAATGCTATATTCAAACTTTACAAACATGTTGATCAGTAATTGCTGTTGTGCATGTGTCAAGAGCAGGAAACTCCATTTTGTATTTCCAGTTATGCACCCTTTTAGTACTTGAAACATCACAGTATTGTGTTGCCAACTCCTTCAGCATTTTGCATGCTATATTGTTCAAACTTTTCACACATTTGTGATCACCATTTGCTGTTGTGCATGTTACAAGAGCAGGTAACTCCATTTTGTATTTCCAGAGTTATGCCCCTTTTAGTACTTAAAACATTACACTATTGTGTTGCCTACTCCTTCAACATTTTACTTGCTTCATTGTTCAAACTTTGCACCCATGTTGATTATCAATTGTCGTTGTGCATGTGACAGGAGCAGATAACTCCATATTGTTTTTAAACGAGGAGAATCCTCGTCTTTTATAGTTGTTATGATCCTCAAAATGTCCTTTTCCTTGGTGCCACCTATCGTCAATCGTTATCAATGAAGTTAACCTGTCAATGAATGGACGCTACCATTGTAAACGTCGAAGAGAATCTTCTGCACCTAAAAATTGTGTGCATTTCCATTCTGGATACTAAAATTTCACAAAAACAATATGAAATGTGTGCACACAAACATACAATTTGAAACTCTTTACCCCAGACAGAGCAGGGGAATAGGCAATGATTAGAGGGGGGGGGTGGGTGGGGGGGACAGACATAATTGAGTCAACAAAAATTGCAAACTTTACCCCAGAGAAACTTGTGTATGTTCCAATTTCCACGGGCGTATATTACCCTTCTAGGCGGCTCTCTTGTTATCCAAAACCAAACCGAAACCAAGCTGAGGGAAAATTTCAAAACCAGCCAGCTCTTGAGAGTTAACCATTTCATCTAGTATATACAGACTTTGCTTTGGGATGTTATTGAGTGCAGTGCTTTGTTCTACTTTGATAGTTCCCCAGTTTGTTTTTGGCACTCGTTAATAGTTTCTTGTTCATGCATTGCAGAGATTAAAAATTTGGGAGGCAAGAGAAAGAAAACGAGCTAGAGAATATGAAAAAGAGAAGGAACGTGATGATGAAAGAAAATCCGAGGAGGTATTTAATATATTTATGAATATCTGTTGAACATATTTTCATTCCCTTGAAAATAGCTAAAAAAATTTTGTATATCAGATGTTCTGATTGTACAACTTGGCTGTATTTCTCAGGATGGTGGTGTGGATTGATCATGATCGCTTACATATACAACCTAGCCTGCCATTAAAACCAGCAGAAGGCACTTCTTTTAGCTCACCTTGCTGAAAATTTATGTGAGCTTTTACTCTGCAAATGTCATCTGTTGTCTTTTGTTTATCAGTTATCTTCAGAACCACCGTCAAAACCTAATCAAACTTGACACAAATTATCTTTGGGGATACCTTTTTAAGTTCAATAGATGCTGCTAAACATTAGGGCAGTGCCAACCCCTTTTCCTCAATTCTTGAGGAAAAAAACACAAAAGATCCAGTCACATCGCTTTGAGATTTGGTATGCAACTTCCTTTAATGATCAAAATTTGAGTTTTTTCAAAGAAAGTTTTTATGGCTATATTTGGTTTTGTCCCGGGGCAAGCAAATTTATGGCCCCAACCCACATTTCTTTTTTTCACAACCGCATTTGGTATTAACTTTTTGAGGGCTAGATTATTTTTAGTGGTCTGAATTTGCTATTCAAAATTCGTTTTATTACTAATTACTGGAGAGTGCCCATAGGCACTCTCCAATAATTTGTAATAGAACGTATGTGTATGAACAAAGTATTATTTGTGTTTGAGTATGAAACATGAGCCAAGAAAACCTTGGCTATTGATTTTGTACCCTTATTTTTTTGAAAACCCTGATAGTGGCTTCTAGCACTCGACCAGTTAACACTTTGAGTAATGAGAAACAGTTAAAATAAAAAAAAAACTGCCCACCCAAATGCATTCATTTGTGTAAGGGCAGTTTACACGTTAGTTCAAATCAAGCCTCTGGGGGGATATCTATTGGTGCAATGAATCCCTCAGATTTTAATCCTTTGAACTTGTGAGGTCTCTTTTATTGCCCAGGAACATGATACATCATAATTTCATAGAGTAGTGTGGCTGCTAAGTGAATGTGTGGGGAAGACCAATTAATATTTTCAACGTGTTGTCTGAAGGCTGCACATTGAAAATATTTATTGGTTTACCCCCAAATCATGAATATGAACTCTTCTAAAGCTTAAATGTTTCCTATTTCTCTTCGAAAAGACGTTTCACAAGTTTGTTCAAATCAAACCTCTTGGATTGAATTTAGGGGCAGCATGGAGCTCTCATATTTTAATACTTTAATTTTTTCCATTTTTGTAAGTATGAATTTTCATATTTATTCACATCAAGGTGTCGTGGCTGAATATTTAAGGGTGTCATGGGGCCCCAGGTTTTAATGCTGGGTAATGGAAAAAAACATTAAACATTCTCCCAAAGAACTGATTCAGATACTTCCATGTTTTATATACAACATATTTGTATGGTTTACTTTCAAATTTCTTCAGATTAAGCCCTTGAGTTCATATTTAAGGGTGTCTTGGGGCACTCAAATTTAACACTGGATCACGGAGAAAAAATATGAAAATCTTCTTCAAAACTATGGCTCTAAATGCTTCCATGTTTGAAATGACATTTTTGTATACACCCATTTGATATTGGCATGTATTAAAGTTTTTGTCGTGTCGTATGTCCGTGGACACATTTCGTTTCTGGATGACAACTTTACTTGTAATGGATGTAGCTGACTTAAATTTGACTAACAAAACATACGATGGGTTCAATTTCAGGTTCAGTCTGCCTATTTGCACTTTAGTTTTGGCCATTTGTTTATGGAAATTCAGCCTAATTTTTTGTTTCCAGACATTAACTCAAGTTATTTTGGACCTAATAGAAAGAAATTTGGTTTGTTGATTTATTACAAGAAAATACAGGATGGGTTCGATTTTGTGTTCTGTCTGCTTATCTTCATTAGAGTTTTGCCCCTTTGTTGTTGTGATATTAGCATTCTTTTTTGTTTTCTTATTATAGCTACATGTAATTGAATGAACTGACAGTTGCTCGATGGTTCTGTCTAGCTTCTCTGGCTTCCTCCACCCGTAAAACTGTCAGACATGAGGTGACCCTGGCTGTCGAAAGTGTCAGTAAACACAAATAAATAATTGAATGAACTGGCTTAAATTTAGTAAGTGGTTTTATTACCACAAAAAACAGAATTGGTTTGATTTCGGGGTCAGTTTGCCCATTCGCACTACTTGGTTTTGTTTTTTGAGTTTTTCTGTAAAATGAGTTTGAATTGAAACACATGGGGTCTATGTGGGGGGTGGTGAATTTGGTTTGAATTAGATTGGCATATTGCAAGATATACTTTAGATGAAATAATATACTTATTTCATTGTTAGCTCAACGACCCTTGAACTTTTAGTTAGGCATTAATATTTCCCTTTGGCACGCCCTACAGGGCACATTTATGATCAGATCGCTTTGAAACTTGGTGTGCTTGTTTTGGCTGACCGCTAGATGGGAGCTCTCGATTTTCATCCATTTCCGTAAAAAAATATTGCTGCTAGCAATGACCTTTGAACTTAGTTTAGTTAGGCATTGATATTCCCTTTGGCACATCCTACAGGACACATTTTGATCAGATCAGTTTGAAACCAGTATGCTTGTTTAGGGTGATCTCCAGATGGGAACTATCAAATTTTCTTCCATTTCCATAAAAAAACATTCAACATCTTCTTTTGGCACACCTCAGTGGGCTCATTCATTTTCGGGTTGTTTTGAAACTTGGTATGCTTATTCAGAGTGACCAAGATAGGAGCTATTGATTTTCTTTTCATTTCCATTAAAAAATTTTTGCTGTTGGCAACAACCTTTGAATTTATTCCTTTTGTGCATCAGCATTCTTCTTTGACATGGCCTACAGGGTATATTTATCACAGGATTGTTTTTGTCCTTGATGTGCTGATTAGGCGAGACCTCTTGGTAAGAACTATCAATTTGCATTCATTTCTGTGAAAAAAGTTTACAATGACCTTTAAACTAACTGCATTTGTGTATCTACATTCTTCCTTTAGCCAGCCTTAAAGCTTACATTTAACAATGCATGGATTGTTGCTCTGATGTTGTGCACACACAATGCTGTTATGTTGAAGTTTCACCAAATAACATTGGAACCAATGATCTTCAATTTTGCCATTTCAACTATAACTTACTAAGTTCAAGTTTGTCGAGTTGAGCTGCCGTGTCATTGAACCTTTCATTTTAAAAAAGCATGGCAAAAATACAAGGTGTTGTACAATTTGAATAGACCATGGCCATATTATGCCATGCCCAGCATTGCTCTTGTTGTTAGGATGATTTCACAAGGTTTATTCAAATGAGACCACTGGAATCAAAATTAAGGGTGTCATGGATCCCTAGGTTTGAACACAAAATCTTGAAACATCTTATTCCAATCCACCAGTTAAATTCTTCTGATATTTGGTATACAACATCCTTGGGGTTGGGAGGCAGAGAGGTCAGATTCAAGTTCGTTCAAATCCAGTCCCTTGATTTATATCTGGGCTTCCTATGGGAGCCCCAATTTAACTTGATGCAGTTTAAGGAATTTTCTTCAAAGATCCTCAGACCCACCAGATTTGGTATAGAGCATTAGCATAGCTTCAACTTCATAGTTTGTTTGAGGTGTTTTGTTTGACTGATTTTGGGGAGGGGGGGGGGGGGGGGGGGGGGGGGCTCCGTAGGGTTTTGAAGTTTAACATAGAAACCAATGGAGAATTTACTATTCAGTGGTTTAAATGAATTCTGCCCCCAAGTGATAGGCGGATTGTGTTCAAATTTAGTCAGATGATTATGTGGCTTGATTTTTTTTTTTTATTGGGTTTTAATGACACTTTTGACTGCTAGGATCACCTCAGTTTTACAGGTGGAGGAAGCCAGAAAACCTGGAAAGAACCACTGTAAGTCTCCCCAACATACTCTGCACAAGCAGGGTTAACTTGAAGACAAGTACACAATTTTTGTGCACTACGCCTTAGTACACAGCATCACTGTGCCGCCCCCCCCCCCCCCCTCGCACATAGGCAACCGGGATTAAGTGCCTTGCTCAAGGTCACCATGGTCCTTTTAATTTGAAGTTCAATGCTATAACCACTGGGCCAACATTTTCCCATGTGGGTTGATACATTAACATTTGTTACAAGGGGCCACATGAGGCCCTGGTGATGGAGTGGGGTCCATTGGGGGATTTTGTATATTGCTTAAAATGAGTTTTGAAGGATTTCAAGTAATTTTATACAAAAAAAAAAATTTGTCCAGGGATGAACTCCATATGGGGGATTTTTGTTTGCTTCAGTTATTGATAATTGATAATTTATTTGCAGTATTTTGAGTATAAACAAATAATAAATATGAACATAGCAATAGTATATATACTGCATGGGACTGGAATAGCCCGACATGCTGTCTTCCTGCCATTCCCATGAGAAGTTTTTGTTTTGTGTTATTATATGCTGTTGGAGATGTATGCTTTTGGATATTGGTTGTACATCAAAAGCTTTTGTCTCAAAAATGTTGGTGTGTTTCCAAATCATATTGAAACTTCATTTTATTTGAATATTAGCGTAGGGAAGCAAGAAGATTGAAAGAATTTCTTGAAGACTATGAGGATGAGAGAGATGATCCAAAGTATTACAAGTGAGTAGAATGGGTTATTCTTTCCCGTATGCTGAGCATTGATAATTCCAACATAAAAAATCAATTGTTTTTGCATGACTTCACATGTGTGAAGCCATATAGTTTCCAGATCAGCAGGTCAAAAATATTGGTGTCACTGTTATTAAAAAAAGTTATTTGCACATAAATGCTTTTCCAAATGAGAACTTTAATTTTCCCGAGCCGATCATAAAACATTTGTTACAGTATTTATGTACAGACCGTTACAATACTTTATATGTACCTTTGTTATCATGTCATTACCTAGATCTTTGTCATTGCTGTGTCACATACTATACATGTACATGTCTTGACAAGTTGAGATACAGTATCATCGACACTTTCATTTTGTTGAAACAGAATTCATAAATGTGTGTATTTTCAGGAAATCTTCTTTGAAACTACAAGGCCAAATGTTTTGAAACTTAATGTGACTGATGACTGTAACCCCCTCTACCAATGATCCTCATTTAATCTTCATCGGGTTGCAATTAGGGCTGCAATTGTGGCTAATAGTTACTATAGTAACCCTATAGGAAATCACATTTTCATCATCTTTGAAAGTACTGAGCCAATGTGAACATGTAGTTTCAGGAGAGTGATTATAGGCTCTTTAGAGCCTCTGGTTATCTGTAATAATGAACGATACATACCAGCATACACAGATAAAACTGCAGCTCTTTTATGTTGGTCCTGAATCCTGAATTTCCCAGGCTCCATTCAACAGCATACATTTTCTACGCAAGTCAAGTTGCAGTTATTGACAAAAGTTTCTACAATTTTGCATCCATAACATTTAACGATGAGGCGAACAATCGGTTACCTTTGAAAAATTAAGGTCAACAAAACGATCGTTAGCCTAGCCCATTTAGGGGAGAACGATGAATCGTTGACCTTAATGTTTGAAATGTACACGCCTGCATGGCTCACATATAATTATGCAAAACAATCAGTTTGTATACCAGTTTGTATAAATTGTGTTGTAGGGAAAATAAACAAAAACGTTTCTATAATAAATCGGTTTGCACTGACTACAGGTCAAGATCATTCTCAGGGTTATGTCTGATGCATTGAAGGAAAAGTCCTGAAACTATCTGAAAGGTGCTTGAAAATGGCTTGGAAAGTCAATTTTTTTTCGTTCTTGAAACAAAGAAGCCTGTTGCAACAAACTCTTTGCCATCATAATACTAATTAACAAGATGCCATTCTCAAATGTCTTAAGATAATTACCAAACAATTGTGCTTACAATTTCTCTTCCTTTTGGCAACTTTGGGTTGCACAAGCTAATTTTCCTAAAATTTTGGCAACTAAAAGGCTTGACAGTAATCACTGTTCATCAAAAATCTTATTCCTTTCGCTTGTTCATCCATGTTTCAGTTTGCAGAAAAATGGTGTCATCTTATTTTTAGCTCAACTTTGACGTAAGTCAAATTTGAGCTTATGCCATGGCCAGTTGTCCATCGTCCGTCTGGCCATCAACAATTCAATACAGCTCGGGCTAGAGGCCGCATTTATGAACCGATCTTTACAAAACTTCTTGGGTACCTTTGTTATCACAGTGGGACGAGAACGAGTATTTTTGGGTCTGGTCCGAAATATATAAATAAAATACCGTGGGACGAGTACGCGTGGTTTTGGGTGCGGTCCAAAATTCAAGATGGCCACCAGCAGCCATTTTGTACTCTAGTTAGTGCAATCAGTTTTTTGCACAGAACTTCTGTATGAAAGTTCTGATTTGAATAAATTTTTGTATGAATGTTAAGTAACATGGAATACATCACATATAATACGGGTTTTTTTCGTATTATGCAAATTAGATGAACTTTGATTTATTCAGTGCTACTTATACACAGTAAGTGCACATGCCAATACTGCTCGGGCTAGAGTCTGTATTTATGATCCAATCTTCACAAAACTTCTTGGGTACCTTTGTTAATCACCTTGGGACGAGAACGAGTGTTTCTTGGTCGGTCCAAAATTCAAGATGGCTGCCAGTGGCCATTTTGTACCAAAATTAGGTCCAATCAGTTTTTTGTACACAACTTCTATACGGCTCAGGCTAGAGGCTGTATTTATGAACCGATCTTTACAATACTTGACATGTACCTTTGTTATCAGGTCATTACCTAGATGTTTGTCATTGCTGTGTCATATACTATACATGTACATGTCTTAAACAAGTTGAGCTACAGTGTCATTGACACTTTTCATTTAATGATTTAATATACTTTTCAAGTACCTATGTAATCTATGACAGCTTCCATTATAATATAGTATTTCTTTTTTGCAAATCAATGTTTTTAGGGGAAGTGCTTTAGGGAGACGTATGAAAGAACGAGAAAAGGAAAAAGAGGTAGATGCCCGTGACAGGCAAAGGGAAAAGGAGGAGTTAGAAGAAATAAGGAGAAAGTTGTTTGAAGATGGTCATCCAGATCCAGAGGCAGAACTGGACAAGGTTTGTTCAATGAGTTTATTTATATATAGTTCGAGAACAAAATGGTATAGATAGTATTCATGCTGGTTTGCAAAATATGATTTCAGGTGTTGTTGATGTGTCCTGAAAATAGGGCTGAAACAGTTAACTGGTTAACCAATTAACCACCATCACGAGGGTGACCGGTCATAAAACCTATGACCAGTCATTAACCGGTTATAAACATCGCTGTTAACAACAGTAAGTTAGAGGGGTATCATGACATTCAGAAACTGCTTGTTGTGTGTTAAATTAGTGGGGAGCATTCCTGTCGCATGCAGTTCCGGCAATGTTCACTGTCAAAACATCAAAGTGATCACGTCACATCGGTGTTGCAAAGAAGCAAATCTCTGAAACTAACTTCAAAGAGAACTGAGATCAAAGGCTGCCGGTTGGTGATGTTTGACTTCATTGTTGTTATACATGGTCTGCATACTGATCGACATTGTTTAATGTACCTAAATTATTGGTGAGCTATATGTACCAGTACCTAAATTGTTGGTGTGTTTGGCTAAATCATTTCGTTTCATTCCGGCCTCGGCACCAATTCATTCAGTGGTGAAACTATGCTGCCAATTTGAAACACCTGCCTTGGCTTACCGCTATTACTGACGTAGTGTGGCATATCTGGGCATTAAAATATCAAGAGAGAGAGATTCATTGCTATATATCTACTTTGGAATAAAAGAACATTCATTTATTAATTTTTAGTTTAACTAAGTCAAGATAAGCTATTGCCATCACGCGTATGGAAGTCTGTGAGTCTGTTCACATTTTCCTTTAGCACAGGCTACACCCTGCAGTTCTTGTCTGATCATCACGAAATTTCACATGCAGGTTTGAGGTCATGTCTAGATGAGAACGTCCCCTTTTGGTCGTGATCGGTCAACCGGTATAGCTGCCCGAGCCCCAAACCCGAAAACCATTAGCACAGTCTACAGGTTGTATTTATGAAGGGATTTCATTGTAACTTGCTAGGATGAGTCTGTATAATGCCTAGGTGAGAACGTCTCCTTTTGGTCGTGATCGGTCAACTGGTATGGCTGCCCGAGCCCAAAAACCTTTAGCACAGTCTACAGGTTATATTTATGAAGGGATTTCATTGTAACTTTGTAGAATCACTCCAGATAATGCCCAGATGAGAACGTCCCCTTTTGGTTGCGATCATTCAACCATGATGGCTGCCCGAGCCTAAAACCTGAAAAACTTTAGTACAGACTACAGTTTGTATTTATGAATGGATTTCATTGTAACTTGGTAGGCTGACTAAGTATAATGTCTAGATGAGGATGTCTCCCTTTGGTTGCGATGGGTCAACCGTGACGGCTACACAGGCCCGAAAACTTTTAGCACAGTATACAGGCTGTGTTTTTTAAGGGATTTCATTGTAACCTGATAGGATGACTTGTTTTGGAATAATTTCACTGTAACTTGGTAACTTTGGTTGACATACATTAACTGTGAGGGTCATATTTACCCACCCCTCAATTCTTTAGTACAGTCTACACCTCAAATTATTTTTATTGAACATAGCATACAGGGAACAGAAATTAACATATTCTCAATTATCTCAATTCTTGTTGTATTTCATAATCCTTTCATAAACATTGAACATTATCCTTTTCATCAAACACAACACAAAGTCACGTTAAGCTACAGTGTCATTGACACTTTCATTGTCATTTGGAAGAAGCATGAAGCTTCTTGATTGTTGATGAGAATCAGTCAATTTATTTTTTCCCCACTCATGAATATCAGATGCATGCTTCTCTCTTGCAACTTTCCAGTACTTTGCACAGAATGCCTTTGTTTATTGTGTTCCACCACAAAGTTTATGCTGTGTGCATCTGATTGTTTATCTTATTCTCTTCTGTTGAATAGCTGCACAGTTTTCTCATAGGCTTATGTATACTGTAGATCTTTGTGCATGGGGCCCACTTGTTAGATAATTAGGCTATTCGGAACTTTGGTTCTGACCTACACTGTGTCCTTGGGCAAGACTCCTCATCCTGATTGCATCTGTGCTGGACATGGTGCATCACAGAGGCAATCAGAATAAGTGTCTTTCCCTATTCAATTTCTAATCCCTTCATTGAGCAATATTGCTTGTATCACAGAACACATTAATCTAAGGTCTACTGCATGTCAATAGTGCACTTGCATTTAACCGTTGCTAACTCTGCTTGTGTCAAGTTAGTAAGCTGGAGAGTCTTGACAGGTGCTTGTCACTGCTCTGTGATACTATCCAGATACTCTGTCTTCTTCCACCCATAAAACTCTTGACACGATTTGACCCTGGTTGATGAAAGTGTCGTTGAATAAAAAAAAACAAAAAAACTGCTGCCCTTAGTGCATGGATGTGCATTTATCTATTCAATTTCTAAATCCTTCATTAAAAAGTATTGCTTGCATTGCAACATATTAATTGACCAATAAGTAGTTTCATTAATGGAATTCTCTAAGATTTGTGAATAATCCAATCTATTGTATCATGGTTTTGAAGAAATATCTCTCGCCATCCTTATGAACTGTTTGTTGAAGGATCACTGCCAGGCAGTATTGCAGCTGTTCCAAGTTATATATTCTGTCAACATTTTCATTTCCAGATCAGAAAGGAAAGAGAAGAACATTTAAAACCAAGACTTCATTTATTGGAGATGCAGTTACAAGTTTCACCATCACCTTCCGCAAAAGATTCAAAGTCAGAACCATCAGAGGAAAGTTCATTTGTGCGACTTCCAAAGATGCAACCTACATTGAAACCAGTAGAGTTGGCACCTTCAGTATCAAATACAGTTTCCTCAAGTTCAGCAGATGAAGAAGATTCAAGAATGAGTCTAGGGCTTCCTGGGTCTGGTGATGAGAGTTCACAACCTCCAACTTATGGCCCCAAAGAAGAGCCTGCTAAAATGGGTTTCAGTTCCATAAAATTAGGTACTTTTATTTTTTTTTAAATGTGCCAAATTGCCATAGCTCATCTCTGCAGTATTTGTTTTCCTTATAGAACAAAAACTTGACCTACAGCTTGAAGTTGTGGCACTGGCAGCTGTAGCCTTTCTTTTTAGCGCCATAACTTATAAAATGTCAATGGATTTGGTCAGTATTTGGAATGTGAGACTTATGGGTTGAAAAACTGGTACAGTTTGGTCATACTGGGCAGAGTTATGGCCCTTAATTAATGTTTGCCCTTTTTCAGCTTGTTACTGCGATAACTTGAACAAATATCAATGGATTTGATTTTCTTAAAATGACCAGCCTTACGGGTGCAAGTGCTCCCCCCCCCCCCCCCACACTGCCCTCCGAATTGTGAAGTGTAATCCTTGTTGATAATTATACCCCACACAACAAGTTGGGGGGGGGGCTATTCTGGAATCACCTTGTCTGTCCGTCCATCTGTCCATCCATCGACAATTTTGGCCGGGGATTTTCTCAGACATTTATGGACCAATCTGCTCGAAACTTTGAATGTTCACCACCATGGGAACCAGTGCACCTGCGATTATAGTTTTGGTCGGATTATTTTTGCCAGAATTATGCCCTTTTTCGACTTGAAAAAAAACAGGCCTAGAATTTTGTTCGGAGATTTTCTCATATGTATTGGCTGATTTCTTTGAAACTTTCCCCGTGGGAACCCCGGGAAGTAAGCAGCACTTGTTTACTGCGGTAAACCAGTTCCGCTTTACTAGTAAAATAGGACCCAGTCACCAATGCTTGGGGTGAAAGTCCTCTAAAATGGGCAACATGTTGATCAACGATTGGCTATCCTTGACTTCATCGCCATGTTGTGTCACGATTAGCCATTGTGCATAAATATGTGACGTTAACCACCAACAAACAAACAAACAAACTTTGAAACTTGATATGGATGTTCACTACCATGGTATCCTATGCAGCTGGGATTATAGTTTCGATCAGACTTTTTTTTGCCAGAGTTATGCACCTTTTCGTTTTAGAGTGCCCAATTGCCTTGAATTTTGTCTGGAGATTTTCTCTGATGTTTATGGGTTGGTTCCTTTGAAACTTGGTATGGATGTTCACCACCATGGGAACCTGTGCACCTACAATTATAGATTTGATTGGACTTTTTCCCCTAGAGTTATGCCCGCTTTTCATCTTAAAATGCCTGAATTTTTGCACCTTTTCGTTTTAGAATGCCCAATTGCCTTGAATTTTGTCTGGAGATTTTCTCGGATGTTTATGGGTCAATTCCTTCGAAACTTTATATGGATGTTCACTACCATGGGAACCTGTGCACCTGCGATTATAGTTTTGATCAGACTTTTTTTTTACCTCAGTTGTGCCCCTTTTCATTAGCTCAACTTTGGCGTAAGTCAAATTTGAGGTTATGCCATGCCGCCTGTCCGTCTGTCTGTCCGTCCGTCAACAATTCAATACGGCTCAGGCTAGAAGCCATATTTATGAACTGATCTTTGAGTATCTTTGTTATCACCGTGAGACGAGAACGAGTGTTTTTGGGGTACGGTCCAAAATTCAAGATGGCCACCAGCGGCCATTTTGTACCTTAGTTAGGGCAATCAGTTTTTTTGTACAGAACTTCTGTATGAAAGTTCTGATTCGAATAAATTTTTGTCTGAATGTTTAGTAATATGGAATACATCATATAAAATACGGGTTTTTTCTCATGCAGAAATTCTGCAAATTAGATGAACTTTGATTTATTCAGTGCTACTTATTTATACACAGTAAGTACACATGTCAATATGGCTTGGGCTGGGGGCTGTATTTATGAACCGATCTTCACGAAACTTGTTGGGTACCTTTGTTATCACCTTGGGATGAGAACGAGTGTTTCTGGATGCGGTCCAAAATTCAAGATGGCTGTCAGTGGCCATTTTGTACTGAAATTAGGTCCAATCAGTTTTTTGTACACAACTTCTATACGGCTCAGGCTAGAGGCTGTATTTATGAACCGATCTTTACGAAACTTCTTGGGTACCTTTGTTATCACCTTGGGACAAGAACGATTGTTTTTGGGTGTGGTCCAAAATTCAAGATGGTTGCCATGGCCATTTTGTACCGAAAATAGGTACAATCAGTTTTTGTACAGAACTTCTATATGAGGGTTCTGATTTGAATAAATTTTTTAATGAATGTTTAGTAACATGGAATACATCACATATATTACCGGTTTTTTTCTCTTACAGAAATTATGCAAATTAGATGAACTTTTGATTTATTCAGTGCTACTTGTACACAGTAAGCGCACATGTCAATACGGCTTGGGCTAGAGGCTGTATTTATGAACTGATCTTCACGAAACTTCTTGGGGTACCTTTGTTATCACCTTGGGACAGGAATGAGTGTTTTGGGGGTACCTTTGTTATCACTGTGCTATGAGAACAAACATTTTTGGGTTCAGTCAGACCCACTCTGGGACTCAAAGATTTCTTTTCTAGTTTAGCATCTGACTGTCACCCACCTTTACAATACTTTACCTATACATTTGTTACAGGCTACGGTCAGCATTTATGTACAGATTGTTAGAATACTTTATATGTAGCTTTTTTATTAGGCATTACCCAGATGTGTGTCGTTGCTGTGTCACATACTATACATGTACATGTCTTGCACAAGTTGAGCTACAGTGTCATTGACACTTTCATATTAGAATAATCATGGCAGTGGGGCGACAGGGGTTTGGACAGGCCAATCTGGGACAGTCACACCTCTAGTTTAGTACAGTAGTACCCAAGCAGTTGCAGACTGCATAACTGGGTAATCCTTTTGTTTGCAACAACAAATCATTCACGATACCTCCAGTATTAATTTAACCTGTTAACTGGTAGAATGTTGAAATATTTTTCAAAGGTAATTTGCAAAAATACTTTTTCCTCCAAGATACCATGTTTTGAGTGAGAGGATTCTTAGTTTAGCATGATTTTGTAAATAAATATACAAGCTGAAAAAACTTGATAGTGACTTGTCACACCCATCCACTTAATTACATGTAGATCACACTCCCATGGGAAGCTCAGCAAGTTGAGCAGTGCCTGTTCACTGTGGGAAACTAATTCTGCCGTGCTGCTACAGTAGGACCGAATAACCAATTCCTAATGTGGAAGACCTCTAAATTGTAGGTATGAACGACCAGCTATAGTTGACTTCATTCATGTATTGCGGTCATGATATAGCCATAGGTGCTGAAAGTAACCTTTAAACCTTTAAAGGCCCATTTTTGACTTTTATTACCTTAGAACAGATGCTCTTAACATGCCATCATGAGGAGGTCCTGTTGACAACAGACAAATTAGGTAGGCAGTGGTTTCTAGTCAAGTCTTTGCTACCTGTTATGTTGGCCAAGACTTTAGTAGAAGTAACTGCAAAGCCACTGGACGTATAAAGGCTGTGGGCTGGTGGGAATTCAAGACACTCGTCCAGGCCCTCAAAGGTTAAAACCAATAAATATATAGCTGACAAAGGAATTGGTGTGATCCCTTGGATACTGATAAACTAGCTGACCCCAGCCTCCTTCAAGGAAGCAAAGCAGTCCATTGCAAATGATGGGCGATGATCAAACCATATAGATGTGGCATTAATGTGTATGTGTTTTGATCCCCATTCCCCCCTTTTTGGCCATTATGTATGGAAATTCCCCTATTGTTTGAAATCCTGGTGACACTCAGCACTGAGCAGAGTACATGTCTCAAGTTTGCTGCGGTTTGGATGGATGGTGTGGAAGTTCGCAAACACACTCACACACACAAACACAAACTTTGCAAATTACAGTAAAGATGACCACCAAATTCTTTGGCTTCACATACTTTCCTGACTTGAGTATTTCGAGATCCCCAAGGAAACCCCACAAAGTGAAGCAGTGCCTGCTTACTGTGGTCAGCAAGCTCTGCTTTACTAGTAAAATAGGACTTGGTAACCAGTGCCTGGGGTGGAAGTCCTCTAAAATGGGCAACATGGGTATAAACGATTGACCAGATTTTACTTTATATCCATGTCATGATTGGTCATTGTGCAGACATTTATGACCATGAACCCAAATAAACAGCATTTCCAGGGTTTCCAGTCAAATGAAAAGTCAATGAATTTCAACCCCTTCCTTGAGTAGTGTTTGAATTTGTTTCTATTCTTGAGAAGTACTTTATATTCCACCACTTTCCTTGAAAAGTACTTTAATTCGGTTCACTTATAACACCGGAGGCAAGAAATTTTGTGATAACCTGCTTCAGATTGATGTGCAGATTCTAGACTATTGCAGTTTATCTCGTGAGCTTCTGTCAGTAATCTGTTAAAATGCTTTGATGAACGGTAATACACCTGGAAAGGTCCCAGTGAGCCCTTTCCAGCAGTGTTCCATTACAGCATTTCATTATGTCATTATAACCAGGGTTTCCGATAGACCGGCTGCGGGTCCATTGACCGGACCCATTCCCCCCGCCGATATACTATGATCAGTCAGAAAAGCTGGTGGTTAAAATGCTGAATACAATGCTGTATCGTAACAACACTCGGGATCCTTTGTTTCCACGTAATATAGGCATAATTATGTTGTATACTATGCCTACTATTACTGGCGACAGCCTGATACTTTATAACCTCCAGACGAGAGGGGGGAAACAAAGTTCAAATCCTAAATGTCACCTATAAAATTTCGGACTCAAATTGTCATGTTTGGTTCGAAATCACTGGCTTTTATTTCGAGCAATAAATGATGTAATTGCACGTGCAGGACGTCACACGTCTGCATCAAGGTTCTTTTCGAATATTTTGTTCTCTCTGCAGTTCCAATTATTTACTTTGGCACGTATCGGGTTGTATAAAAAAATTTGAGGTCAAGCATCGCAGTCACTGTCAGTATTCGTGGATTTTGTATTATTTTGGGTTTGTATTTTTATGAAACCTCTGACCAGATGTAGTATTGTGTGTCCCGTGGGAATTTAGAGAATTGTAGGAGGTTAAAATACATATTTTTCCCTTCAATTATTCAGCATTTTAGCGACCAGAATGCCACCAGAGAGCACCTAAAAATCAAAATTTTCCTGGGGAGAGAACCGTCTATATGGCATCTGAGTTTCACTTTCTTTAAGCTACTGGACCCACAAAATTTCCCCTAGTGGAAACCCTGTTATAACAGTAGGTTTTGTCATCATTACAAAGTACATGTACATCATTATTCTGGAATTGTTAACAGATGAGTAAAATTTAAATTCAAGTAAAGGTATATGTTGAAGATCAATTGGTGCAGATGAACAAAATTTATCACTTTATTTCTTTTCAAGTGAATGAAACGATTGATCTCCCAAATTGTGAAGCCCTGATAGTTGATAGTCTTCGAAAATCATAGAAATGCTTAGTGCTTTAGTTTTATTCTCTGATATCAGTGAGAACTCTGATTTCCTATTCAAACATTTTTCCTGTAGGGTTCCCAGGAAATGGATCGGTTTACTGTATTGACTGCTTTACATAGACAATAGGATCCATTAACTATTGTCTTGGTGCAAGTTATCTGAAGTTGTCTATATTATCACAGTCAATTGTAACATAATTGTGAATAATTGTCAGTCTCAACCTGAAACTTGTGCTGTTGATATTGTCTAGCCATGGATGCAGAACTCTTTTTCAACTTGACTGAAATTACCAAGTTTTATTTTTTTAACATGAATATGCTTTGAAATATAAAGGAGAAAAAAGGGTGTGGCAGGAAGGGGTGTCATTTTGTAAATGGTGCTTATAATAAAGGTCAAATTTCAGTTCTCAATTCTATCGAAAAATTTCTAATGGGAACCTGGAGAAATGGAACTGTCCCACCAACAAGTTCCCTTTTCAGTGGTAAAATAGGACCCAGTAACAAACACCTGGGGCAGAATACCTCTAAAGTGGGCACCAAAGATTTGGCTGAACTTGACTTCATACTTGTGTTCTGGTCTTGATAAAGACAGATTTCAGTAGATAAATAAATCTGCTGAAAAATATATTGTTAAGTGAAGACAGTGTTAACATTTTTCAGGTGGCAGTACATCCCCTAGTGAAATAAATTCAAGTAAAAGAAAAAAGTTGACTGTTGGTGATGTGTTTAATCAAGACGATGACGATTCTAGAGAATCAAATAAAAAGAGAAAATTAATACCCCTGGACTATGAAGATGATGAAAAAAAGAAACCATCAACAATAGAAGAAAAGCGACAGAAAATTAAAACATTGATAGACAGTATTCCAACAGCTAAGGAGGAATTGTATGCTTTCCCACTGGATTGGAATGTTGTGGATCAAGTAAGTTGGCAATTGTTATTGTTTTTCATTGTCTTGAACAGAAGTACAATCGACTCTTTTTGTCCCCGAAAAAAATTTTTTCGGTGGACTATTACAATAGCTGTTGTCTCCATCTGTCCGTCCATGCATCCGTCCCACTTCGGTTTCCTGATGTTAACTTTAGTTATAGTTGACCAAATCAAATGAAATTTGGTGTGTTTGTGTATCAACATAAAATACAGGTCAAGTTCAAATCTGGGTGCAGTTCAAGATTTTTTTTACCAGAGTTATGTCCCTTTATCGGCTTTAAAAAAATTCTTTTTTTTCGGGGGACGTGGCTGAGCGGTGTTTTATTAGCTCACCTGACTGAAAGTCAGGGTGAGCTTTTCTTATCACTCTTCGGCCGTCGTCTATCGTCCATCGTCCATTGTCCTGCGTGAAGGTGGTGTTTGAGCCTCTTTCTCCTAAACCACTGGCCACATTTTAATTAAATTTCATGTAAGTAGTGGTTATATAGGGGCATTTTGGTTTTTATGCAAATTAGGTTTCGGCTCATATTGAGCAGAGGTGTGGGGAAAAAATGGCCAAATTTTTTGAAAATCTTCTAATGAACCACCAGTAGCAGAGACTTGATATGTTTTATACAGTCCTTTTGAGGTTTAGAATCAAGTTTGATCGAGAAGTTTATCGGTCATTATTTGCCTTCGTTATGGGAGGGGCAAGAATTTTTGCCACTCCCCAAATTTCTGTTTTCCAAATCGAGAGGCAGATTTGAACCAAATTTGATATGAGGGCTAATTGGGTCATAAGTACTTAATTTATGCCCAAATTTTTGTTCCTGTCGCCCCATGGGAACCGCAGGAGCTAAAAATAGAAAAAAATTAAAACGCCTATGTCTTCAAAACTACACGGCACTGAAAATTCTTATTTGGTATGAAGCTTCCTTAGGACCAACAGAATGGAATGGTCCCAAAAAATTGGGAAAAACATGTAAGACTACTTTTCTCCCAAACCACTGAAAACTGAAATCAATTGCCTGGGTGCATATTTGGGCTCTCTATGGGAGCCCAAATGTTTAAATTGGTGCAGTATGAGGAACATTCTTTAAAAATCTTCAGATCTACCAATAAGAATCTTTTGATATTTGGTATGCAGCATCCTTGGGGGGGGGGGGGGGGGGGGGGGGGTGAGATTCAAGTTTGTTCAAGCCAAGTCCCTGGGTTCATATTTAGGCTGAAAATTTGGGGCCCCATTCCGGACTTAGAAATTTTGGACCAAAATCCGGAAATTTTTTTTTTTTTTTTTTTTTATGTGTTTCGGTCAATTTTAAGGCAAATTTTTTTTTTTTTTTACACTGAAAATTTGGGGTCCGGGTGGGATTTTTGACAAAAATCCGGACATTTTTGGGGGATATTTATGCGTTTCGGTCAATTTTAAGACAAAAAATTTTTTTTTTTACACTGAAAATTTGTCGTCCGGGTGGAACTTTGAAAATTTTGGACCAAAATCCAGAAATTTTTTTTGGTTTTTTATGTGTTTCGGTCAATTTTAAGACAAAAAAAAAAATTATTTTTTTTACACTGAAAATTTTGGGTCCGGGTGGGACCTGGAGAAAATTTTGGACCAAAATCTGGAATTTTTTTTTTTTTTTTTTATGCGTTTCGGTCAATTTTAAGACAAAAAAAATTTATTTTTTTTACACTGAAAATTTGGGCTCCGGATGGGAAAATTTTGGACCAAAATCCGGAAAATATTTTTTTGGGTTCTTTATGCGTTTTGAGAAGAAAAAAAAAATTTAGGCTAAAAATATTTTGTTTGGGAAAAAAATCTTGTTTTTTATGCGTTTATCTCAATTTTGGGACCTAAAAGTGCAGGAACTGAAAATAGAAGGAAAATCCTGTGTATTGTGTGGGCACAATCGCTTCATCTAGTTGGTATATGCTTTTCTTAGGAGGGGCGTATGCAGCTTATTCAAGTGAAGTCCCTGGTTTGATATTTAGACTACCATGTCAGGTGAGCGCCCTCCGGCCCCCTGGGGCCTCTTGTTATTCATGGAGTTTCACTCAACCTTATTTTGGATCCTTGTTGATGGGAGTTTGTCCTCATTGGAAAAGAAAGTAGCCGGTTTTGTTTGATTGAAACATGTAAGTTTTGGATTCAGTCTCAAAATCTGTCAAACAAAAGTTGGTGGATTTGAATTAATTTTTGTATGCTCTATATTGACAAGTTCAGTTACCACCATCTTTCGAGGAAAATTAAGAAAATCCCAGTAACTTTGCCTCAGTTTTTATTAGTATTTGTGTTGTGGCCATAATTCTCTTAGTGGCCTTAACTTTGTTCATCAGATTTTGATAAATTTTGTTCTTAATACAGTAACTTGAACAGCAGACTGATGGAATTTGACATTCTCTTTAAATTTAATATAGTCTTGGACAAAGTCAAAAACCATGATATCACAAAAATTTAGAGAGCGTTATTTCCCATTGATGATTTTGTTCAAAATTTGAATGTTTATTTATTTGAAACAGCGCTTGAAATTTTTAACATCCTTTGATAATGGGGAAAAACACTGAAAAGGTTTCTTTTGAACTGATGGATTAAATACTCTCATGTGTGACATATCTGCGAAATCACGAGTTAAAAATTGTTTCAAAACAAGCCTCTTTAGTAATATTTAGGCTTGATGTGAGTAAAAAAAAATTGCTCTTTGGCTTGTCACGACATGGACTGAAAATAGAAAAAAAATTATTTCACTGAACTGATTAATACAGAAGATTGTAATTTGGAGCATCTTTAAATGGTCAGATAATTTTCACAATATCATGTTGAAGAGTAACATGTTTGTTCACCATACTAAGTCTTTTGGATTACTTTGGGGGGATTGGTCTATTCCTTTCAGTGTAACAACGTAGATTTTCGAGAGATATTGGTGCCTCAGTCCTTCACTTGAATGTTTACTGTGGAAAAGCATTGAACCTAAAATAAACAGGGTATTATAATTTTTAGCTCAACTTTGGCAAAGCCAAATTTGACGTATTGTCATGGCCCGTCGTCCATCTGTTCATCTGTCCGTCTGTCGCGCCGTACACACGGCTCGGGCTAGAGGCCGTATTTATGAACCGATCTTTACGAAACTTCTTGGGTACCTTTGTTATCGCCATGAGATGAGAACGCGTGTTTTTGGGTCGGGTCCGAAATTCAAGATGGCCACTGGCAGCCATTTTGTACAAAATTAGGTGCAATCAGATTTTTTGCGCAGAACTTCCATATGAAAGCTCTGTTTGAATAATTTTTTGTATGAATGTTGAGTACCTCGGGATACATCACATATAATACAGGTTTTTTTTCTCGTGCTTAAATTATGCAAATTAGTGAACTTTGATTTATTCAATGCTACTTCTTCACAGTAAGAGCATGTGTCAATACGGCTCAGGCGATAGGCTGTATTTATGAAACGATCTTCACAAAACTTCTTGGGTACCTTTGTTATCACCTTGGGACGAGAACGAGTGTTTCTAGGTGCGGTTCAAAATTCAAGATGGCTGCCAGTGGCCATTTTGTACTGAAATTATGTCCAGTCAGTTTTTTGTACACAACTTCTATACGGCTCAGACTAGAGGCTGTATTTATGAACCGATCTTTACGAAACTTCTTGGGTACCTTTGTTATCACCTTGGGACGAGAACGAGTGTTTTGGGGTGCGATCCAAAATTCAAGATGGCCACCAGCAGCCTTTTTGTACCAAAATTAGTGCCATCAGTTTTTTGTACAGAACTTCTGTTTGAAAGTTCTGATTTGAATAAATTTTTGTATGAATGTTTAGTAACATGGAATACATCACATATAATACAGGTTTTTTTCTCGTGCAGAAATTATGTTAATTAGATGAACTTTGATTTGTTCAGTGCTACTTATACACAGTAAGTGACCATGTCAATACGGCTCGGGCTAGAGACTGTATTTATGAATTGATCTTCATGAAACTTCTTTGGGGTACCTTTGTTTTCACCTTGTGACAGGAACGAGTCTTTTTGGGTGCCTTTGTTATCACTGTGCTATGAGAACAAATATTTCTGGGTTCTGTAAGACCCACTCTGTGACTCTGATTTCTTTTCTAGTTTAGCATCTAACTGTCACCCCACTTTTACAATACATTACCTATATATTTGTTACAGGCTACGGTCAGCATTTATGTACAGACCGTAACAATACTTTACATGTACCTTTATTATCAGGTCATTACCTAGATGTTTGTCATTGCTGTGTCACATACTATACATGTACGTCTTACACAAGTTGAGCTACAGTGTCATTGACACTTTCATTATACTTTCAGCTCTGTGGTAAACCAGTTCCGCTTTACTAGTAAAATAGGACCCAGTCACCAATGCTTGGGGTGAAAGTCCTCTAAAATGGGCAACATGTTGATCAACGAACTAAACTTGACTTCTTCTCCATGTTGTGTCATGATTAGCCATGGTGCATAAATATGTGACGTTAACCACCAACAAACAAACAAACATACTTTCAGCTTCAAAACAACTAAGCGTAAACATAGAAAATTTGTTTACCTTGGTTAAACAAACCCCCACAGAGCTCACACTTACCCACTCCCACCCACCCTCAATTTCCTGTAGACAACTTGATACAGGTGAGTGTTTCTGGATTACCAGAAAATCAATTTTTTTGGTTTTTATTCCCCAGCAGCAAGAGATATTGTCTATCCTTTCATCGGCCAGTCTATCCATCCAGAGCACCTATTAATATGATAAAGTCGATAAATTTTAGTTGGTCATTACACTTTTGCTTTTAACATGCTTCAAATGGATGATTGGGGAATTTGCTTTGCATTGCAAGCCGTGCTTTTTCTCATTCAAGAGGACAGGAAAAGTCCACACAATGAAAGTATATAATCATTCAGGCAACTACTCACATTGCTTCAAGTAGTTTGACCACTGTGCAGATAAATGTGACCTTTAACACCAATAAATAAATATTTAATTCTGTGATCTCCCTAAAAACCTGTTCTTTGCAGGACTGCAAATGTGGCTTCCATCCCCCCCCCCCCCCCCCCCCCCCCCCAACATATTTGATACAATAAACTAGAATAACTGGAACTTGTGTGGAAGGTTGGAAAGAAAATACAGTGACTGTGCCCAAGTTGGAAGTTTTTAACTGGTAGAGTGCTTGAAGCCCATATTTGGGCTTTTAATCTGAGGTGCATGCACCATAACGTAAAGACTTCATATTATCTTTGAAGTGAAATTATTTCATCTTCAAGAATTTGCCTTATTGCAATTTATGGGAGAGTGCCTATTGGCACTCTCCCATAAATGTTAACAAGGCAAAGAGATATCAACAAATTTTGATGACCAAAAATAATTTAGCACTCTACCAGTTAATATTTGTGTTGTGGCCATAGTTCTCTTAGTGGCCTTAGCTCTGATTTGAGAAGAAAAACTCTTGGTATATTTTAGAGCTGAATACAAGATGCAAAAAGGTCATGAAAAGTGTTGAAAAAGCATTTGCATTATAGACATGTTGAGAACTCCCAAGATATGATAACCATTGAACTGTGAACAAACAAAAATACTCTGTGTATGAACTGTTGTGATTGGATCATTATCAACCATTCACCAATCACAAGGCTGACAACTATATCTCTTAACCCTTAAGCCCCCATATAGCCCCAAACCGCCACTTTTATATTGCATTGAAGCAGGTGCTCCCTTGTGTAATCTTTTTTATTATTCTTGTGTGTAGACTGAATTTTCCCTGGCAGTGGTTCTACATCACTGCTGGCTGCCTATACGCAGTGATGTAGAACCACTGCCAAGTCATCAATAACTATGTAAGCAGAAAAAGGCCATAAATACTTTAAAATTAATCTGAGGACTTAAGGGTTAAAACTGATAGCTTTTCTAAACCATATCATATTAAAAAGGATGGGGCATAAAAAAAAAATGCCAGTACACCTGTAATCACTATATTTTTTAATTTCCTTGTTTTTTGTTGTAGATATTAATGGATAAGAGAATAAAGCCTTGGGTGAATAAAAAGATCATTGAGTATATTGGTGAAGAGGAACCAACTCTTACAGAATTTATATGTCAGAAAGTGATGGCTAGGAGTGCGCCACAAAGTATACAGAATGATGTAGCTATGGTACGTATCTTTATCATCATGTTCAGAAAATAAAAATATTGTTCAGCTCCGAAGTTGAAAACAATCCTAGTTTTATTTTTCAGGCCTGCAAAATTGGGAGGAGAAATAGTCATTACCAACACCAATCATTGTCTAATCTTGTATTGGGCATTCATTTTATTTTTTATTTTTTGTGGGGTGGGGGACGACTGGGCTCTGTTTGCACTCCCGAGAAAAAAAGCTGCATCTTTCCTCACCAAATTTGGTACCTGTGTGGTGCTTGGTAAGATTTGAACTGAACACCTACTGTTTTTTAGGTCAAGGTCATAGGAGCAAAATATTCATTTAAAACATAGTTCTTTCACTCACACCTGGGTGTGTGTGTGCCAGTTTTCAGCCAAAGTTTATACTGACGTCAATGATATTGAAAAATAGGGCTCAAGGTCAAAGGGGTCATTCACAGGCCACTTCATGTATTTTCCATTTCCAAAAAAACTCTGGAAATCTCATTTTGAGACCTCCACAATGTACTCCAAAATAGGGCTGGGTGGTTTTTCGGTTTGGGTCTTTTTTTAGCTGCGACTAGCAGCTCTATAAGTGGCAATGTCGGTCGGTCGGTCGGTCTGTCTGTGACCAACAAGTTTCAAAACTCAATAACTTTTGAAATACTTGATGGAATGACTTTATATTTGGCATGTAAGTGTATCTTATTGATGTCTAGCCACTGTTCAATGCATGTGTTGTTCCAAATATTTTTCTTGGAGTTATGGCCCTTGATGAACTTAGAATTTTGTGAGATTGCACCACCCGTCGCAGCTATGGCGTCGATGTCGCGATTTTTTAAAAACCGAAACCGAACTGCCGCCTCAACAAAAAACAACAAATTTCCCAGAATTGGTAAGTTTCTGATTTTCGATCATATGCGTTGAGGCTAAAATGTCAGTTAAAGGTAAATGCAGTGCCATTTATGCTTACTTCAAGACAAATGACAACAAATCCCCCAATTGTACCTGTAACCTGTGCCAAAAAATAGTGGTAGCCAGGGCTTTGCATTTTATCGAGGGCTGATCAGCCCAGGTCCAAGATCAATCCTGAGAGTGTTTCTGTCGGGGTTGTTTTTCCAGCCCTGACAAAAATTGGAACCAAAACTAAACTATTAAGGCATGTTTACAAATCGGCCCCGAGTAGGCTCGGATCTCCTGAACTTATTTCAGGCCCCGACCATTTTTCAAAATGCAAACCCTGGTGGTAGCAAATACTAGCAATCTTGAAACAATATCTACAGAACCACCACTAGATGAAAGAATCCACACATGCAAAAAAAATTGTAAATAAATTTATTGAATAGGGCTCAGGCCCACTGATATTCGGACCAAATAGGGAATTGAAAGTTACCTGACAATATACTGTGCAAATGTAATGTAAATTATCTTTAAATACCAAATCATCTGCGTATGGCACATAGTAAATTACTTTGGAGGTAAACATAAAATTTATTGAGTTTTTAAACCTCGAAGTTCACATGGAAAAATGTTGGGAAAATGATGTTAAGAAGCCGGCTTCTGGCACGTTCTTTGAAAGTGTCACATGCTCAGAGATAACGCTGCACATCGGAAGTTCTGTTTTTGTCAACAATAAAATGGTTAAATTAAAATGGAAAATAACCTGTTAAATGGATGGCAGGTAACTATTGAAAGTTATTGGCTCATATGACTGCAAGTCAGTGTGAGCTATTGCCTTCACTTGGCATCTTTTGCAAACTTGGCTTCTTCACAGCCATTCAGCCAAATTCAAACATATATTGCACAAACCATCCCTGGAGTATACTCGTTCTATTTTGTTCAAATGATGTGGTTGCCTTCTTCGGGCTCTCTGGTCAATGATGCCAAAGCCTAAACATCTTTAAAAATCTAATCATAAACCACCAGAGAGATTGCCTTGATATATGGTATGGAACACTCTATGGTGTTGAAGATTAAAGTTTGTTCAAGGGAAGTTGCTAGATCAATATTTGGGCTCTCTCTGGGCACATGCCCATTTTGGGCTCTGCCCAAAATTTCTATTTCAAGAACCGATGGGCTGATTTGAACCAAAGTTGGTGTAGTATAAGTGGGTCCAAAGTACTTGATTGATGCTGGAAAATTTTTTTTCGTAGCCCCGTGGGTAGCCCAGAGGCTAAAAATAGAAAAAATTCAAATGCCTGTATTTCCCAAACTACACGGAACAGAGAACTGTTAATTGGTTTGAAGCATCCTTTTGACCAGTAGAATGGATTAAAAAAAAAGGCCATCACTTGTGTCAGGGTGTTCTGAGGGGGTGTTTGAAAAAATGCTGAGTCAGCATATATGCAAAAATTGAAAAAAAAATTTCTTCAGAACTGCTGATCAGAATCTTTTTGATATTTGGTATACAGCATTCATAGGACGGTCAAATACAAGTGTGTTCAAATTGAGCCCTTCAGTTCATATTTGGGCTCAAAGCAGGAGCCCAAATAATAAACTTGGGGCGCTATGGGGAATAAGCTTTTAAAAAACATTTTAGATCGAATAGTCGGATTCTTTTGATACTTGGTATACAACATCTCTACGTGGGTTAGATTGAAGTTTGTTCAAATTGAGTCCCTGGTTAATATTTGGGCATCCGATGGGAGCCTGAATATTAACTTTGTGCAACATGAGGAATAATCTTTAAAAATCTTCTTCAGATCTACCAGTTAGATTCTTTTGATATTTGGTATGAAGAATCTCGAGGAGTGGGGGGGGGGGGGGGGGGGGGGGGGGGGGGGGGGGGGGGGGGTAGATTCAAGTTTTTTCGAATGGGATCCCTGGCTGAATATTTGGGCTCTTTATTGGAGCTCCAAATTTTAACTTTGTGTAATATGAGAAAATTTCTTTAAAAATCTTCTTTTTCAGTCACACAAGTGAGAATCCTTTCATATTTAGTATGTGACATCTCTAGAGGTGTATTTGTTCAAATCGGGTCCCTGGGTTAATATTTGGGCATCCGATGGAAGCCCGATTATTAACTTAGTGCAATATGGGGAATATTCTTTAAAAATCTTCATCTTCAGAACCACCATCAGATTCTTTTGATATTTGGTATGCGACATCTTTAGGGGGGTTAAATTCAAGTTTGTTCAAATGGGATCCCTGGATAATATTTGGGCTCTTTATTGGAGCCCAAATTTTAACTTGGTGCAGTATGAGAAAATTTCTTGAAAATTCTTTTTCAGACCCACAAGTGAGAATCCTTTCATATTTAGTATGACATCTCTAGAGGTGTAAGGTTCAAATTTGTTCAAATCGAGTTCCTGGGTTACTATTTGGATTCCCCAAGGAAGCCCAAATATTTACTTAGTGCAATGTGGGGATTTATCATTTAAAATCATCTTCTGATCCAGCAGTCAGATTCTTTTGATATTTGGTGTACAACACCTCTGGGAGGGTTAGATTGAAGATTGTTCAAATCAGGCCCCTGGGTTAATATTTGGGCTTTTTATTGAAGCCCAAAGATTAACTTAGTGCAATAAGAGAAAATTTCTTGAAAAGTCCTTTCATATTTGGTATGTAACAGCTCTAGGGGTGACAAATTCAAGTTTGTTTAAATCAAGGCGCTTGCTTTGTTTTGTTTTGTTTTTTTTTTGGGGGGGGGGGGGGGGGCAAAAGAGAACCATAGTAGTTGAAAAAAAAAAAAAAAAAATTCAGTTGTTGTTTTTTTAGTACTTCACAGAGCAGAGCTTGCTAGGAAGCTTTCCTAGCACCAGCAGTAATGAATGGCCTAAAAAATTGCCTTTGGTTATGTCATAGCAAATCAAAAAATTGCTCTTGCTTCTGATCACTTACTGGTACACTCATCTCTTTTGACAGTTTGAGCCAGGTGAGCATTTTAGGCTCACTTGAGCCTCGAGTTTAAACTTGTTGCAATTTGTATACTATTTGAACCTACTGTAAGGAGTCCTTGGGCAAGGCACTTAATCCCGATTGCCCGCATGGGGACACGGTGGCACTGTGTACTAAAACGTACTGCATGCCAATGGTGCACATGTCTTCAACAAATGCTAAGCCTGCTTGTGTGGAGTTAGTACGTTTGGGAGTCTGGTAGTTGCTCGCCGCTCGCTGTTGCTCCATGCTTCACTCAGGTACTTCCAGGTACCTCCACAAGTAAAACTGTCACAACACGTCGTGACCCTGACTGTCAAAAATGTTTATCCTAATAAATAAATAAATACTGTTAAGGAATTGAGCACTACTACCTTTCAGGTATAAACTGTCAATACTGTATTCCAGTATGCAGTTGTTAAAATCAACATGTGTTTTCCCATGTGTATTTGTGTACACAATAAATCCCAGGATGCAAACCCCACCATGCTGCTGTCTGCCTTGATCAACATCAATCTCCTGTCTTGACTGATAAATGAAATGACAATTGAAAATACTGGCAGTTCATTATTTTCATTAAAACACCCCATCTTTTCAACGTGAAAATAAAAATTAACTCTCTCACTACTGCTGTTGTTGAGTGGTTTGTCCCATCTGTGCACACAACTACTGCTGCCATTCTGGAAATACATCCATTACCTGAGAAAAGTGGTGATGCAACATGTTTGCAGAAGCCTCATGACTTGAATGACAAATACAGACACATTTTATGTGTACATTACCCTCTAAAATGTGGATCTCTACAATATATTGTGAAAAACAGAAAACCAAACCGAAAACCTGATTTTTTTTTTTAAGAAACTGAAACGCAAATTTTCATACCACCCAGCCCTACTCCTATACCATACTTTTTGATTTTGGTCCTCAAAAAAACAGGGTTCCTGAGGTCTTTGAAAGTCCTTGAATTTTAAAAATAAAATTCAAGACCTTGGAAATCCTTGAAAATCACTTTATTGCTCTTGAAAAACAGGCTTGTTCATTGTATGTCATCAAGTCCTTAAAAATCCTTTCATTTTCAGTCCACTACTCCTTGTTGAATTTCTGTCTTGAGGGTGTCATCACTCCTGAGTCCTGGAATTTTGCCCCAAATTGTCCTTGAAAACCCCTTTCAAGAATCGGCAGGAACCCTGGAAAAGTTGGCAGGAGTCTTAAAAACAATGAAAAGTGGCTCGCACTCCGATTTCAGACATCATATGACATCAGCTCGGCCAACACCAAATTTTAGTCAAACTTATTAGGAGGTTCAAAATATTAGTTTCACTGCTGTCATTTTAATGACTGCATTTCTTGAAAATTTCATTTTTAGCTCCATGTCTTAAGAGTTCTTGATTTTGAAATTGCTATTTCATTGCTATTTTGGTGTATTTTAGCGTTCAACTTCCAGTAACTTGAACTATTATCACCATTCTCCTTGTTTTGGATCTGCAAGTTTGCCAATAAGAACTAGAGCTCATCAAAATATCAGTCCCACCAGTGTAAATGGGTTTCACATGTTAATTGTGAAGTTATTGGTGTGGGTATGGTTGACTGTTGATTATGAGGACACATCTGCCTACTTCTCTTGTCCTCTCAATTATTATACCATCACCTCAAAGGTGTCACTGCTATATAGTCATTACCCTGTACATCCAGATTTCTTGTGCGCCTCTTGACACTTTTGAACCAGTTTTGATGAAACTCCTCAAACCTTTAACCCTACAAATGGGCATGCGCATATACCAGAATTTTTAATTTAAGATGATTTCATGTAGGTGTTGATCCTTGACTGTTGGAAATTTATTATATATTTTTATGAGCTTGTGCGTGCAACTTCCAACATCTTTGAGCTTATTCTTATGCCCCCAACCTCTGAAGGAGGATTCAGGGATATCTAATGGAGACCTCTGTCCATTCATCTATCCGTACAAAAAACCTTTTGGATTGTAATTTCAAAGTCAGCATTCGGATTTAAATCTCCTTTTATATGCTAATAGACCTGCATGTGGGAACGGATATGCACAAGGAATGGGTTCCGTCCAGTAATTTTTCTTCTTGGAGTTCTGGCCCTTTTTCACTCTTTCGACTTAAAATATTTTTCTTGACCTCTGTATTACATTCACTGCATGTTGGATTTTAAAACCACTTATTTGATCAAATCATAATTTTAGGGCTTACTTGAGGATGACTAGACAATGCTTTCTATCGACTTGGGTCCAGCTAGCCAGTTCAGTATGGCTGCCATGGCGTTATGACACTGTCGGTGGCATATGCCATACTTCGCATTGCTCTTTTTGTGAAGGTTCTCAGGCATGACCACTAACAAGTGAATAGGTCCATGTTCAAAAATTTCCAAGTTGCGATAAGTTTAAGAATGTTTTCTCATTAACTTAAATTTAATTCAGGAATTTGTGTATGAAATTAGTTCAACTCCTACAAATTTGATTTTGAGGAAGCATTTTATGCATGACTAGCAAGAGGATGGGCTCAACTGCTTATCCCCGAATTTTCAAACAGTAACCACTTTGGCTAGGTTATTTCTCTTGAACTTAGATGCACATTCATGTCTATATGAATTATGTCTCCTCTTCCCAGAAGGGAGACATATTGTTTTAGTGCATATTCTTCTCCTCCTTCTCATACAAACTATGTCTGGGGCATAACCATTTTGTCTTTTGACCTAGACCTTAGATATTTGGCATGTGGATGTATCACCATGAGCCGGTGTGTCGCGTACCATAGTGACCTTCATGTGACCTTGACCTTTGCCTTTGACTTGAAGGTCAGATTTATTTGCTTTTTTTTTTTTTTTTTTTTATATCTTTTGAGCTAGACCTTAGATATTTGGTATGATTGTCAATATTATTCATGTATATATAATTTGCAGTGCATTAAATAGGAAGGGGAGACCTATGTTTTAGTGTGCTAAAACAGTTTCTATGTGTGTTGATTTTGTATGAGACTTGTCAGACTTTTGAGGAAGTGAAATCCCATAGTCCAAAATCTTGAAGCTCCAGATTCAGAGGTGCATTCTGGAAAAGGTAGGGGTATTAACTCTTTAAAGATTTTTGTCATGCAATCTAGTCATGGCTGCTATGAATTAGCCATGACTAGATTTAATGAAAAAATGATCTAAATGTAACTGGAGGAATCACTGGTTGTGTGGGAACCCCAGAAAGTGAAGCAAAGCGTATTTACTGTGGTAAATAAGTTCTGTTTTACTGGTAAAATAGGACCCAGTAACCAATGCAAGGGGTGGCAGTTCTCGGAAATGGGCAACATATATAAACAATTGACTTTATATCCATGTTGTGGTCACGATTAGCAATTGTACAGAAATATGTGGACTTGATACCAATAAAAAAAATACAGGTGGAAAATTTAATTAAACGTGCCCAAATGTATATTTATCAGGTGGGTGTTGTCTGTTAACAACTCAACACTTGACTGGCAGTTTTCAATAAATATTTATTGGCCCTCTTCAGATTAACATTGGCTTCATAAGATTGAAAAGTATAATTAATCTTTAAAAATTAAGACAGGTACTTGTATTGCCATTTATTCATTGTTTATTGCTTCCAATGTTTTTCGTGCCCAACAATATTCATCGGATTCCACAAAAATTGCCACATTTAAAATTTGATTAAGCGAAGATTAATTCTACATTCTCTTGTTTATTATAGGTTCTTGATGATGAAGCAGAAGTATTTGTTGTAAAAATGTGGAGACTGTTAGTTTATGAAACGGAGGCAAAAAAGGCTGGGCTGGTGAAATAGTGCAAACTTACATTATGATAAAACCAAAGTGATTATCTGTGATATTCCAGTAGACCTCAGTTTTATGAGTACAGTAAAGTAAACTTCATAGCAAGCCTATGAAAAATGTTTAAAGCATATCAGATATCAGCTGTTCTGCCTGGTTACTGATAATTGTGACAAAGAAGGGCATTGCTGCTTTGGGTAATACACTATTGCAATGGGAAAATTGAGGATATTGAAAAGGTCTTTACTTTCTGGGGATGAACACTCTGTTACCAGATACACTTATATTTAAGTCATAATAATATTCAGACTGCATCGCAGTTCTCATCCAAAATGACTTTTTTTCTGCTATAGAATTGATGTGCACATATTCATTTTGTATAAATTGCATCACTTATGTTATGATCTATTTCAATATGACTTGTGATTTATACATGTGCATGTACAATATCAATACAGTGGAAACCTTTTAATTGAAGTCACGTTGCCAGTAAAGAATATTTTAACAAACGAGTATTCATTGAAAGGAATTTGGGACATTTCCTGTATTATTGTATGTATTCTATCATATCTTGTTTGATAAAGCTCCTGGAGCACTGTCAAACAAGATATAAAAGATTAGATGCCTATATTAAATGGACTGAGTACAGATAGGTCTATATAGGAAATTTAGTGGTTGTTGGAGTAATTATTTGCCCGACATCTAAAGGAGTTTTTCAGGAATGCATCATTTAGGGCTGTGTCCATCCGTACTTCGTACAAACATTTCACATTATAATTTCCAGAATCAGGTGTCCGATTTTAATGTGAATGACCAGCATGGGGGAAAAGATTTCCACATATTGTTGGTTTCGTCCATGGATACATGCTAGAGTTATGGCCCATGTTACACTTGGAAAACTTATGTACAAACTTGTTGCATTCTTCTTTGTCAGATTTTTTTGTCCTTTGCTATGTTGAGACGCCAGCACGGGGGAAAGGTGATCTTTGTATTGCTATATTGCAGGGTTCATCCTTGCAGACATTCCTGAGTTGTTGCCTTTGTTACACTTGAAAAACTTTCTGTATGAACATTTTGCATGTTAACTCCAATATTGGTTGTTGAATTTTGATTTCCATTAGTATGGTGACCGTGAGAGACTATACTAGAGTTATGGCCCATGTTACACTTAGAAAGATTTCCATACAAATTTTTTTCATAGTAACTTCATAAACTGTTGGCAGATTTTGGTGTCCTTCAGTATGCCAAGATACCAGCATGAGAGTAAGGGTATCCACATATTGAGGATTTCGTCCACACAAATAGAGTTATGTCCCTTGTTATACTTTCAAAACTTGGGCAATTAATGTTTTGCTTTATAACTGGAGCATTGATTGTCAGGTTTTGATGTTCTTGGGGATACGGTGGCTCAGTTGGTAGAGTTGCAGGCTGCAAGCCGAGAGGTCCTTGGTTTGAATCTCACCTGCGGCAACCGCGTTGTGTCTTTGGGCAAGACACCTCGCCCCCATTGCCCACGTGGGGGCAATGGTGCACGTGTCTTCAACCAATGCTAACCCTGCTTGTGTGGATTTAGTATGTTGGGGAGCTGACAGTTGCTCGCCATTGCTCAGTGGTTCTCTCCGGGTGCTCCGGCTTCCTCCACCCATAAAACTGTTGTGGTCATGATTAGCCATTGTGCAGAAATATGTGACCTTAAACACTAATAAATAAATTTGATGTTCGTTGGTATGGCAATTGACCAGTATAGGGAAAAGGATATCTATATAGCAGCTGAAAATGGAATAATTTTTATGTCGCCCATGTTGAATAGGTATGCAGAGGAAGGTAGTCTGTACAGTAGACATTTATGCCATTTTGAGAAATGCCACTAATCCAATGAGCAGCATATGCTATCGTTGGTATTGCAAGAAGGGGCTTACGCAATTATTGGTTCTGCTCTTTTTAGTCGAGTTGTGACGAAGTCAAACTCGACTTATAGTTTGGTGAATGGCGGGCGTAAACAATTGGTTTCCGGATGATAACTTGATAGTGGTTCAACTCACATTCATTAAACTTCATACATAGGTTGGTCTTGGTGGGAGGAAGAACCCTATTGATTTTGGACATGCTACGTCGAAGGTCAAGGTCACAGTGACCTTGAACGTAGTAAATCTTAAACAATTGGTTTCCGGATGATAACTTGATAATGGTTCAACTCACATTCATGAAACTTCATAGGTAGATTGGCCTTGGTGAGGGGAAGAACCCTATTGATTTTGGACTCGCTACGTCAAAGGTCAAGGTCAACGTGACCTTGAACATAGTAAATCGCAACAATTCCTTTCCGGATGATAACTTGATAGTAGTTCAACCTACATTCATGAAACTTCATAGGTGGGTTGGCCTTGGTGCGAGGAAGAACTCTATTGATCTTGGACTCACCAGATCAAAGGTCAAGGTCACAGTGATCTTTAACATAGTATATCGCAACAATTGGTTTCCGGATGATAACTTGATAGTGGTTCAACCTAGAGTCATGAAACTTCATAGGTGTGTTGGCCTTGGTGCGAGGAAGAACCCTATTGATCTTGGACTCACCAGGTCAAAGGTCAAGGTCACAGTGACCTTGAACATAGTATATCGCAACAATTGGTTTCCGGATAATAACTTGATAGTGGTTCAACCTAGAGTCATGAAACTTTACAGGCGTGTTGGCCTTGGTGCGAGGAAGAACCCTATTGATGTTGGACTCACCAGGTCAAAGGTCAAGGTCACAGTGACCTTGAACATAGTATATCGCAACAATTGGTTTCCGGATGAGAACTTGATAGTGGTTCAACCTAGAGTCATGAAACTTCATAGGTGTGTTGGCCTTGGTGCGAGGAACTGTTGTCACAACTCGACATTGGATCGGTGATCCTGAGCGGCATTTTTTCATGTTTAAAATATTACAGAATTTATATTCATCAACAGGAGTGTCATCCTTTTTGTAATGAACAGGTAAAATATGTATTGATGGTATGGTAAATGGTTTTGTTTGAAAGTTCTATTCAGTTGACAGGTTTATTCAATATCCTGCTAATCCTTTACCCAATGGAGACGATGACAAAATTCATTATTTTGAAAAAGATTTCCCCCTCCCCTTCATTGGAATAACCTTGTTCAAATGAGGTGGGGGGGGGGGGGGGGTGTCACATGATATGGCTTCTTTCAATTTAAATTTTTTATTTTTTTTTTCCCCAGTGATGAATTTGTATATCATGCAGAGGGATGCAGCCGATTCCTAAGGTAAAGGATTTAGTGGGCTCTGCAGTACCTGAAAATGATTCCACACACTGGGGATTGCTGTTAATAGATAAAAGTATGGCTTCCAGTAATGAGATATATATAGTTTGTAGCATATATTGAATGCTTATTTTCTTGGTTTTTCATACAAACTATCAATTCATAAGGGTGTCAACTAGAATAGCCTAAAAACAGGTTCTTGATCTTAAATATATTAGGTAGATATATGGACAGAAGCAAAGACACTTTGGCGGTAATTTGTAGTCAAGTCTTTGCAAGTAGCCTTTGCTGAGGCAAAAATCTTGGAAAATCTGTTTGGAAAATGTTATCAAATTGTCAAGGTCCTTATCGAGGCTAGTCTGTGTTTAAAACTGCACTTTATTTCTGGAGTTTCTCATTGGAATGATGCAGTTAATTACATATTGTTGGCAACTCAGTTCCAGCGTTTGGCAGCTTTTCATCAGAAAAACAAATGCTTTTGTCTCCAAAGTAGACTAGAACATGGCACTGAAACGGTTAGAGAAAACTGTTGAGTTTTTAATACAGCTTTAGTCAATACAACTTGCAGAGGACAGTGGTAATATTTTTAACAGAATTTTCGGGTTTTTTTCACAACTTGTTTCACATTGTGTAAGCTAAGGTTGAGAAAAAGGTGTAATTTGGGAAAAAATGTGTGCATTGCCCAGTGACACTTGTGTTGGGTTGATGTTAAAACTCGGTCTTCTATTATAGATTCATTATTGAAGAATATTCAAAGTGGTGCTGTAAAAATTAATGGCTGCATTTTCATCAATGTTAAAAAGTTCATGAGTCAACTGTACCACTACTGCCGAATAGTATTTATCTGTTTTTCATTTTTCTCTTCAAAACTGATTGTGACCCAGGCACATCAGAACAAGTCTGGTATTTGATTCCTTTGGGGGCATTTAATTATGGGCAAATCTGGAAATAGGCAATCTGTCATTTGCTGAATATGGTCCTCGGAGGGTGAATTTGCTGATGCTATCCCATGCAGTGGGCTAGGATCCCCAATTTATCCTCTGGGCACCTCTTTCTGTTCAGGCCTTAGACCTTTATTGAGATTGAGGTTCATAGAGGGTAAATTTGTGTCGCCAAATTCACCCTCTGGGGACAACATTCTGCAGTTGACAGTCTTGTTTTTTCCCGGCTTGATTAGGTGAAGGTACTCCCAAGTGGTCAACTGTGTCTGAGTTTAATTTTATGTCGGGCATGACAGTATTTATTGTTGTTGTGGGACGTGGCATACCCCAATATAATAAAGCATTAATAAAAAAAAAAATAAAGTGCAGGAAATTATTGTTGAGAAGTCAATTCTTATTCTTGATTTCATGTTGAAGGTTTATTGAGCTTCTATAATTGGGAAGTATGGAATTGTGTGTATTTTCATAAATTTATGAAAGATTATGCTTGAATAATTGTTCACTGCCATTATGATTTATGTGTATTAATTAAATTCATTGTATCACTTCATACTGTCATCATACATCATAGTTACTTGTTTTGTATATATTGTAAATCAGAGAATAAATATATTCTAAAATTTCAGTTATCTTCATTATTTTGCCTGAATTCAGGTCCACAGTTTATCTCAAACAACTTGAGAAATCGACATTCCCCTTTCTGTTTCAAAGAAAATGGCACTTGGGACTTGATTTTTTGTTTGCGTTGGTAAATTGAAATCAAATATCTTTGCTCTGAGATCAGAGTATAGGCTCCACTCCAGTTTTCCAAACATTTCCAAAAAATGACTTAATCTTTTCAAATGTGAATATTTTCGAACAAGTTGTGTAACCCATGACATGTATTACATTTTCCAAATCCACTAAGAATGCTGAACACCATCTAATAAAGTAGATTTAAACAATGTATGTGATGGCAATAATTCAGTTAAATTAAATCTTCTTGAAGTTTTACTGAATTATTTCAGCCACACAGTAGTCACAAAAGCAGTATTGAGCCACAGTCTCCACATACTTTGTCTTGGAAGAACATCATCCAGACATGTTAACTCTCCCGGAATGCCTGGGAAAACCCCGAAATTTCAGTGTAGTTCCCAGACTCCCTGATGGGAATCGGTTTTGGACCCAAAATCCTGGAAAACAACAGTTGAATATTTCTTTCCCGTTGTAACTTATGTAAAACATTCGGAGTCAAATCACGTGCATTTCAAACTCTTGTAAGAACTCATGAAGCAGTAAAATATGGATTTAAGTTAAATTTATTTAAGAAAAGGGTATTTTATGATATTTATTTCAGCTGTCTTCATGTTTATTTCTGTTTTTTTCTTCGTAATATTCGTGATCAATGTGTGAGTGTTGATGTGAAAATAGGTGACTTACTTTCAAAATATTGAAAACTCCACCTTCCGTGCTGTTTTTATATGGCCGTTCATATGAGCGGGCTGTATTATGGTATGGCAGTGTCCATCTGTCCGTCTGTCTGTTAGCTTTTGTTTGTCCACGCTATAACTTGAAAACAATACATCCAACAGATAACTATTTTTTTTTATGGTTGATTAGTAATGACTAGAGGATGGTTCCTTTCGATAATCAGCATTCTGGCATTTCCAATATGGCCACCACGGCAGCCACCTTGGATTTTCAGGGACTTTTGATTGTCCATGCGATAACTTGAAAACTATAGATCCAACAGATGCTGCTTTTTTATGGTTGATTAATCATGATTAGAGGATGGTTCCTTTCGATAACCAGCATTCTGGCATATCCAAGATGGCCACCATGGCAGCCATCTTGGATTTTTAGGGACTTTTGATTGTCCATTTAATAATCCAACAGATACTGTTTTTGTATGGTTGATTAGTCATGACTAGAGGATGGTTCCTTTCGATAACCAACATCATTGTCCATCCGTCCATCCATCCATTTGTCTGTCTGTCCATCCGTCCATCTGTCCGTTAACTTTTGTTTGCCCACGTGATAACTTGAAAACAATACATCCAACAGATACTGTTTTTTATGGTTGATTAGTCATGACTAGAGGATGGTTCCTTTCAATAACCAGCATCAATGTCTGTCCGTCCAGTTGTCTGTCCATCTGTCCGTCCGTTAACTTTTATTTGTCCATGCTATAACTTGAAAACAATACATCCAACATATACTGTTTTTTATGGTTGATTAGTCATGACTAGAGGATGGTTCCTTTCGATAACCAGCATTCTGTCATGTCTAATATGGCCACCATGGCAAACCATCTGGGAGTTTGGGTGACTTTTGGTTCTCCATGCAATAACTTGAAAACAATATATTCAAATTTAATGGGTCGTAAGCCAGGACTGTCCAATTATTTTTGAAGGAATTATTGACCTTTTGTTCAACTAAAAATTTCTTCACAAGTGCAATTTCTTCATAGGCGGCCGTATATTGATCCACCGCCTTGCGATACACTTGTTTGGTAAATAAAATATATGAAAAGAAATTAAATAATATATATTTATTTATTCAAATAATAGCTTTAATCTTCATCAACTAATTAACACAGTTTAAAAATAGGTTAAAGTCGCTCAGGATGCCGAAAAATTATGCCTGCATATTTATACACAACTGACTTTTTTTCTGACACTACATTTATTCCGTTGTGCCGACTACAGAACTGTTAACTATTGGCCGTCTGTACCCAGAAAATTTCAAATGGAATAAAAAAATTAAGAAAAGTTTTGTGCACAGCACAAAAACATCCATACATGCAAGAAGGATTTTGATGAAGATGCTTCCCAAGTACTAATCTTCTTGCTGTAACTGAACATTAGGACATTTTTGCCTAACATTTCCAGACTTTGATAAAAGCAAACCACAGGTGGTGGTGCTCTGTGGGGGGGGGGATAAGCTATTGCCATCACGCGTGCGGGAGTCTGTGACGTCTGTTCACATTTTCCTTTAGCACGGGCTACACCCTGCAGTTCTTGTCTGATTGTCATGAAATTTCATATGCTGGTTTGGGGTCATGTCTAGACGAGAACGTCCCCTTTTGGTCGTGATCGGGCAACCGGTATGGCTGCCCGAGCCCAAAACCTGAAAACCATTAGCACAGTCTACAGGTCGTATTTATGAAGGGATTTCATTGTAACTTGGTAGGATGCCTCTCTATAATGCCTAGATGAGAACGTCCCCTTTTGTGCATGATCTATCAAACGTGATGGTTGCCCAAGCCCAAAACCCAAATACTTTTAGCACAGTCTGCAGGTCATGTTTAATGTGGAGGGATTTCATTGTAACTTGGTAGGATGACTCCTTATGATGTCTAGATGAGAATTTCCCCATTTGGGCATGATCTGCCAACCGTGACGACTGCCCGAGCCCAAAACCCGAAAACCTTTACCACGGTCTACAGGTCATATTTATTGAGGAATTTCATTGTAACTTGGTGGGTTGACTTCATACAATGTCTAGATGAGAAAGTCACCTTTTGGGCATGATTGGGCAACTGTGACGGCTACAGGGGCCCAAAGCCCGAAAACCTTTAGCACAGTCTAGAGGTCATATTTCTGAAGGAATTTCATTGTAACTTGGTAGGATGACTCCAAATAATGTCTAGATGAGAACGTCCCATTTTGATCGCGATCATGCAGCCTTGATGGGTGCCCGAGCCCAAAAACCTTTAGCAGAGGCAAAAGGTCATATTTATGGAAGGATTTCATTGTAACCTGTTAGGTTGACTCCATGTAATGCCTAGATGATGACATCCTTTTTTGGTTGTGATTGGTCAGTTGTGATGGCTACTAGTGCCCGAAGCCCGAAAACCTTGAGCACTGTCTACAGGTCATATTTATGAAGGGATTTCATTGTAACTTCTTAGGATCACTCCAGATGAGATTGTCCCCTATGGTTGCGATCATTCAGCCATGATGGCTGCCCGTGCCTGAAGCCCGAAAACCTTTAGCACAGTCTACAGGTCATGTTTATGAAGGGATTTCATTGTAACTTGGTAGGCTAACTTCATATAATGTCAAGATGAGAACGTCCCCTTTTGGACATGATTGGGCTACTGTGATGGCTAAAGGTGTCCGAAGCCCGAAAACCTTTAGCACAGTCTACAGGTCATATTTATGAGGGGATTTCATTGTAACTTGGTAGGATGACTCCAAATAATGTCTAGATGAGAACGTCCCATTTTGGCCATGATCATTCAGCCTTGATGGGTGCCCAAGCCTAAAAACCTTTAGCATAGGCAAAAGGTTATATTTATAGAAGGATTTCATTGTAACCTGTAAGGTTGACTCCATGTAATGCCTAGATGATGACATCCCCTTTTGGTCGTGATTGGTCAACTGTGATGGCTACAGGTGCCCGAAGCCCGAAAACCTTGAGCACAGTCTACAGGTCATATTTATGAAGGGATTTCATTGTAACTTCTTAGGATCACTCCAGATGATGCCCAGATGAGATTGTCCCCTTTGGTTGCGATCATTCAACCATGATGGCTGCCCGAGCCCGAAGCCCGGAAACCTTAATGTCTAGATGAGAACGTCCCCTTTTGGACATGCTTGGGCAACTGTGACGGCTTCAGGGGCCCAAAGCCCGAAAACCTTTAGAACAGTCTACAGGTCATAATTATGAAGGGATTTCATTGTAGCTTGGTAGGATGACTCCAAATAGTGTCCAGATGAGAATGTCCCCTTTTGGTTGCGATCATTCAACCATGATGGCTGCCAGAGCCCAAAGCCCAAAAACCTTTAGCACAGTCTACAGGTCATTTATTAAGGGATTTCATTGTAACTTGGTAGATTGACTTCATATAATGTCTAGATGAGAACGTCCCCTTTGGACGCAATTGGGAAACTGACGGCTACAAGGGCCCGAAGCCCGAAAACCTTTAGCACAGTCTACAGGCCATATTTATGAGGGGATTTTAATGTAACTTGATAGGATGACTCGTTTTGGAATAATTCCACTGTAACTTGGTAACTTTTGTTGATATACGTTAACTGTGAGGGCCACATACATTAACTGTGAGGTCATATTAACCCATTCCTCAGCTCTTTAGTACAGAGTACACCTCATATTATTTTTATCATAAACATAGCACACAGGGAACAGAAATGAATATATTCCCAATTATCACAATTCTTGTCTTATTTCAAAATCCTTTCATAAACATTGAACATTATCCTTTTCATCAAACACAACACACAAGTTGAGCTACAGTGTCATTGACACTTTCATTTAACACAGCATAAATGCATCAGCATAATTGACAACTAGATATGGATATAACCTGGTGTTAATGGTGGTCCATGAGCTGAAAATTTGCAAGTTTTTTCTTTTGTTTTATCCCCGTGCGAACTTTTCCCTGAAATCCATCCCATTTCCCTGACAGTCACCCTCAGGTTCCCTGAAAAATTATTCTAGACGTTAACATGTCTGACATCATCCCCTGTTTCAAAAGTAAGCAGAAAAATCATATTTTCTCTCACTTTTAAGCTGCACACATAAGAACACCTCCAGGTAAAAACTAGTCCAATATTTAAAGTCATTGTTTCCTATAATTAGTCCCCCACGATTTCACCATGAAGGGAACTTTTGGATTGCACTCTGTCGTCCGCATGTCTGTCCCTCATAACTGTTACCACCTGTGTCTCCGAGATTGTTGAATGTTGGCATTTCAAATTTTCAACATCATGCAGACATTATGGAAAGATGATGCACATCAATTTTATTCTAAAAAAAAATTCAAGATGGCCGACTGGTGGCCATTTTTGTTGGAAATTGGGTGTAATTAGTTTTCTGCCTAGAACTTCTAAACAACCTTTCCGATTTCAATAATGTTTGGTATGGAGGTGTAGCAGAATAAGATAAATAATATATCTTAACAGGTTTTTCTCTTGTGCATAAATTTTGCAATTTAGATGAACTTGAGATTTTTTAAGCCATTTTTAGCTTAACTTGACATAGTCAAGATAAGCTATTGCCATCACACGTGCGGAAGTCTGTGAGTGTGTTAGTCTGTGACGTCTTCACATTTTCCTTTAGCACGGGCTACACCCCGCAATTCTTGTCTGATCGTCACGAAATTTCATGTGCAGGTTTGGGGTCATGTCTAGATGAGAACGTCCCCTTTTGGTCGCGATCGGGCAACCGGTATGGCTGCCCGAGCCCAAAACCCTAAAACCATTAGCACAGTCTACAGGTCGTATTTATGAAGGTATTTCATTGTAACTTGGTAGGATGCCTCTGTATAATGCCTAGATGAGAACGTCCCCTTTTGGGCATGATCTATCAACAGTGATGGCTGCCCAAGCCCGAACCCAAAAACTTTTAACACAGTCTGCAGGTCATGTTTAATGTGGAGGGATTTCATTGTAACTTGGTAGGATGACTCCTTATGATGTCTAGATGAGAATTTCCCCATTTGGGCATGATCTGCCAACCGTGACGACTGCCCGAGCCCAAAACCCGAAAACCTTTACCACGGTCTACAGGTCATATTTATTGAGGAATTTCATTGTAACTTGGTGGGTTGACTTCATACAATGTCTAGATGAGAAAGTCACCTTTTGGGCATGATTGGGCAACTGTGACGGCTACAGGGGCCCAAAGCCCGAAAACCTTGAGCACAGTCTAGAGGTCATATTTATGAAGGGATTTCATTGTAACTTGGTAGGATGACTCCAAATAATGTCTAGATGAGAACGTCCCATTTTGATCGCGATCTTGCAGCCTTGATGGGTGCCCGAGCCCAAAAACCTTTAGCAGAGGCAAAAGGTCATATTTATGGAAGGATTTCATTGTAACCTGTTAGGTTGACTCCATGTAATGCCTAGATGATGACATCCCCTTTTGGTCGTGATTGGTCAGTTGTGATGGCTACTAGTGCCTGAAGCCCGAAAACCTTGAGCACAGTCTACAGGTCATATTTATGAAGGGATTTCATTGTAACTTCTTAGGATCACTCCAGATGATGCCCAGATGAGATTGTCCCCTATGGTTGCGATCATTCAGCCATGATGGCTGCCCGAGCCGAAAACCTTTAGCACAGTCTACAGGTCATGTTTATGAAGGGATTTCATTGTAACTTGGTAGGTTGACTTCATATAATGTCTAGATGAGAACGTCCCCTTTTGGACACGATTGGGCAACTGTGACGGCTTCAGGGGCCCAAAGACGGAAAACCTTTAGAACAGTCTACAGGTCATAATTATGAAGGGATTTCATTGTAGCTTGGTAGGATGACTCCAAATAGTGTCCAGATGAGAACTTCCCCTTTGGGTCACAATCATTCAGCCTTGATGGCTGCCCGAGCCCAAAAACCTTTAGCATGTCTGTAGCTCGTATTTATGGAAGGATTTCATTGTAACTTGTTAGGTTGACTCCATATAATGCCTCGATGATGACATCCCCTTTTGGTCGTGGTTGGTCGACTGTGATGGCTACAGGTGCCTGAAGCCCGAAAATCTTGAGCACAGTCTACAGGTCATATTTATGGAGGTATTTCATTGTAACTTCATAGGATCACTCCAGATGATGTCCAGATGAGAATTCCCCTTTTGGTTGCGATCATTCAACCATGATGGCTGCCCAAGCCTAAAGCCTGATAACCTTTAGCCCAGTCTGCAGATCATATTTATGAAGGGATTTCATTGTAACTTGGTTGGTTGACTTTATGTAATGTCTAGATGAGAACAGCCCCTTTTGGACACCATTAGGCAACTGTGTTGGCTACAGGGGCCCAAAGCCGGAAAATCTTTAGCACAGTCTACAGGTGATATTTATGAAGGGATTTCATTGTACCTTGGTAGGATGACTCTAAATAATGTCTAGATGAGAACGTCCCCTTTTGGTCGCGATCATTCAGCCTTGATGGCTGCCCAAACCCCAAAACCTTTAGCATAGTCTATTGGTCATATTTATGGAAGGACTTCGTTGTAACCCGTAAGTTTGACTCCATATAATGCCTAGATGATGACATCCCCTTTTGGTCGTGATTGGTCAACTGTGACGGCTTCAGGGGCCCAAAGCCCAAAAACCTTGAGCACAGTCTACAGGTCATATTTATGAAGGGATTTCATTGTAACTTTGTAGGATCACTCCAGATGATGCCCAGATGAGAATTCCCCTTTTGGTTGCGATCATTCAACCATGATGGCTGCCAGAGCCCAAAGCCCAAAAACCTTTAGCACAGTCTACAGATCATATTTATTAAGGGATTTCATTGTAACTTGGTAGGTTGACTTCATATAATGTCTAGATGAGAACGTCCCCTTTGGATGCAATTGGGAAACTGACGGCTACAGGGGCCCGAAGCCCGAAAACCTTTAGCACAGTCTACAGGCCATATTTATGAAGGGATCTTAATGTAACTTGATAGGATGACTCATTTTGGAATAATTTCACTGTAACTTGGTAACTTTTGTTGATATACGTTAACTGTGAGGGCCACATACATTAACTGTGAGGTCATATTAACCCACCCCTCAGCTCTTTTAGTACAGTGTACACCTCATATTATTTTTATCATAAACATAGCATACAGGGAACAGAAATGAACATATTCTCCCTTATCACAATTCTTGTCTTATTTCATAATCCTTTCATAAACATTGAACATTATCCTTTTCATCAAACACAACACACAAGTTTAGCTACAGTGTCATTGACACTTTCATTGTATATATTATGTCGGTGTGTCCTGTTACACCCTGCATCTCAAGAGATGCTTTAACGCTTGTTTCAAATTTTCAGCAATGAAGAGATATTATGTAAAATTGATGCACATAATTTTTTTTTTTTTTTTTTTAAATTAAGATGGCCAACTGTCAGCCATTTTTAGCTCGGCTTTGGCGAAGCCAAATTTGAGGTATTTCCATGACCCGTCTGTCTGTCCATCGTGCCGTCAACACAGTTCGGGCTAGAGGCCGTATTTATGAACCGATCTTTACGTAACTTCTTTGGTACCTTTGTTTTCACCGTGGGACAAGAACAAGTGTTTTGGGGTCAGGTCCGACAATCCAAGACGGCCGCTGGCAGCCATTTTGTACAAAATTAGGTGCAATCAGATTTCTGTGCTGAACTTCCATATGAAAGCTCTGTTTGAATAATTTTTTGTATGAATGTTTAGTTCCATGGGATACATCACATTTTATACAGGTTTTTTTCTTGTGCGTAAATTATGCAAATTAGATTAACTTTGATTTATTTAGTGTTACTTTCAGCACTGTAAGTGCAAATGCCAATACGGCTCGGGCTAGAGGCCGTATTTATAAACCGATCTTTACGAAACTTCTTTGGTGCCTTTGTTATCACCGTTGGACGAGAACGAGTGTTTTTGGTCCAGTCTGAAATTCAAGATGGCCGCTGGCAACCATTGTGTACAAAATTAGGTGCAATCAGATTTTTGCGCAGAACTTCCATATGAAAGCGCTGATTTGAATAATTTTTTGTGTGAATGTTTAGTACCATGGAATACATCACATATAATACGGGTTTTTTTCTCGTGCATAAATTATGCCAATTAGACTAACTTTGATCTATTTAGTGTTACTTCCAGTACTGTAACTGCAAATGCCAATACCGCTCGGGCTAGAGGCCGTATTTATGAACCGATCTTTACAAAACTTCTTGAGTACCTTTGGGACGAGAACGTGTGGTTTTGGGTGTGGTCCGAAATTCAAGATGGACACCAGCAGCCATTTTATACTTTAATTAGTGCAATCTGTTTTTATACCCCCTCCCCCCTACATGCGTCCGGACGTCCGCCTGTGTATCCGTATGTGAGTCCGCCCGAGAATATTCATAACTTAAGTAAATTATTTTTATAATATTTGTTGGTCACAGGTATGCCCACACTAGTTATTTTTTTTATGCCTCCCTGCCCCCCCCCCCCCCCCCCCCCCCGACTTAGGTTGGGTGGCATATAGTGATTGAAGTGTGCGTGTGTCTGTCCGTGTGTGTGTGTGTGAGTGTCTGTCCGTGTGTGTGTGTGTGTGTCTGAGCCGGTAACTCAAAAACGGTTAGGGCCACAGTCATCAAACTTCACACACATCAAACTAAACACAGTTATAAAGGACCATGGGAGGATGTGTCACACACCATAGCTGGGTTCGTACCTTTAAGGTCACATTTCAAGATCACACTAAAAATTGGTCAATATTCGTGTCTCAGCCATAACTCAGAAACGAGTCATAGTACAATTGTTAAACTTTTTACAAATGTTATGGACAGTCAGAAGGTGTGTCGCATATAATAGTTTCCGCCGCATCTGCAAGGTGGAGGTCACATTGACCTTCATATGTTCAGGGGCACAAATCGTATCTCAAGCATAACTTCAAAACTATAAGGGCTACAATCATCTAACATCACTCAATTATAAAGGACAATGGGTGATGTGTCACGCACCACAGCCAAGTCTGTAAGGTCAAGGTCACACTTCAAGGTCACACTGAACATGGTTAGGGCCACAGTCATCAAACTTCACACAATTATAAAGGACCATGGGAGGATGTGTCACACACCATAGCCGGGTTTGTACCTTAAGGTCAAGGTCACATTTCAAGGTCACTCTAAAAATTGGTCAATATTCGTGGCTCAGCCATAACTCCGAAACGAATCATAGTACAATTGTTAAACTTTTTACAAATGTTAAGGACAGTCAGAAGGTGTGTCGCATATAATAGTTTCTGCCGTATCTGCAAGGTGAAAGTCACAAGGTGGGGGGGGGAGGGGGCATGTGTTACCTTAGTAACATTCTTGTTTATTACTTGTTCACTTAGAAATTGTGTCCGACCGAGCCAAATTTTGTCTGTTCAGCCTGTGTCTCGGGTATCGAATGTTCTACTGCAATGAAATTTGCCATGAAGACTGCTTATGGTATAGGCTTTAAAAAAAGGATTCAACGATATTTCTCACATTCTCCTTTTTAGAGTTATCCCCCTTTTTTGACTTAGAAATTGTAGGAAATAGACATTATTTGTTTGTTCAGCCTGTATCTCAGGTATGGGTTATCGGATTTCAGTGAAATATGGCATGCAGTTTCCCTATGACAAAGGCTTCTGCCTCATTGCATAAAACTTCCAAATGCCAAACAATTTATCATACCTTTTGACTTGGAATTTGTTGAAAAATTTCGAAGAAAATGGAAAGTGGGGGGTATACTGGATTGCGTCCATCCATCTGTGCATCCGTCCATCAGCCCATACGAGAATATTCATAAATAATATTTGTTGGTCATAGGTATGCCCACACCAGGCGGGACACCACATGGGGGTATGCACCGGATGAAAGTCTAGCTCTTGTTTGTACAGAATTTCTGTATGAAAGTTCTGATTTGAATAAATTTTTGTTTGAATATTTAGTAACAGGGAATACATCACATATAGGTTTTTTTCTCTTGCAGAAATTATGCAAATTAGATGAACTTTGATTTATTCAGTGCTACTTATACACAGTAAGTGCACGTGTCAATACGGCTCGGGCTAGAGGCTGTATTTATGAACCGATCTTCACAAAACTTCTTGGGTGCTTTTGTTACCACCTTGGGACGAGAACGAGTGTTTCTGGGTGCGGTCCAAAATTCAAGATGGCTGCCAGTGGCCATTTTGTACCTAAATTAGATCCAATCAGTTTTCTGTACACAACTTCTATACGGCTCAGGCTAGAGGCCATATTTATGAACCGATCTTTACAAAACTTCTTGGGTACCTTTGTTTTCACCGTGGGACGTGAACGAGTGTTTTTGGGTGCGGTCCAAAATTCAAGATGGCCACCAGCAACCATTTTGTACCAGAATTAGTGCAATCAGTTTTTTGTACAGAACTTCTGTATAAAAGTTCTGATTTGAATAAATTTTTGTAGGAATGTTTAGTAACATGGAATACATCACATATAATACGTGTTTTTTCTCGTGCAGAAATTATGCAAATTAGATGAACTTTGATTTGTTCAGTGCTACTTATACACAGTAAGTACACATATCAATATGGCTCAGGCTAGAGTCTGTATTTATGAACCAATCTTCACGAAACTTCTTGGGGTACCATTGTTATCACCTTGTGACAGGAACAAGTGTTTTTGGGTGCCTTTGTTATCACTGCTATGAGAACAAATATTTTTGGGTTCAGTCAGACCCACTCTGGGACTCGAAGATTTCTTTTCTAGTTTAGCATCTAACTGTCACCCCCACCTTTACAATACTTTACCTATATATTTGTTACAGGCTACGGTCAGCATTTATGTCTAAGCCGTTACAATACTTCACATGTACCTTTGTTATCAGGTCATTACCTAGATGTTTGTCATTGCTGTGTCACATACTATACATGTACATGTCTTAAACAAGTTGAGCTACAGTGTCATTGACACTTTCATTGTTAAAAATTGTGTGTAATTAGTTTTCTGCCTAGAACTTCTAAACGACATCCCCGATTTCAATATTTTTTTGTCTGGTCTTGTAGCTGCATAAGATAAACAATTTGGTGACACTCCGAACCCTGGGGGACTATTGTCTGATCGCTGGCAGTCAGTGTTGCACTTGTACTTTGGTAGTTGACCTCTGTGCATCAGGCGGCTCCATTTCTGTGACCAAAACTTGAGTCCGTTGTCAAACAAATAGCCTAATGCTATCATGAACCTGATGCTGGAAATAGTTTAAACACTTGTCCTCTAAAATTTTGTCCTGGTGTAAAACTGGGGAGGAGAACTTACTGAATATTAAATCTGCACTGAATCTGAGTTCCCCTGTGGTGAATGAACAAAAACTTGGAAGTATCTTACTTATACAATGTTTCCTGCCCACTTCAGAGACCATTCATGGCCAACAATAGCACTGTTAAACAGTATTAAAAAGAAAACGTCTGGGGCAGTCGTTGCTTTGAATGTCAGGGAATATCTTAATATTAATATTCAGAGGAAACGGCTTTATAGACAGATGGCATACAGACATTGCCTCAGTGACCAATGTGTCCATGTATGCTCCATGAATTCATTTCTTTAGTGATCTATAACATTCAAATTGAACATAAATAGAGGATATGGAATTAGTGTTTTGATAATACTCTATTTATGAAACGAGTCTAAGAATGTTCCGTTTTGTCAAGATTCTGGCGAGGCAGAAAGGGAAATTTATAGACAAGTTTCATCAATAAAGTACAACCAAAACACAAATTTCATATTCTGTTTATCATATGACACCACAGTTACCAAAAACACATCTTCTTGATAGAAAAGAAGGGTAAAAGAGTGGAATTTCACCTTGAAGATCATGCCTTTGACTGTGACAACTGCACACAGTCATACGTCATAACTGCAACAAAATATAGTTCCACAATTCGGCGTTATAAATACTAATTTTCAAGTATTTATACATTTCTTATCATTGGGATTTTAGTGAATGTTTAAAACAAATAAAATCAGGCCCCATGACTTTGTTGATATTTTGAAATAGTTCTATTTGCACACACATTAATTTGACAGATTCTTTTGAAATTGACCAATCCAATCAACTGAAGGTGTTATGAAGCACTAATTAACATTTATTGAAAATAAGAAACGGTAATAAGCCGAGAAAATGGTCAAGTCATGTGATAAATGCAGATATTTTGCATGAACGCTGACCTTAGTGTTTATAAGAAATGCAGATTTCTACCAAAGTGTGTTTTTGCAAGTTGAAACATTTACAAAATTTGTTAGCAGCATTAAAAATCTTTCCATATTATGCCCCTGACCTCCTTAGGTCTCCTTCCAAACAAGCATTTTGTATTCTAACTGACATCGGTTGTCTGATTTTGATATCCTTAGGTATAATGATTGACAAGTATGGGGGAAATGATCTCCACTAATCACAGGTTTTGTCCATACATTCATACCTGTCATTTTGCATTATAACTGACATCAGTTGTTGGATTTTGATGTCATCTAGTATGATAGATCAGCACAGGGACATGATATCCACACACTGCAGGTTTCGTCCATACATTCCTACTAGAGCTATGGCCCTTGTAGGACTAGGAAAAATAACAAAATTTACCACTACTCCAGTGATGAGCATATGCAATTGGTATTGCAGGAGGGGGCATATGCAATGCTTTGCATTGCACTATGTTCTTGTTTTCAGTAGTTATGTTTTCAGTAGTTATTCAGAATTGCCATTTGCTGACTGTTAACTATCACTGATAACTGGGGACACGGTGGCGTTGCCGTAACCGGTTCCCGTCAGATCACCGAAGTTAAGCAATGTCGGGCCCGGTTAGTCCTTGGATGGGTGACCGTCTGAGCGATCGATTCGGACTCCAGCGTTGTGTCCTTGCGCAAGGCACTTCACCTTGATTGTCCATATGGGGGCGTGATGACCCCGTGTACGAAGGCGTAGTGCACGTCGTTGGTGAGCATGTCTTCAACCAATCTAACCCTGCCTGTGCTGCAGTGCAGAGTTACGATTTTGGGGAGCTGGCAGCTGCTCGCCATTGCTCGGTGGTTCTCTCCGGGCTTCCTCCACCCGTAAAACTGTCACCGACACAATATGACTTGGCTGTTAATGTGTTTTTAAACCTTAATAAATAATCACTGATAACCATAAAGAAACCAAAAATAATAACAGGTTTTTGAAAATTGATGCATTTACAAACACTAAAGAAAGAACTTCCTAATTCATATGTTGACTTTTCAAGAAAAATATGATAGGGTTCAACTTGCATGCTCTCTCTTTAAAAAAAAGTGTATTTTTGGCAGGCTGATTTGTCATGGAAGATATGTCAAAAATTTAAAGCATAAATTACATTTAGCTGCTTGTTGTTTGGCATTTTATTTGACAAGTTTTTGTATAAATTTTCCTCAAATGTATATTATTGCTGCATATTGACAAATGTGCCATGTAAATCAAGTTTGTTGGCATTTTTTGTTTCCATTCAAAGAGGTGAAAAAGACCGTAACCCAGAATACATACTCTGAAATGTACACCCACCTTCTCGATAGGTCCAAACATATCTTTGAACACCCTACAACACAGCCATCAATACAAATCAATTGTTGTGCATTATTTATTTTGAGCTATAAAAGGAAAGGAAAGAGCATAAATTTTTTGAAGGGCAAATGAAATTCAAGGACATTTCTCAAATTTAAAGCACTTGAAGACCTTGAAAATGAATTTTTAAATTCAAGAAGTTTCAGGATTTTCAAGGAGCACAATAAACCCTGCTCATAAGCAGATTTTTGCCACTGTCCCCATAAACCCACCCACCCCAGAGCACATTATCTCTGATTTCTAATTTACACTTGAAAAAAGTTCAGCATCTCCCTCAGTCCCCTAAACTTTTACAACCAAGGAAATGAGCACTGGCATGAAAGTATTGAAAATATGAGCAGGGGAAAAGGGGTATTGACAATAACATCTCTATTGACAATACCTTTACCACAACACCACAACTGTCCTCTTGAGTTGAGAATTTGATCATGATGTCAGGGCACATGGTGTTGTTTTTATGCTCCAAAACAACGTTCCTTTTAAGAATGGAGCTGTAGTGGTTATAAGACCATACGAGGTGGAAATTACGATGTTAAATAGTATTTTCAGTCCCAATGTGCAAAATAGTTGATGGATTCAGTACTGAGTAATCTTTCATATGTCCGGATGACGACCTCCACCCATGTTATCTCTGTAATCAAAAGTTGGATAAGCTGTTGGGCACCTACAGCCAATTCCAATGCAAAGCTGCTTCCAGTTTCTTTAGAGGAGGATCCAGTGCCTGCATACAATGCCCAGGGATTCCCATATGTTGTCCAGCGGATCAAGTACCATCTAAGTCAACAATGGCCAGCCAATCAACTTTATTTGCACCAGAACCATCAGTATTTTTATGAGTGTACTTGTTTCATTGATCGTAAAAGTTGAGGTGAGGTAGCAAACATTTTCTCCAGGTGTGAGTTTGAAAGGCCAGTTTTTCTTATCCACTGTTTCCCATTATTCCTACGGTAATTACCACTATGTATAAGGCTCCAACTTCGTGATTAAAACTTATCTTATCAAACTAGTAGCCAAATGCTATCATGTACCTAATACTAAAAATACAACTACAATTTGCATGGCCTCAGATTCAACAAGTCTTCTATTTAAAATTACAATTTTAGTGATGTGTATTCAAAATTGTTTCCTGGCAGTATTCATGCTTGCTGTGAGAGGACCACAGCACCCCCACCCCATTTTTATACGCCCATCATTTTTTGACAGACGTATTATGTTTTGACGTCTGTCTGTCCGTAAACAATTTTTGTGTCGCCTACTCCTCCAAAGGTTTATATGCTACATTGTTCAAACTTTGCACACATGTTGATCAGTAATTGCCATTGTGCATGTGACAAGTGCAGGTAACTCCATTTTGTATTTCCAGAGTTATGCCCCCATTTAGTACTTAAAACATTACAGTATTGTGTCGCCTACTCCTTCAACATTTTAGGTCTCATTTCCTATTAAAAGGTCATTTCTGAGGTTATTGGATATCTTCAGCCAAATGGCTATTTTGAGCTATAGTTTTAGTTTATGGTGGTGTGGATTTAGTAAATAATTCTCATTAATGATGATATGGCCAAAATAATCTGTTGATGATCTTGATTCAAACTGTGTATTGTCAAGTGCATTTCAATTGGGGGTCAAGGTCACATGGAAGTGTTAAATGACTGACCCAGACCTGTTTGGGACCTGACAATTTGCAGTTGACAAATGGGACAATTTTAGTGTAAATTTGCTTTGAGAAAGCCTTCTGAAAAAATGAAGAAGAAACCCATATGCTTTTTATTTGTTAGAATAGAGATTTATCCCCAAAATGAGAAAATTTTGACCATTTTGAGCCATTTTTTTAGCCATCAACTGTGTCATTCAGCTGAGTGTATTTGAGTGATATTGGAAGATTTTTGTTGAGTACAGTTGTCTCCAGAAAGGGCCATATTCAGAGCTTCCAGAAACTATATACATTGTGAGTATTGTCAATAGGGGAGGTAATTTAAATGCGAAATATCCTCAGCCGTGTTAATCAGAAGTTGCACATTTCTTGAAAAGCCGACATTTTCACCTGAATAACTGTAACGGGACCTTACATGCTATATTGTTCAAACTTTGCACATATGGTGATCACCAATTGCTGTTGTGCATGTGACAAGAGCAGGTAACTCCATTTTGTATTTCCAGAGTTATGCCCCTTTTAGTACTTAAAACATTACAGTATTGTGTCGCTTTCTTCTTCAATATTTTACATGCTATATTGTTCAAACTTTGCACACATGTTTATCAACAATTGCTGTTCTGCATGTGACAAGAGCAGGTAACTCTATTTTGTATTTCTAGAGTTATGCCCCCTTTTAGTACTTGAAACATTACACTATTGTGTCACCTACTCCAACATTTTACTTGCTTTATTGTTCAAACTTTGCACCCATGTTGATCATCAATTGTCGTTGTACATGTGACAGGAGCAGATAACACCATTTTATTTTTAAACGACGAGAATCCTCGGCGTTTATAGCTGTTATGATTCTCAAAATGTCCTTTTCCTTGCTGCCACCTATCATCAATCATTATCAATAAAGTTAACCTGTCAATGAATGGACGCTGCCATTCTAAACGGCGAGGAGAATCTTCTGCAGCAGCCTTGCAGCCCTTTAGAAGTTATCTTCTGAATAAAATGGATGTACCAGTTTTTTTTTATTTTGTGAAGACCTCAGATCGCTTAATATGAAAATGTGAAAACAGGTGAATTACCCTTTACCCTAGACAGGGCAGGGGAATGGGCAGTGTTTGGAGGGGGAGACAGACATAGTTGACTCAACAAAAATTTCAAAGTTTACCCCAGAGAAACTTGTGCATGTTCCAGTTTTGACAGGCGTATGCTGCCCTGCTAGTCGGTGCTCTTGTTCAGAATGGGTCCATGATTTGGACACAATTTCCTGAACTACTGGATAACGTGATGAAAAATTTCTCTGTACTCAGGGAAAATGGAAAATTCAAAAGCTTAAATTCCTGAACAATACATTCTGTTTGTTACTGTTTGATCTGAAGCTTTCTTGTGAGTAGAAGCACCTTGCCCTTCTCACGAGTAGTAGTTGCTTATTGGGACCTCCATTTTGACACCAAGTTATTGAGAAAAACACTGCTACTGGCTGCATTGATGAGATATTTGATACATTGCCTCCTTTCAAGATATAGATTCAAGTTTGTTCAGAGGTGGTTTCTTCAGCAATATTTGGGTTCAACCAAGATCAAATTTACAGGGTTCATATGGGCCTGAAATTCTGGAAAAGTTGAGTAATTTTAATATTCGTGTAGGCTTTCAAAGAGTCTGGGAAAATGACATTTATCAGGGGTGTGATTTTCAAAAACTCGACCAATTATTTGATGAAGTTGGTGCATGAACGGGTGGTTGTCGGGGGAGCTCAGTGGTGGACTTCTAAGCTAGAGGTTCCCAGTTCGATCCCCGTTTGGGACAAACCGCTTTGTGTCCTTGGGCAGGCACGATGACACTGTGTACTACGGTGTACTGCACGTTGATGGTGCACGTCTTCAACCGCCTGCTTGAGCGGAGCTTGAACAGTAGGAATGTTGAGGAGCTGACAGCTGTTAGTCAATGCTTGGTGGGTCTCTGGGTACTCCAGCTTCCTCCACCTGCAAAACTGTCATGGTCACAATTGGCCATTGTGCATAAGTATGTGACCTTAAACACCAATAAATAAATAAATCAGTCCTCTGGGAATACCCGGGAAGTGGAGCAGTACTTGTTTACTGTGGTAAACAAGTTCTGTTTTAATCAAGTCCCTGGAATCATATTTGGGAACCCTATTTTAATGCAAGTCCAATATGAGGACATTTTTTTTACAATCTTCTTCAGATCCACCAGTTGGAATGCTTTGGTATTTAATATGCAGCATCCTTAGGATGTTCAAATAAACTTCAAGTACCAAGGGTCATATTTGGGCTCCATGTGGGAGCCGAGGAATATTATTTAAAAATACTTGTCTTCTGATCCATCAGTCAGAATCATTTGATATTGGGTTTGGAGTATCCGTAGTGGGGTCAGATAACAGTTTGTTCAAATCAAGTCCCTGAGTTCGTATTTGGGCTCTCTATCTTAACCTAAATTTTAACTTTAATTCCTTTAAAAATCATCTTCAGATCCACCAATTAGAATCTGTTGCTATTTGATATACAGCAACCTTAGGAGGTTCAGATTCCAATTTGTTCAAATCTAGACCATAGGGTCATATTTGGGCTGCCTGTGGGATCCCAGATTTTAACTTTGTGCAAAGTAAGGACTAGTCTTTTTTTTTAAATCTCATACACATCCACAATTTTTTTGTTCCATAATATTGACATCCTTATTGTGGGGAGATTCAAGTTTGTTCAAATCAAATCTCTGGGAACCCCGGGAAGTGAAACAGTGTTTGTTTACTGTGGTAAACAAGCTCTGTTTTACTGGTAAAATAGGACCCAGTCGCCAATGCTTGGGCCGGAAGTCCTCTAAAATGGACAACATGGGTATAAATGATTGACTGAACTTATCTTTATCTCCGTGTTGTGATCATGATTAGCCTTCGTGCAGAAGTATGTGACCTTAAACATCAATAAATAAATCTCTGGGGGTATATTTGGGCTCCCTGTCAGCCCAGATTTAACTTTATGCAGTATGAGGAAAATTTTTCAAATATTTTCTTCTTCAGACCCACCAGGCAGAATCTTGATATTTGGTATACAGCATTACTATGACTCATTAAAGTTTGTTCAAAATGTTATGCTCGACTGATTTTGGTGGGCACCATAGGGGTTTGAAATTCAACACAGATTTAACCCAATGGTGAATTTACACTCTTTGTTTAAATGAATTGTGCCCACACTTTAGTTAGATGTAAAATGTGAGTACACAAGGTTAATGTATGCTCAAATGGGGGACCACCAAGCAACTAGAGGCCCAGGGTGGGGCATTTGGGCAGAATTATTTTTTTGCCTTGATTTGAAAAGTTTATGAAGAGTTTGAGTGATTTGTATAAAAAAAAAAATGGAACTTTCACCCTGGTGGGGAGTTCTGGGGACTCCACGGAGTGATTTATTAGCTCAACTTTACGTCATGACGTTGATGGGTTGTCATCCGTCCGTCTGACCATACGTACGTGTGTCTGTCCACAATTCCTTTAGCATACCCTACAGGCCACAGCTCTCACCCAATCAGTTCTAAATTTCATATTTGGCTTATTTTGTTGAAAAACATGGTCGTCAGTGGCCATTTTGGATTTGATGTAAATTGTTCAACAATTCCTTTAGTACACCCTACAGATCGCAGCTCTCACCCGATCTGTCCCAAATTTCATATGTAGCTTTGGGGCAATGTCTAGAAGGGAGCTAGCAATTTTTTCCGAATTTTGTTAAAAAAACATGACTGCCAGCGGCCATCTTAGGCTTGGCATATAAATTGTCAACAATTCCATTAGCAGACCCTACAGGCCACACACACCTCTCAGCCGATCTTTTTCAAATTTTATATGTAACTTTGTTGTGATGTCTAGAATGGAGCCATCTTGGATTGGCATTTGAATTGTCAACAATTCTATTAGCACACCCTGCAGGCCACATCTCTCACCAAATCGTTTTCAAATTTCATATGTAGTTTTGGTTTGATGTCTAGATGGGGGCTATCAAATTTTTCTGAATTTTGTTGGAAATCATGGCCAGCATTGGCAATTTTGGATTTGGCATATAAATTGTCAACAATTCCATTATCAGACCATATCATACAGGCCGCACCTCTCACCTGATCCTTTTCAAATTTTATATATAACTGGTATGATGTCCAGATGGAAGTTATCAAATTTTCCTGCATTCCATTGAAAGAGATAGCCACCACCGGCCATTTTGGTATTGACGTATGAATTGTCAACAGTTCCATTAGTACACCCAACTCAGATTTCATTTGTAGCTTTGGTGTGATGTCTTTTCTGTAGAAACTTGAGTTAGTGACATGGCATTGCTGGATCTTTCTATTTAGTTCAATCTCTTCTTGGACAAGTTGAGCTGCAGTGTCACTGAAACTTTCATTTTTCTTTGCTTCAAAATGTGTTTTGAAAGGGTTTCAGTGATTTTACGAAAAAAAAAATCACCCAACAGACCTTTCTCCCCCCCCCCCCACCCACCCACCCCCAAAGCTAAATTAGATTAACTATATTAACATGTAAATGTGTCTTTTCATCCTTCTTTAGTCAGTTTTATTAACTGAGCAATTAAGGCCCCATGGATTACTATTTGGGCTCCCTATTGGAGCCCAAATTTTTACTTTGTGCAATATGGGGAATATTCTTTAACAATCTTCTTTTCATGAACCCCCTAGTTAGAATCTTTTGATACAGGGTACAGACCACCCTCAGGGGAGTCAGATTCAAGTGTGTGTTTGATAAAATCAAGTCCCTGGGATAATATTTGGGCTCCCTATTGGAGACCAAATATTAACTTACTCCAGTATGAGGAATAATCATTAAAAAATCTGCTTCTTTAGATGCGATCAGAATCTTTTGATATTTGGTATACAGCATACAAATAAAGTCTCTGGGTTGATATTTGTGTTCCCTATGGAGGGGGGCAAAGTTTAACATAGTGCTACATTGGTAAATTGGAAATATTCTCAAAATCTCCCAAACCACCAGTCAGGGGCCCAATTTTAACTTAGTGCAAAAGAAGAATATTCTTTGAAATCTTCTTGAGAACCACCATTCAGAATGTTTTGATACTTGGTATACAGTACCCTAACCAGGCTCAGATTCAAGTTTGTTCAAATTAAGTCCCTGGATTCATATTTGGGCTGCCTATGGGGGCACAAATTTTAACTTAATATGACAAATAGTCCTTAAAAATATGTCCTTCTTCAGATCCACCATTCATAATCTATTTATACCTGGTATATGGCATCCTGGGGTGGAGAGGAAGGGATCAAATTCAAGTTGGTTCAAGTTAAGTCCCTCGATTGATATTTAGACTCCCCAGTTTTGCATTACTGGACATCTGGGCATTATTTCTGTGGTAGCATTCCACTTCTTGAAACAATCATCTGGCATGGACAACAGAGTTATAAATAATTAAATAACTTCATTCCTGTGTGGTGATGACTAGCCATAGATACTAATTAAATCCTTCTTTCCCCAGAATAGGTGCCCTTAACATACCATCATGAGGTCATGTTGACAACAGACAAATCAGGTAGGCCGTGCCTGTTAAGGCAGCCAAGACTTGACTAGAAATCACTGCTAAGCCACTGGACGCATAGAGGCTGTGGGGTGGTGGGTATTCAGGACACTTGTCCAGGCCCTTAAGGGTTAAACAACTTTGGTCAGGTGGGCACCTCAGGCCCCTGGGGCCTCTTGTTTTCAATGCCATTGAATTTGGTCCCCAAAAATGTGTATGAATCCAGATTTATTTCCCTTGCCTAAAATTAAACTTTCAAAACCAACTGACCAATTTGAACCAAATATCATTTGCAGCATTATAGGGCAACATGTATTTGATTCACGCCAAAGAAATTTACCTGCAGAACTGTGGAAATCCCAGAAGCACGTGTCTTTAACTGCTGTAACCCTGCTTGAGCAGAGCTTGAACAGAGAATGTTGAGGAGCTGACAGTTGCTCATCAATGCTCGGTGGTTATCTCCGGGTACTCTGGCTTCCTCCACCCGTAAAACTGTCACGATCAGGATTAGCCATTGTGCATAAGTATGTGACCTTAAACACCAATAAATAAAAAAAATAAATCAGTCCTCTGGAAATCCCCGGGAAGTGGAGCAGTACTTGTTTACTGTGGTAAACAAGTTCTGTTTTACTGGTAATGTGTAGGACCATTAACCAATATTCTCTAAAGTCATGAGAGGCCCAAAGATGCTGTAAGTGACCGTCAACACCAATAAATAAATAAATGTACATGTTCATGCGGTAATAGGATGTGCTGTGATTCAGATACAATCAGTGTAAATATTTTTTCCATCATTTCAGAGAGTGTTTGTACATGTATTTATTCCGACCTGCAAAGTATCAACTTTACATGTACGACTTGGAATTTCCCCGTGGGAAGCCTGGAAAGTGATGCAGTGCTTGTTTACTGTGGTAAACAAGCTGTTTTACTGGCCAAAAAAGGACCGGGTGGCTGGGGCGGTAGTCCTCTAAAATGGGCAACATGGGAATAAGCGATTGGCTGAACCTGACTATCTGTATGTTGCGGTCAGGATTAGGCACTGGAGTTCCTAAGAAAAATTGAAATTTTGTGAGATGTTTTGTTGAACTAAGCCTTTTGAACATGATCTATGGACCTTGGTACTACATCTATCTAACTGAATCATTCTGACCATCTATATCCAGGTTGCCTGCAAAGTTGACTTGCTCCCCCTCAACCACATTTCTGCACTTCAAACCTTCTTGCATCCCTGACCCCATTTTAACACTGTTGGTGGTGAAGAAAAATAAGTCATTTTCTGGCAAAAGTATGGCTGTATTGATTGGTTATTTGGTATGCCATCTTCTTTAACTGGCCGATATTTGTGCTTATCCTGAAGAGCAGATACTGGTGCTGCAACTTAAAGGCTTCATATTCTGTGGATGTGCTTTGTATTATCTTTGAAAAGAAATTATAGAGTCTGTGGGAACCTTGGAAAGTGGGCTAGTGCTTGTTTACTGCAGTAGACAAGTTCTTCACTGGTAAAATAGGACCCAGAACCATAAGTCCTTTAATGTGGGCAGCATAGATATACACGCATGGCTAAATTTAACTTCATTCCTATTTTGCAGTCATGATATAACAAAAGATGCAGAAAGTGACATTAAATACCAATAAATGTATAAACAATTTAGTCTGTGTGGATTTGCCTTGATACAATTTATGGGAGAATGCCTATGCACTCTCCCATAAATTGTATCGAGGCAAAACACATATGAACAAATTTTCACCACCAAAAAATAATTCATGACTCTACTGGTGAATGGTGTAGATTCAAGTTTGTGCAAAGAAAGTTTCTTGTGCTGTATTTGGGCTTGTTCCAAAGGTCAAACTTTTCATCCATGTTTCAATTTTCTGAAAAGAATTGCTGTTTTGATCCAAAACTTAGTATGCAGTATTACTGGATGACCTCCACAAAAAATGCACACAGGCTGCCATGGGAAATCTTTGGCTAAAAATAGAACAAGAATTTCAAATTTCTATATTTTCGGAGCTGCATTGGACAGATGTTTACCATTTATTTATTTTTCTTAAGAGTTTTTGGCTGGAGTGTTAGAGGGAAATTGGCTAAAAAGGTTTTCAGATGGCTTACAGGGCACCACATAGGAACTACCATTTTAATACTTGGATATGACCTTGCAAGTTGCAACACACCTTTGATTCATGAGCAATAATTGTACCAACTGTGAATAAGATGTGTCAATCATACCAAGTTGTATGGACTGGACAAGGGCTGTATAACAATAGCTAAGTTTGCTGCCTGTGACCTTGACTTGATATGACCTTGAATCAAAGTTGCGACACACCATTGAGTCATGACCAATAATTGTACCAAGTATAAATAAGATCTGTCAATGATACCAATTTATACGGATCGGACAAAATTGACAGTGAAATGTAAGTTTTTCTGTCACCTTAACAAAGGCCTGTGATCTTGACCTTGAGGGGCACATACCATATTACAATTCATGACACAGTCTTTTGATAATACATATGGTTATAAGTTTTGTCAAAAATATTCAGTGGTTAAGAGGTTATGGCCTGGACAAACAAAATGTTTCTGATGGACGACGGATGGACGAAGGACAACTTAGCATTAGAAAAGCTCTGACTGACGAAAAAAAGCTATCTTGATTTTGGTTTCCACCAGCTCAAAGATATCTTGACTAATCAATCTCTTCTCTTGGTAAGTGGTGGGAATGCCAGGAGTAGAGCAGTGCTTGTTTACTGTGGTTTTAATGCTCGCAGTGAGTAGGTAACATAAATTCTGGCGTGCTACAACCCCCCCACCCCCTGCCCCCCCCCCCCCCACCTCCCATTATCCCACAGTATGAGGAATATTCTTCAAATCCACCAGCAGAATATTCCGATATTTGGTATATAGCTATACTATGACTCCTGGATTAAAGTTTGTTCAAAGCATTATGTTCGTCTGATTCTGAGGGAACCAAAGGTGTTTGAAATTTTACACAGAACCCAATAAAGAATTTATTATTCGTTCGTTTAAATGAATTCTGCCCATGCATGATGGAGCTAATTTTTGTGGTCAAACGTAGATGTCCATGTGGGTGGATAAGATTATATGTTTGTTCAAATGAGGCCCTGTGAGGAGGATATCCACTGCATAAAAAAGGGTTTGCCGCCAACCCTGAAACTGAAAAATAGAGATTTAGAATTCCTGGTCCTGGAAAAATGGCCTGTTTTCAGTGCTACTGGAAATCAGGACATTAAAATCATCTGAGTCATGGATAACAGAGTTATAATTAATTACAGGACTTCATTCCATCAGTGTTAACTAGCCATAGATGCAGAGTGTGACCTTAAGTCCTTTGAACATCTTTCTCAGGTGTGTGAATGAGGCCCCTTGTTTTCAAAGTAATATGTCATAATGAAAGTGTCAATGACACTGTAGCTTAACTTGTCTGTGTGTTGTGTTTGATGAAAAGGATAATGTTGAATGTTTATGAAAGGATTATGAAATAAGACAAGAATTGTGATAATTGGGAATATGTTAATTTCTGTTCCCTATATGCTATGTTTTTAATAAAAATAATATGAGGTGTAGACTGTACTAAAGAACTGAGGGGTGGGTTAATGTGGCCTTCACAGTTAATGTATGTGGCCTTCGCAGTTAATGTATGTAAACGAAAGTGACCAAGCTACAGTGAAATTATTCCAAAACGAGTCATCCTATCAAGTTACAATGAAATCCCTTCATAAATATGGCCTGTAGACTGTGCTAAAGGTTTTTGGGCTTCAAGCCTGTGTAGCCATCACAGTTGACCGATTGCAACTAAAAAGAGACGTCCACATCTCGACATTATACTGAGTCATTCTACCAAGTTACAATGAAGTCCCTTCACAAATACGACCTGTAGTCTGTACTAAAGTTTTTCAGGTTTTGGGCTCGGGCAGCCATCATGCTTGAATGAGCATGACCAAAAGGGGACGTTCTCATCTGGGCATTATCTGGAGTGATCCTATGAAGTTACAATGAAATCCCTTCATAAATATGACCTGTAGACTGTGCTAAAGGTTTTCGGGCTTCTGGCCCCTGTAGCCGTCACAGTTGACCAAACGCATCCAAAAGGGGACATTCTCACCTAGCCATTATATGAAGTCAACCTACCAAGTTACAATGAAATCCCTCCATAAATATGACCTGTAGACTGTGCTAAAGGTTTTCGGGTTTTGGGCTCGGGCAGTCATCATGGTTGACAGATCACGACCAAAAGGGGATGTTCTCATCTAAACATTATACAGAGGCATCCTACCAAATTACAATGAAATACCTTCATAAATACGGCCTGTAAACTGTGCTACTGGTTTTCCGAGTTTTGGACTTGGGCTGCCATACTGGTTGACCGATCGCGACCAAAAGGGAATGTCCTCATCTAGACAGGACCCCAAACCTGCATATGAAATTTTGTGACGATCAGACAAGAACTACGGGGTGTAGCCTGTGCTAAAGGAAAATTTGAACAGACTAACAGACTTCTGCACGTGTGGTGGCAATAGCTTGTCTTGCCTTTGTCAAGTTAAGCTAAAAATGTAAGGAGAACTGGACAGTGACACACAATTTCATAACACTCATTCTATTCTCGTGAAGGTTATTTTAACCCTTTACCTGAAGAATCAGCCACATCTGCCCGCGTAATTTACAAATTAAAACTACGTAATTTACAAAAAATCAAACAAAACTATATGATGTGACTCCTTATTGGAATGAGCTGAAGCTCATTCCACTCAGGGGCCACATGATATGGTACTGTAGAACTGTTTTGAGAAAAATTTGAAAAAATAATATTTAATAAATTTTGACATTGTTTGCCTTGGGTAAAGGGTTAAATCACATTCACAGAAATGGTCAACCGGTAGAGAAACTCTTCTGACATTAAACTTTCCAGATTTATTTATTGGGGTTTAACAACACTTTTGACAGACAGGGTCACCTCGTGTCAAACAGTTTTACGGATGGATGAAGCCAGAGTACCCCGAGAGAGAGAGAAGCACCGAGCAACTGTCAGACACCCCAACATATTATATCCACACAACCAGAGTTAGCATTGGTTGAAGGCAAGTGCACCATGGATGTGCAGTACGCCTTAGTACAGAGCACCACCATACCCCATGTTGGCATTCGGTATTAACTCTTTGCATACTGCAGGCGGATATTCCTGCCAAGTAATAGATATACCACACTTTTTGTGATGTATGGCGAGATAATTGTACAGTTTGCAGGTGTCCTGTGGTATTGGATGAGGCCGTTGGCCGAGTCCAATAACACAGGACTCCTGCAAACTGTACAATTATCTCGCCATACATCACAAAAAGTGTGGTATATCTATTTTAATCCACAGCCCTTTCCAATTAAGGAATGTGAACAAAACAAAATTGGCTTAATTTATTTTAAGTGAAAATATGGTCAAAATGCGTTTTACAATTACTTATCGCCCCCCAAAATTAAATGGATATATCTCATTGTTACTTATCTGAAACGTCCACAGAATATACAATAGATATGTTAAGTGTAAGTGTGACAGTACGATTGATATAAACTGAACACGCATCACATCGTCATCCGTGCGAGTGATTGTGTGAGCAATGTGATATCCCAATTGCAAATTTAATAATATTCGCGAGTTAACGACTGTGTACACACAAATTTTAAAGTATCTATTTCTAAACCCATATTTTTTAACAAATATTCGATATCTGAAGAGTGGAATCATGTGGAATGGTGATGACGGGGAAGATTTTTTATTGAGTCAGGCAGTAGAAGATGCTGAAAACAAAACAATTTGGCATACCGATGAAATAGACGATTTAACACTTTCGCAAATACAAGTTCAACAATTGCCAGATTGAGAGAGAGAGAGAGAGATACCATGCCAAAATAATATTTAAGGGTTGTGAGTGGAAGGGGTGGGAGGGGGCGGGCTTACAATGCTCTTGGGTAGTGGAAGAAATGGGGTACACATGCTGTTTACTCCTAAAGTATGATCAAAGATACCTCGTATGATTTATCTAAAAAGTGCAAACAATTCACAAAATAATTAACCCTTTACCCAACGCGGTTAGAGGTGTTTAAACTAATTCTCAAATTTTGTCTTAGAAACATAACTTATTGCCCCTCATTGGAACGAGCTCAATAAGGTCGTTCGAATGATGGACCATAATCTATATTTCTAAGACAACAATTCAAAACATAATAACAGTTTAATGAAGATGTAATGGATATAGCGCTGTGTGGTGTTTGGCGTTAAGTTGGGTAAAGAGTTAACATGTTTCTTCACCGGGACGAAACAATCTTCACCTGTTTGGTGAATTGGTCAGAAAAGTAGCAAACAGTGCGTTTTCTTTCTCAGAGTAGAATGTTTTAGTTCCAAAACTAGCTTTGGGCACCATGTCAGACGCAGAGGTTTGTAGGCCACCAATAACAAATATCAGTGTGCTAGTTCCCTTCTATGGCCGTTCCTCCGAGTGCACAATGCTTCTTACACACCTGTTGTAAACAATCACTCCCCCCCCCCCCCCCCCACCACCACCACACGCACACTCCCATAACCGAGCGAATCAAATATTTTCTGAATGTGTGAAAATTAATGATATAAAGCGATATAAACAGGACTGGAAGAGTTTCCTCTCTTCAATGTTTGCAACACTCGCATCAATGTCTTTCTGTGTTAATCAATCTCACTTAACTCAACAAACAATGGTCTTTTGTCCAGATATTTGTACCGTCCAAATATCTGAAACGATACAAATATCTGGGCTTATCACCTTTTACAGTGCATTATGCCAATATATTTGTACGATAAAACATCAACAGAACAAAGGAAAAGTGACGTAGCTGTGCATTAAGGACAGGATTCCTCTTGCCACTGAAATAAGTATCATTCGGGCACCTTTAACCTGATTTTCCCCTTGTAGATTGAATAGATTTTTTCACCGAAGATTTCTAAAGATAAATCTAGATGAAATTTTCATCACATCTGGTCATGGCTGCTTCAGAGCAGCCATGACTAGATTTGATGAAAAATATCTTGAAAATACTCAGCGGGTTAAGAGTTAAGTGCCTTGCTCAAGGACACAACACAGTCACCCCTGAAGTGGGATCAAACTGTGGACCTTTTGGTTTGAAGTCCAATGCCATAACCACTGAGCCATCATGTTCTTCAAACTTTCCAGATAGCAAATCCATGTATTTGTGTTGAACAGGCTGGGACATGACATATTGTTAACTCTCATCTGAATGGCATTTGAACAAGATTAACTCTGTATAACTCTGGTCATATCTGGCATTTCTCCTATTAACCCTTTAATTGACGAATTAAGAGGCAGAAAAAAATTGAAAACTTTCAACAAAACCATATCATTGGAACGAGCTCATCAAGCTTGTTCCAATGAAGGGTCACGATATGGTTTGGTTAAAATTTTTTGAAAAATTTGAAAAAATAGTAATTAAATTAATAAATTTTAATACTGTTTGCATTGGGTTGGGTAAAGGGATGAACTAATAATAAATATGCTATTATGTGACATGGGGGCACAGTGGCTCAGTAGGTAGAGATGCAGGCTGCAAGCCGAGAGGCCCTTGGTTCGAATCCCAACTGTGGCAACCATGTTGTGTCCTTGGGCAAGACACTTCACCCCCATTGGGGCACGGTGGCATTGTGTACTAAGGCGTACTGCACGTCAATGTTGCACCTGTCTTCAGCCAATATTAGCCCTGCTTGTGTGGAGTTGGTGTGTTGGGAAGCTGACAGTTGCTCGCCATTGCTCGGTGGTTCTCTCCAGCTATTACGGCTTCCTCCACCCATAAAACTGTCGTGGTCATGATTAGCCATTGTGGAGAAATATGTGACCTTAATCACCAATAAGTAATAACTTATGTGACATACTATATGGAAAGGGCTTGCAGAGCATGCATTTCATTTACAAAGCAAGATATTGTTCTCTGTTCAGAAAAGATTTCAACAGTTTTCCACAAAAATTATGTAAATCTCAAATTTTTGGTCAACTCAAATCCCAAATTGAATTGGGCAAAGAAATTTGAATAAATTGAATTGGGCAAAGAATTTTGAATCAAATCAAATCTCACGACTCTTCAAGTTGTAGATATTGCACCTTCTTACAACTGAAAATATTGTCAGTCTCTACCCAAGTATTGTATGCAACAGTGACTTGTCTGTTTTGGCAAATCAGTCAAAGAAGCCGAATACTTCAGAATGAATCAAAACTTCCTTGAACACTTTTACCTGTACTGGAGACATGAGGCTAAAAAAAGAGCTCAAGAGGAGACACTTGGTAGGATTTTGAAATGAGAAAAAAAGAAATTACTGAATTGGTGTGGCTCAAATCGAAACATAAGGGCAATTTCGAATCAAATCAAATTTTTCAAAGCTTTGCATGGCCCTTTTTGCCTGTGCTAAGGCCTAAAAAAGTTAAAAATCTGTTTCTCAGGCCCACCGCTTTCTTTTTTATGACCAATGTGAACTTAAAAAAGTAAAAATTAAATGTTTTTTGTCTGATATTTTACCCAAGTTAATAATTTAGCATTGCAAAGCCTTCTTGCACTCAAGTCAATGGTGCACTTGTCTTCAACCGATGCTAACCCTGCTTGTGTGGAGTTAGTATGTTGGGGAGCTGACAGTTGCTTGCCATTGCTCAGTGGTTCTCTCTGGGTATTCTGGCTTCCTCCACCCATAATACTGATGCAGTCATGATTAGCCATTGTGCAGAAATATATGACCTTAAACACCAATAAATAAATAAATAACTTTCACTCAAGGGTAGAAGTACACCACCACCCATGCTATTCTGTAGATTATCTGGCTTAAAACATAAAATGAATCAAGAATATGAACCTTCAACGGCAAAGAAATAATTACAAAAATAAAAAAATAAAATAAAAAAACACCTGCCCACATGCAATTTTACAAAAAAATGGCTTGAGAAACAGAAGATCTACTTTGTGGGGCCTAATCACAAATGTAACATCACCTATCGATCAAAGCCTTGTTACAAAGAGTGAGAGACAAGATTGTGATGAACAGGTGACGATATTTATGTTATTGACTTTTTTTGATGGATTAGGCATGTGAAATCCATGTTACCTGTTTGTTGATTGATGATGCTCTGCACACTGAGGTCAAAATACCAAAGTTTCAAGTAGCACTTTTTCCCATAATACAACTCAGAATTTAGCCAATACAATCTTGTTTTGACAGAGCTCAGGGATTGGTTAAATTCCTAGTTGCATTATGGGATAAATTAGCAGCTTGAAAGTTCAATATTTCGACATCAGTCCGGGTTCTTGCACTATTTTGAAATTCTTGAAAAGCATGGAAATTTGTACTGATCCGGCAAGGTATTGGAAATTAATTTTGGAAACAAATAACCCTCTCAAGAGTTATGTCCATATATCAAAATTTCAACCTGCAAATATTTCCTGTAATGCAACAAGGAATTTAACCTATTCAATCTTGTTTGACAGAGCTCAAGGAGCTCAGTCAAACAAGATTGAACTGGTTAAATTCCTAGTTATTTATTTATATATTGGTGTTTAAGGTGACATATTTCTGCACATTGGCTAATCATGACTGCAACATAGAAATAAAGTCAAGTTTAATCAATCATTTATACCCATGTTCCCCATTTTAGAGGACTTCCACCCCAAGCATTAATGACTGCGTTCTACCATTAAAACTGAGCTTGTTTACCAAAGTAAACTAGCACGGCTTCACTTTCCCAGGGTTCCCACAGGGATAAATACCCAGTTGCATTGTGGGCAAATTTGCTACTTGAATGTGTGGTATTGTGATATTAGTATGAGGAGGGTTACATAATTAGGAATTTAAAAAAAAAATCCATTCAAATTCCTAGTAATTTAATAGTCTTTGTTCAAACAAGCAATTGCACTGAACCACATGAGTATGATGAAACAACATTCTTGCACATCTTTTTAAAATAAAAGGACCCACAGGGCCTGAAGTGCTCAACTTCAGCAAAACCCGATATAAACAGATGCCAAGAATGAATCTCCTCTAGAGGGTACTTAATAAAAAATTTCTAATTCTGCAGCTACCTGGCCAATGCCAGCTTCCATAGGGAGCCCAAATATTAACCCAGGCACTCGATTTGAATAAACTTGAATCTCACCCCACTAGAGATGTAGTATACCAAATATGAAAGCATTCTGAATGGTGGATCTGAAGAAGATTTTTGAAGAAATCCCCTCATATTGCACGAAGTTAAAATTCGGGCTCTCATAGGGAGCCCAAATATGAACCCAGGGACCCGATTTGAACAAACTTGAATCTGACCTCCCTAGAGATGTTGTATACCAAATATGAAAGGCTTCAAATCTTTGGGTCTGGAAAACATGGGAATTCTACTGGTCCTGAGGATGCTTCATACCAAATAACAGTTCTTTGTTCCGTGTGGTTTGGGAAATATGGGCATTTGAAAATATTTCTATCTTTAGCTCCCAGAGTTCCCACGGGGATACATGTCTTTTGCATGTGTCAAGTACTTATTTCCCAATAATACCACATACCAAATTTTGTTCAAATCTGACCATCAGTTCAGAAAATAGAAATTTTGGGTGGGGCCAAACATCTTGCCCCTCCAATTACAAAGGCAAATATTGCCCCACAAATTTCATTTGAACAAACTTGATTCTACACCTCAAAAGGAAGATTCATACCAAATATCAAGTCATTGTCCCCACTGGTTCATAAAAAAGATTTTTAAAAAACATTTGGGATCATTTTCCCTCACCTCATCCCCATGGGGCTGGGCATGTTGATATGAACAAAAATGCAATGCCCCTTCGGGACCATCACTCACACAAACTATCACTTGAATTGGCCCAGTGGTTTTGGAGAAGAAGTTCAAAACATAATGTTGATGGATAATGGACAGAGATCGATCTCGGGACAGTGCAGTGGTGTCACCTTGGCCATACATATCTCAATATGTCGATCTAAAACAATATACCTCAACCTGTGCATAACAAATCTTTTGTGTTATGTACTTAGTTTTGCTTAGTTTTATTTATTTAGTTCTGTTATTGATTATTGTTTTTCAAGGCCCTGAATAACCCCTAATCAAATTCAAGGCCATTCCTTGAATCTAAGGCACCACAGGAACCCTGGTACATAATAGACTAAGCTTGACTTTATACTTCTGTTCCAGTCATGATATCGCCATATATACTGATTGACCTTCAACACAAATAAACAAGTTTATTGCAGTTCAAGTTCACTTTCAGCACCTATGGCTATGTGACCACAACAACAAGTATAAAGTCAAGTTTAGCCCATAATTTATAGTCATACTGCCAAATTTAAAACCAGAGACTCAGCCGTGTCTGAAGTGCCCACCTAGATCAAGTTGTCTAGAAGGATCTAAAAGTGGGTTAGTGGGAGGAAGCAAGAGAAACAAGGGTGGGTATTAGTGTAAGGCGATCAAAACAATGAAGGTAAAAAAGAAGCGTTACCTTTAACATTATGTATATTGTAATGACTATCATAAATTAGATGAGGCCTGTCCCAACTTGAGACCAAGAATACCATCCAACACCCCCAACCCTCCCACAACTCTCCAATAGTGGGCAAAATAATACCAAGTATCATTAATATCCTTCAAGGTCATAAATAGTTCTGAGCGGGATACAAATTGTTATAGTTGTTTTGGATGTGGGGGTATGCAAACTTGAACTAAGTCTGTGACCTTGACCTTATGGACAGGTATTCCAACCAACCTTATTTGCAACACACCCTCTAGTGGTGGGCAACATTAATACCATGTATCATTAATATCCTTCAGGGCTATCAAAAGTACTGAGCCAGACACGACTTGTGTATATTTGGATGTGGGTATGTGAACTTGAACTAAGTCTGTGACCTTGACCTTGTAGACTGGCATTCCAAGCTTATTTGCTACACACGCACTTGGGGTGGGCAACATTAATACCAAGTATCATTAATATCCTTCAAGGCCATCAAAAGTTCTGACTCGGACATGACTTTGTGCATATTTGGAAATGGGTATGTGAACTTGGACTAATTCTGTGACCTTGACCTTATTTACAGGAATTCCAACCTTATTCATGACACACCATCTGGTGTTAATGGGCAACATTAATACCAAGTATCATTAATATCCTTTGGGGCCATCAAAAGTTCTGAGCCGGACACGAACTTTTGATGGCCCCAAAGGATATTAATGATACTTGGTATTAATGTTGCCCATTAACACCAGATGGTGTGTCATGAATAAGGTTGGAATTCCTGTATATAAGGTCAAGGTCACAGAATTAGTCCAAGTTCACATACCCATTTCCAAATATGCACAAAGTCATGTCCGAGTCAGAACTTTTTCTTTGCACAGACAGACAGATGGACGGATGGAAAGACAGATGGATGGATGGATGGATGGATGGAAAGATGGAAGGAAAGACAGATGGATGGATGGACAGACCGACAGACCAGGTGATTCCTTTATACCCCCCCCCCCTGAACTTCGTTCTTGAGGGGTATAAAAATGCTATGAAAAAGGGTGTCTGTTTTTCACTGATCACTCCCTCCTCCACGAACACATCAAACATTAGGCTTAACCCTTTACCTAACGAATCGGCCACATCCTCCCACATAATTTACAAATTAAGCAGTCGAAAAAATACATTTTAAAAAAAATTTCAACAAAATCACATCATGTGAGCCCTCATTGGAATGAGCTCGTTCCAATGAGGGGTCACATGCTGTGGTTTTATTGAAATTTTTTTAAACATTTTAAAAATCAATAATTAAAATAATAAATTTTGATATCGTCTGCATTGGGTAAAAGGTTAAAATTATGTTTTATGTTGAAAAATGACAAAAGAGCTTCCCACTGAAAAGACGTCCTTGGTTAGTTAGAATTTTGGGTTGAAATTGGATGAAATATTTTATTCTCCTGGAAGCCATCAGTTGTATGAAGAATTGAGTGAAATGGCAGTCAAGAAATACATGATTGAGACATTTTACAAATTAGGGTTTTTAAGAAAGGTTGTGTGTTCTTACTCACTATTGAACAAATGCAATCATTAATGAAAACAGAACATTTGTTTAAAAGAAAATTTGATTTTTTTACCAAATATCAAAAGATTTTGCCTGGTCGATCTGAAGAAAATATTCCTCATATTGCATCAAATTAAATTTAAGCTCCATTGGGAGTCCAAATATGAACCCAGGGACTCTCTTAATACTACTGCATGCCAAATTTGGTTCAAACTGGCCATTTGGTTCGGATAATCAAAATTTTGGACACGGCCAAACATTTTGCACCTCCTACAGGGTTCATACACTCTTGAGAAAAAAAAATTCCAGGACTTTTCCCAAGCATCTTCCAGGACCTTCTGATAACACAATGCTATACTGGGAATATCCGATGCACGATTAAGGAGGTACGCTCTGTTTTTTATAAAAATACACCAACTTTGTGCACTATCAATCTACGCAATTACGCAAGTTATTACTACATATTTTTCAAGCACTTTCCATGACTTTACTACTGGAGATACGATTTTCAAGCACTTTCCAGGCCCTGGAATTTCAGTTTTTTAATTCAAGCACCTTCAAGGACCCATACGAACCCTGACCTAGCACGAGCCCAAAACGAGCCCAAATACTGACTGGGAACTTTTCTTTGAACAAACTTGAATCTTGAGTACAAATTTGCAAAACAAATTTCAAAGCATTATGCCTGGTGGTTCATGAAAAAGTTTTTTAAGAATTTCAGGCTTTTCAGGCAATGCTCCCAGCCCATTGGGCTTAGCAACTTCTATCAAACAAGGCTGGAAGAATAGCCCCCAAAGGTTTTTTGTGTCAAGTTTGGTTGGGTTTGCTCCAGTGGTTCTGAAGAAAATGCAAATGCAAATGTTAACGGATGACAGACAACAAATGCTAAATAAATGCAACAGCTCACCCGGACTTTCAGTCAGGGGAGCAAAAATTCACATACCAGGAATTGGTGTCCAGGTTCTACAGTACATGTACCAGTGAATTAGAACTTGTCTTCTGTAATAAACAGGAACTGTTCAACTGTCCAGTGTTCCCACTAGCTCTTTTTTTCTAATTTGAAAACTTGTGAAAAAGGTTTCCACTCCACCTGAAGTCGATATTCTCACTACCAGCAAGTAGGTGTATGAAAAGATAATGACAGCATAACATAAAGTGTTTGTTTCAGATGCAACAGGACACTAAAATAACTGGTATAGTGCCAAATTATTTTTCAAAGGTGATTAAAAATGTAAGTATTTTTTTCAAAGATGGCATAGTCAGGCCTGAAAATAAGCAGTCTGACATTTGCAGAATGAGGTTCCCAGAGGGTGAATTTGATGATGCTATCCCATACAGTGGGCCAATTTATCTTCTGGGTACTTCTTTCTGTTTAGTTTTGAGACCCTGATTCAGATTGAGGTTCACAGAGGGTATATTTAGTGATGCTACCCTGCTGTGCAGGGTAGCATCACTAAATTCACCCTCTGGGGACCTCATTTTGCAGATGACAGTCTGCTTATTTTCTGGCTTGCCGCATACTACCGGCATAGGAGAGGCGAGGGTCTTAATTTTGATTTTATTAAAAAATAATCTTTTGTTACCACTGTGACAATAGATTTTATGTTGACAATCTTTTCCACAGCTGAGCAAATAACAAGCTAATGTAGACATCATAAAGCCCCTAAAGTGGAGCTATGGTAGTGGCTTCTAGTACTCAAATGGTAAAAAAGATTTTGTGATGATAAATTCCGAGACTCTCGGCAATTGTTGTCATGAAATCATGACCTAGTTTTCAAGTCTGGTGTTTGCCGAGTGGGGTGGATGTTCAGCGGGACTAGCGACAACATTCATGGGGGGAGGGTGGGAGGTTGCTCGGCATCCACACCAACTTCAACACTGCCCTCCTAATCAGAAATCTGGTGGTTGTGATTGCAGGACCAGGTGGTATACCTGTCATTGTGATGTTTGGGCGAAAGGTTGTACAGATTTTATCATTGTCATTTCCTTGCTTAACTTCATACCACCTTAGAATGGGATGCACAAAATAACACGAATGTGTGACATGTCTGCTTTGCCGACCCTTGACACAAACCCTTGGCCTTCACTTGGAATTGATTTGGCAATCTTTCATCCACATCCATAAGCATCCTGTGTTAATGTATATATTCTCCATTCTTCCTTAACTGCTGTTTTATTTTCTCTTCCTACTCTTAATGAGCAATAATATTGGATTCCCCATGAGTCTTGTAATGAAACTGTGTATTAATTGCCACTATGTAGGAGACGACTTACAAAAGCTTAAGCTTGCTGTCAAATCCTGTTCTTTTATTTGTGTTTACTTTCAATATTTCTATTTGTATTTTTTTTACTGTTCATATAAGATTGTCAGTATATGTCACATTTAAGATTTTATTTTTCCAAATAAAAATATTGTTTTGACTAAATGGTAAAAAACTTTTTCCCAAAAGAAGTAAAACATGATAAATATTGCATTATTGAACTGGAGTCCACAGAAATGAATGATAAAACCGAAAATATGTTCCTAAACAAATTATGCAACCAGAAATATTTTTAGCTTCAACAAGCAACAGCTCTATGTGTGGTAATGTCGGTCAGTTGGTCTGTCATCAACGAGTTTTTAAACAATAACTTTTAATATACTTGGTGGAATGACACATTTAGTGTTATTTGGAGAATTTTTGTCAGAATTATTGCCCCTTATAGACTTGAAATTTGTTGAATTTTTATCATCCGTTACAGCTTAGGTGCAAATTCGCAATTTTTAACATTTTTATTATTTTTAGCCCAGCCACACCCACCATTTGAAAGTTTGGCATTTGTACCAAGGAGCTTCAAGGGGGGTATATATAGAATAGAAGAAAAACAACATTCTGAATCTCCTCATTTATACACCACATAAATCATGCACATAACATGTAAACAAATAAATATAAATATAAAAAAAATTACAATCAGGTAAATGACATGTTTCATTAGGATGACAAACCTAACTTTGAACCGGGATGCATAGATTCTGGCATGATGGAAAATTTGGCCATTGGTGAATTTTTTTTTTTTAAGTATAATTTTATTTCTCTTTAGAAATCGGATTTGGCAAACAGGTATAGGCAATATAAATGCATTCCTCATACACATAGAACTTACAAAATAGATGATAATGAAAGTTATTTATTTATTGGTGTTTAAGGTCACATATTCATGCACAATGGCTAATTGTGACCATGACAGTTTTACAGGTGGAGGAAGCCGGAGTACCCGGAGATAACCACCGAGCATCGACGAGCAACTGTCAGCTCCTCAACATTCTAACTCTGATCAAGCTCTGCTCAAGCAGGGTTACAGCGGTTGAAGACATGTGCACCATCGACGTGCAGTACGCCTTAGTACATGGCGTCGTTGTGCCCCCATGTAGGCAAATGGGATAAAGTGCTTTGCCCAAGGGCACAACGCGGGTCGTGACAATGAAAGTACAGGTGCATCTACTTTGCAGTGGTGTATTCTGACGAAATGCGAGTCCAAGAAAATCAAGTGACCTGCTCTTCAGCTTATTCCCATAGGTTCTCCCAGTTACAATAAGAACATCTTTCTTATTTATTGTTTGTGGTTAACAACCGGTCTACAAGCTACACTACACTACAGGCGTAAATAATAAAGATGAACAAACTCAGGGTAGAGAAATGGGGAAGGAATCAACAACCCAAGTCAGAGCCTCTCTAGTGTTCAACGCATGCCATGGATCGCAGACTCATACCACTGCTTCCCACCCAAGTTGTGCTTTGTATTTGTGTACCACAATTCACCTTGGAATGAGAAATAAAGCAGAGAGTTTTTAGAAAAACATATTGCCTTCTGAGGGCTGTCAATGTTCCTGTGCTTCCAAATGCAGCAGGCCAGAACACACTCACATGCCATCAACACATTTTTCAATATTTGTAATTAGTATACAGGGACCAATGGTGAACTACCCCAGTCCTATCGCGTGACTTGCCACAAAACAACTGCACCACAAAAGAAAGGCCAGATTTAAATTATCATTAAACATCCTCACAAATGCAAAATTGAGGAGTCGGAGTGCCTAGAAATAACTGTGACAAGCGACTGTCAGATGTCCCAACGCACTAACTCTACACAAGAAGGGTTAGCGTCATGGAAGGCAAGTGCAGCATCGATTTGCAGTTTGCCTTAGTACACAGAGCCACCGTGCCCCCGTATGGGCAATAGAGATTAAAAGGTTTGTTCAAAGATACAATTCAGAGGTCAGGATCAAACTGAGAACCTTTTGGTCTAAAGTTCAGTGCTCTAACCACTGAGCCACCACACCCCAATCAGAACTTAGATTAACTGATTGAAACTGACTTAATATCAAATTGCTCTAATTCCTGTACTTAATTCTCTGCACACTGATATCAAAATATCAAAATTTCCTGCTGTAAATTTTCACCATGATGCATCTTAGAATTCAATAATTTCAATCTTGTTTGACAGAGATCATTGTGCTCTGTCAAACAAGACTGAACTGGTTTACTTCCTAGTTGTAGTACAGAAAAATGTGGCGAGAGGTGGGGGATGGGATGACAAATATAACAAACAGCAAACTGCATGCAGTCCAAATCTTAAATAAAAAACATTTTAAACAAACATATCAGCAGCTTGGAATATAGAATCCCTTACACTCTTACTGATAACAAAAATAAATGATGCCAAAATTAATGCCTTGAAAAAAGAAAATCAAATAATTTCATGATGAGAATTTTCGTGATATACTATTTTCAGTATCAAAGACAACCTTAGTCAAAAATGATATTTACTGAACCACCTATACAAAGGTTTTGAACAGTTTCAGGGATGTGGCTAGGGGGATCTTGAGTGTGTTTGAGGGGGAGGAGGTAGTAAAGAGGGTTGACTTTCTAATTGGGATGAGTTATGGAGCCGTGTATAAAACAGACGCAGGCTGTGGCAAAAAATTAAATGGAAGAGTCCCATTTTAGTAGCACCAAAGACATGGACACCGACCCGATGTGAGAAAAGTTTATTTTCCAGATTGAAGAGACACCAATCCTTGCATCTAAGACATTTGTCGCTGCCCAGAGCAGTGTGTTATAATGAGGGAAATTCAGTGGCTTGGAACCCACTTGCATCTGAAGAATATGTTGAGTCGATGCCATAAGTAGTGTGTGATAATGACAGAATTCTACAGGTGCTGTCAGGAGGGGAGAGAGGGGGGGGGGGGAGGGGGGCTGGAATTGTGCTTTTCAGTCCTGAAAAGATGGAAACTTCTCACATCTGAGGCAATTTTTTATGCACCCAGTAGTGTGTTATAATAGGAGAATTTCAGTGGGGTTGCATTAAGAGCCACAGGGTCCACGAAAGGCTTTGGTCAAACAGAAAGTTTCCTGGTGTATATATGTACTGCCAGTCCACCTGTGGTATAAAATAAGAAAAAAATATCGCTGCCAGGCATCCCGCTGCAGTGGCATAAACAAGCCAGGCATCCTGCTGCAGTGGCATAAACAAGGCATTTCTTCATGTGTATAGAGTTTTGCCAAGGTGTAGAACTCTGAGAGGAGGTGGGGTTTCCCCTCCCAAGGCTGGGAGATTTTTTAATAATAGACATGAAAATTGCACATTTTAGACTTACCATTGGATTAATTTATGTACAGCTGATTGCATACAAGGTCCAAATTGTCCATACTAATAGTCTGATTCATTCAATGGTCCTATCTTCTGAGGAAAAGAGAAGTAAGAAATATAGGAAGATCAGGACCATAGATGACTCTGACGCTTTGAACTGCCAGTGACACCTTACCTAGTATTATTTATTTATTTATTGGTGTTTTAAGATCATATACTTCTGCACAATGGCTAATCATGACTGTGACAGTTTTACGAGTGGAGGAAGCCGGAGTTCCCAGTGAGAACCACAGAGCAATAACGAGCAGCTGCCAGCTCCCCAACATTGTAACTCCGCACTGCAGCACAGGCAGGGTTAGATTGGTTGAAGACATGTGTACCATCGACATGCAGTACGCCTTAGTACACGGCGTCATCATGCCCCCATGTGGGCAATCGGGGTTAAGTGCCTTGCCCAAGGACACAACGCAGGAGCCTACCTAACCTAGACTAAGTATTACAAATTATAGTAATGACTGGTGCAAATATTTGTTACTTTTGGGACATGGTGTAACTTTAATTTACAAGAATTGTACAACTGCATAAAATAAGCATGATCATAGCACATATCAGACTATCATTTGAATTTCTCCTTCCATGCACCAATTGAGACACACTTTGAATCAAACTATAGAAACAGTTTGTCTTTGTTTTTTTAGCAGTTTGACTTTCAATGGCCAACATTATTACATTGCCGATAGCTTACAAGCACTATACAAATAATAAACTCCTGGATAACAGCCAACAAAGAACCAAAAAAAAAAATTTAAAAAGAGAACAAACAGGGCATTACCACAAAATTCAATGAAATTTGATATGAGGGATCCGTATGACAATCCGATCCTGCACATGTTATAAAATAGTTGCCCGCAATTTTTCAACAGAGTTATGGTTCTTACTTTGTTTTTAATTCTTAATTCATTTATGCTTCATCAGTCCATGGAACACTACACACCTATTTCATACCCTGTTATGGAGGGGTGGTATCCTGCTGGTGGATATTCCAGCCAAGGACAGGATTTCTCTTGCCAATGAAATAAGTATCATTTGGGGCCCATTATAATCAGATTTCCCCCTTGTAAACAGAATTGATTTTTACACCAATGATTTCCAAAGTTAAATTTAGATGCATTTTTCATCAAATCTAGTCATGGCTGCTTAACAGCAGTCATGACTACATTTAATTAAAAAAATCTAGAAAATACTCAGCAGGCTAAGGGTTAATAACTAGTTAAAACCAGAGTAAAGTTGCTGCTGTAGTATAATATAACAATAAAATGACTTTGGAGGGCATTGTGCTTTATTAACGGCCCAGCAGGTGTGAATAACAACCCAACAGCTTATTAAAGGCCTGAGACGAAGTTGAGGGCCGTTAATAAGCTGAAGGGCTGTTATTCACACCTGTTGGGCCGTTAATAAACCACAAGGCTTGACAAAGTCATGTTATTACCACTGGGATTCTGAGAAAGTTTTGACCCTGTACCTTACATGAAGTTTTCAATTTCGACAGATGATAATATCATCTGTTGACAAAAAAACTGGTGTCACATGATCGGCACGGCATGCTTTCAAATGCAACGAAGTTTCAAAACTTAAAAAGAGACCCAATATTTACCGCTTTTAAGTCAGGAATAAAGGCTTAAAATGTATACAGACTTACTTACTACAGAAAGCTGCTTATTCTTATGGGGCTAGCTTTGCTGGACATTTTACATATTTAATCATTTAAATAAAAATAGGCCGATTAAATCATCAGATGTGTACCCATACACGAAACTAGTAGAAAGCTGTATGACGGAGGGCCACCCCGTATGCCGACATTATGTACACCATACATGGTATGGGTACATATAGAAATGGAATGGAGGAGTCCCTAATTTGATGGATAAAGGGTTTAGTATCTCCGGATAAAATTATTAGATTAACAAAAAAAACTATACAGCACATCAGTAACCTGAATACACATATAAAGTAACCTGATAATCGGATTAATATTTTTTGAGTTATCGCATGCTGAAGAAGTGGATTGGAGGAGTTCTCAATTTGAAGAATAAAGGGTTAATATCACAGGATCAAATTATCAGATTTACACCAAAAACTATACAGCTTTGCACATCAGTAACCTGAACACATATATAAAGTAACATGACAATTGGATTGATATTTTTTGAGTTATCGAATGCCAAAGGGATTGGAGGAATTTTCAATTTGAATGATAAAGGGTTAATATCTCAGGATCAAATGATCAGATTTACACCAAAATCTATACAGCTCGGTACATCAGTAACCTGAACACAAATATGAAGGAACTTGACAATCCAAGCAATATTTTTCAATTTATCGAATGCCAAAGGGACTGGAGGAATTTTCAATTTGAAGGATAAAGGGTTAATATCTCTGGATCAAAATAACGGATTTACACCAAAAACTATACAGCATGGAACATCAGTAACCTGAAGATATATATAAAGTAACATGACAATTGGATTGATATTTTTTGAGTTATCTCATGCCAAAGGGATTGGAAGAATTCTCAATTTGAAGGATAAAGAGTTAATATCTCAGGATCAAATTATCAGATTTACACCAAAAACTATACAGCTAGGCACATCAGTAACCTGAACAGAAATATAAAGTAACTTGACAACCCAAGCAATATTTTTCAAGTTATCGAATGCCAAAGAAATGGATACGGATGCTGGACAGATGTCCGGATGGACAGATGGACGTTCCAACATTTTGGGTTTATGGGCTACCAAAAAAACATTTTGTAAGTCCAAAACCTTATTTTACCCAGAACCCCACCCCTCCTCCCTAAAACTTATATTTAACCCTAACCCCACCCCATCACCCAAAAACTATACCCTAACCCTACCCCACCCTGACCCTAAAACCCCACCCCACCCCACCCCTGACCCTAACCCCCACCCCCGGGACATAACCCCACAACCTCAAGCCCTACTCTGGGACTACCCCTAACCCCACCCCACCCCAACCCTGACCCTAACCCCACCCTAGCCAGACCAATAGAATTAGGGGCTATTTTTCGGTTTAGGGGCTACTAAAACTAACCACCCTCCCCCCCCCCCAACCTTAAGCCCTACTCTGGGGCTACCACTAACCCCCACCCCACCCCACTCCTAACCCTACCTTAATTTGGAGGTAGTCCCTAATAATAATAGCCCCTAAACCCCCAATGTCTGCCCGGACAGACGGACAGATGGACAGACGGACAGATGAAAGATGGACGAACAACGGATGGCCACCCCAGATGCCGGCATTATGTGTACCATACATGGTATGGGTACACATAAAAATCACATTATTTTCAAGTTGAAGAAATTTCCATTATTTCTGAGTATATGACAGCAAGGAACAAAAATCACATGATGTGTCGGACTGTTAATGAGAATTTTCACCCATTAACGGCTCGACACATCAAGTGACTTTTTGAAGGTGAGCGTTACATTCTGGTAATGTCCTATTAAACTTTGTTAATGTACAAAAGAACGCCTGCTAAAGTGGTAATAATCTACATTAAAGCAAGGACTCCACTTTGGTTTTAACTGATTATTAGTTTTAAACTTTTGACTAGAACTTGATTACTCAGTTAGAAATACTATTTAGCCCATTGTTCAGAGCTGAATTTGCAGTGCTGGTTGTCTGATTTTCAAACTGTACCATTATTTTCTAACTATTCAAATTTAGTCCTCTGAGTGGGTGGGTGGTGGTGTTTGGAGTTGCCATGTTGCACCTCCCTGACTGGTTTGAATTGTAGTTGAGGTTGTAACAGTTCCAGTACTTGTCATAGCACCAGCAGTGGTGTTATCTTTATCACAAGTAGTAATGGTGGCAGATCACCTGATGGATGTCAAAGAATTGTAATTTAATTCTTAACTGTTTCATTACAACTTGCTTGGGGTAGGGGAGTCCACAAGTATACTCTAATAAATACCAAAACAAATCTACTTGGACAAAATACAAGTTGTTTCCGACAAAAGCAATATGCAATCAAAGAATATAAAGCCTTTACTCCATGATAACAAAACTCTTTAAAACAGCCTTTATAGTGGCTTTGAAATCTTCAAATGCCAGTTGGTGCTGCTGTGGCAATATTATCAGCAGTAATAATTATTTCAGGAATAATACCAACAGCAATACCAATGATGGTTAACTAACTGACTGCTGGTAGCCACCATCATGGCTCTATTGAAGTACTTAAAGTCACCTCAGTGGCTTTACTGATTATGCTGTAGCGTGTTGTTTACCCACAGGTAGATAAAAAAAAAGTGTGACTGATAATAGAAAAGAAAATTGTAGAGATGAATGAACATTGCACTTTTTTAAATTTATTTATTTTATTGGTATTTAAGATCACTTTCAGCATCTACTGCTAGTTCTTTTTCAAAACGTACATTGTTAACTGGAGCATCAGTTATTAACCCTTTACCCAATGCACAGGATATCAAAATTTATTATTTTAATTACTGTTTTTTTCAAATTTTCCAAAAAATTTCAACAACACCTTATTATGTGACTCCTCATTGGAACGAGCTCAATGAGCTCGTTCCAATGAGGGGGTCACATGATATGGTTTTGTTTAATTTAAAAATTTGTTTTCAACTACTTATTTTGTAAATTACGCAAGTGGGTGTGGCCGATTCGTTAGGTAAAGGGTTAAATGATTTTGTTCAACGGTAAATGATTACACACCTGAAGATTTCTTAAATGAACACTGTAATGGCAGTGGATTCTCATATTTTATCATCAACCAGTTTATTATTTGAATTACCCCATGAATATGAGATGATCATGTGATATTAAAACATACAGATATGACAGACTACACTTGATTTTCCTGTCTATTTTTATATGCTGTTTATGTTCTATAAATAGATGCTTTCCAATGCAAACAATATTGTGTTTTCCTGATTATATCAGGATCAAATCTCTTTGTAGATGATCCACAAACATAAGTTCTTCTCTTCAAACTCTAGGTATTTGAGGCAGTGCTTTATTGATGAGATGTCTATCTTTCTCACTTGGTAGTAAAATATTTCTGTTTTTATCAGGGGAGTAAATATAGGAATTGAATTGTGATTGTTCAATATCCACGAGATTATGAAACAAACTGTTCTCACAAAAATTAACCATGAACCATTTTGTGGATCACACTAAATTTGCTAATGAACAATTTGCTTCATCACCTCATGAATTTCAAACAATCATAGTTCAATTCTTCTTGTTTCATAACAACTTACTGGAGGTGGGAGAGTCTCCAAGTATACCCTATTATTATTATTACTATTTATTGGTGTTTAAGGTCACATACTTATGCACAATGGCTAATCGTGACCGTGAAAAGTTTTACAGGTTGAGGAAGCTAGAGTATCCGAAGAGAACCACCGAGCATCGACGAGCAACTGTCAGCTCCTCAACATTCTAACTCTGTTCAAGCTCCCGCTCAAGCAGGGTTACAGCAGTTGAAGACCTGTGCACCATTGATGTGCAGTACGTCTTAGTACACAGCGTCACTGTGCCACCATGTAGGCAACAGGGATAAAGTGCCTTGCCCAAGGACACAATGCGGGTCGTCCCAGATGGGGATCGAATTCGGACCTCCAGCATAGAAGTCCAACAGTCTACCACTGAGCCACCGCATTCCCAGTATACCCTAACAAACACCTCTATCTGGACAAAATATAGTTTTTTCTACCAAAAACAATATACAATCAAAGAATAAATAAAGTCTTTACTCCATGATAACAAAACTCTTCAAAGGAGTCTTTAAAGTGGCTTCGAAATCAGCAAATGCCAAGCGCCATTTTTGGTTGAAGCTAAAAATAATATCAATAAACTGTAAAACAAACATATATGTACTGAAGAATCACTTCAATAACAGATCAAAATGCAACAAATCACATTGAATAGATAATAGTCCATATAAAACTCCAAATATATAATTTTAAAAGGCTTGGGTAGCGAGTATTTCTTGCATTCAACAGTTTTCCTGATGTCTATGGTTATGTTTAATATTTTGCCATTTCTTGCCAACTTCAAACAAGTTATGTGCTTTAGCACACTTCCATCGTACTCTCAACATTTCTATCCCTAAATCCAATACAGTTGCAGCTGCTACACAGATGTTTTCTTCTGCCAATCATAACATCTCTGAAGAAATTTTCTGTAAACATAAAACAATAAGTTGAATTCTCCAATCTTGCTGTGCTTCTATAGTGGTTCCTACTTAGTTGAATACGAGATGACAGAATAAACCTCTTAACCTTTGTAGGTTCAAATTTTTCAAAAACTTTCAACAAAACAAGAAGCTTGTTCCAATGAGAAGTAACATGATATGGGTTTGCTGAATTTTTTTTATTTTCCAACTGTTTAATTTATAAATGATGCAGGCAGATGTGGCCAATTCATTGGATAAAGGGTCAAAACATTACCAAACAATAATTGCAGATGGCACTTGCATAAAAGGCTATTCAATAACTGAAAATGTTCAATTTCAATTTGTTTCCTAAAAAACACAGCTTATGACCCCTCACTGGAATGCACTCATTCCAATGAGGGTCATATGTTATGCTGTTTGTTTTTTATGCCAAATGTTGAAAAAATTTGAATGTCGATTTTTGTAAATAGCACTGGCTGGATTTGGCCACTACGTTAAGTAAACCGATAACTGCCCATGACTATCAAATATTATTATTTATTGGTGTTTAAGGTCACTTTCAGCATCTCTGTTTATATCATTGTTTATACCTATGCTACCAGCTTTTCACCCCAGGGATTGGTTACCAGGTCCTATTTTACCAGTAAGACACAGTAAACAAGCAGTGCTCCACTTTCCAGGGACCCACACGTATCATCATAGTTTTGCTAGGCAGTTGGTACCAAAGGAAACTCTGTTGCTGTGGGTTCTAACCCCCGCTATGCCTTTTACTATAAAATCCAGGATGTTTCAATGAGAATATGAGTGAATTTTAAGTATTTCCCATATTTGAACCATAGCTTGATTCCTCCAGAATCACATCACTACTTGATAGACAAACAAGAACTATCACATCAAATATTGGACAATTTCTTCTAATTAATACAAAGTGTAATGCCACAGGTATACCCTGACAAGGGTTTCTAAGTTGAAAGGTTTCTAAGTTGAAAAAAGTGAGAAAAGGCCCATAACACTAGAAAAAAAAAATGGACAAAACCTGTTACTTGTGAATATCCTTTCCCCCATGGTGGTCTATCAGCATACCAAAGATCATTTAAATTCAACATCCACTGACTGAGATATGAAGGTCCAAAGTTGTTACAGATGGATGGATGGATGAATGGAAAGATGAACAGACAAACATATGGCAAGATGAATGGATGGACGGACGGACGGACGGACGGATGGACAGATCCCATTTCTATATCCCACGCAAACTTTGTTTTGGCAGGGGATAATAAAGATTTTTTTTCAAAATTCTTGAAATAAGAGTTGAGGAAGATATGGGGTCACAAGGACAGCTTCTAATACCTTATAGTTTAGTAGGTGAGGCTATTGTTGAACAATTAGTTACAAAAAGCTCAATTTACATGGAAGGTTTTTCCATGAATTTGTCTCATATTGGTCACAAATTAAATGCATCTCTAGTATTACAAGTTATGGATGTTCAGTTGTCATATGAGGTGAAGTGAGACAATATTAGGCAAGGCTTTAGCTGAGTCTAATATCATTTTTGCTGAGCCTCATTTGACAGCGTATCCACAAATTACATCCTGTAATGTATTTATTATGTCTGTCTACAAAATGTTTGCAAGCCATCTTATGTTTTCGTTAAATTTTCTTTTGAAGAACCCTGAGATTTGATTTCTTTACAAAAGCAGATGAGTAATGATGCAATGCAAGGGGAGTAATCCAACATCTCATTCATCACCAAGAAAATTATTGATTTAATACCTCCAACATTTTTGGGTGCTTTACAATTCTGCCTGCTTTCCGACCATTTGAACTGAAAGAAAATTTTCTTTCGTGCCAATTAACTGAATTCAGACTGCAATTTTTGCGATAAAAACGAAGTGGTGGACACTGACGAATTAATATCCTGTGAGTGTCAGCATAAGGAATTAATATTGGGTTGCTGTTGATGATTATTGTCAGTGTAGTCCACAGTCCTTGGTCACTAGTTATGACCATTCATTGGTTAATCTAGCTGATGGCCGTAATAATATTTGAACTGGAGTATATTATCAAATAAAGGAAAATTAATATTCTAGCCATCCATCTCATCCCTTGATTCTTGATTCAACACCAAGCTAAGGATGCCTCTGGAGTTCTATACAAAACAATCCCTCACATTCTACTACTTCCAATTAGTGCACACTCATCATTGTTTTTCATTTCTTTGGCATTATCCATTGTATCCTGATAATTGTACATACCCTCCATTTTCACACTTCCACTATACAGTGTATTTAGTAAAGCTTACAAAAACTACTGCTTGTTACTTTGTCCCTTTTTCTTTAATTTCGTACTTCTCACTATTAACTGGTAGAGTGCTGGGAGCCCATATTTACAGAGTCCCCCCACATTTTCCAAATGAAAATTCAAGGACCTTTGGAGCCATTTTGGCACTGAATTCCAGGACTTTCCACGACGTCCCACACAACTTATTGGTGCAAACAATATTTATTAAGGCAAAAAAAAAAAAGGAATTGATTCTCAGGCACCGCCGCGTTGAAAAAAATGGCCCGCGTTGAGCCTTTTTATTTGGACCGTCATTGCACGAAAATAGGAAACAGGGAAATTGAAAAGGGACTATTGGTTTTAAGGCCCAAAACCAACGAATAAACAGGTAAATATACAAAGGCGTGTGTTAAGTGTGAGAGGGGAAAGGTTTTCGCCATATTTTCAGGAGATTGGGCGCACACGGCAGGGGAATTCAAACGCAAACTTGACTCGGTCGATGTTGGGCGAGTTGTCCAACACAGGCATAACCCACCTTGTCGAATACTAAACGTTAAATTTGCCAGGTACTGGCGTCAAGTAAACCTTTTTTGCTGTGAAAACACGAATGAGAAATAGTGAGAATAATCGGTACAGGTAAGTATATTTTCGGGGTGGGAAATTATCACTTACTAAAGAAATACAAAAGTCCAAATTCTGCTGACGTGTCATGAACATAACGGTAAAGAATGGGCAAACACTGAATGGAATCTGAAATTCAGATTTTTCCAGAGCAGTTGTGCATCAAGGGAGATTACTCAAAACACACGTGCATTTCCCAATACGAATGACGTCTTCATTCAAAGTAAACAAACGAAGTCTTTACGGGCCGACACGTCCAGCTTATTTTGTGTATTGAGTTGGGCCTATCCATTTATTAATTTCACCCACGGGAGATCGGATAGTGATATGAATGAAAGGGCTTCGCCGCAGTGGAAAAATAAAGTGATGTTTCCCTTTTTTAAATATCAAACTTGATCGCTTGGATGTATACGGGTTCAAACTTTTTTTAATAGGCGTGGTCTTTAGGAGGGGCTCTTTGACAGACGGCTGATGACGTTACAAGTGCTGTGTAAGTTCCATGCCGAGTTGACACCAGAAGCTTGCTTCCATTCTGGTTTGTTTTTGTTTCCCTTCTAAAATTTCTATTGTAAAAATGTTAATTTCTATCAAAATAACTCACAATGATACGAAAATAATACGAGGGTGGTCAATAACATCTATGGAAGACGACAGTACTTTGGGGGAGTTGGTTAAAAAACTGTTTGCCGGTGAGTTTGATAATGACAATGATGATCCAATACCACAGAACTTGAATCCGTTCTTGGAAAATGGTGAGAGAAACAATGAGATTTATTTGTATATCATTTTACAATATGCACTTTCCATGCCTTTTAGATAAAAACAGACATCAGAAAGTGACTTTTGCCTCTCAATCCTTGCTCACCATCTGGAAGAAATAAAAATAAAAAATAAAAATAAAATCCTCCCTCCCTCATTGATTTGAAAAAAAAATTGGCTGAGAATCAATTGATTTTTTTTTTTTGGCCTAATATGCTTACATGTACTGCATGTAATTTTTCTGCATGGAGAAGCATTTTTATTTACAGTAAATCAAAGTTTCCTGAAGTTTGTGAAATATCTGTATGTACATGTACTTGTATTCTCCCCGACAATACTCCATACTAGATGAAATACTCTTTATCATCATAAAGTCAGCATCGCGGTTGGAGATGTGTCAGGGCAAAGCCAGCCTAAATATAGGGGCAAGGGGCCTCATATTTAAAGATATTGTAAGTTCAAAATATATTCCGCATCAAGGCGAAAAACCTACATGAATTTCACTTCTCTGTAAAGCTGGAAAAACACACGTGGTGTATATCCAGCTTTAGCGCAGGGACCCAGGGGAGAAACGGTATGTTAGATAAGGTCTAATCTCATTTATCGTCACGGTCAATTAAGAAACGAGATTTGAAAGCGATAGAAATGTCTATCGTATTGTCACCTGATCATTAGTTATAGCAATGCGTGGCAGGAACAAATCACCGTTAAAGTCACGCGCGAGATGACTTGTATTGATTCTGCCACGATATACGTCATCTCCCACCGTTTTGACAGGTGGACAGATGAGCGTCGGTCCACCTGACAGTTTAGGGTAAAAAGTATATATATACCTGGAAGAGCAGAGCATTAGACACACACTTGGGGTCACACACACGTTGGTGAAGTCCAGGACAGGCGGACTCTGTTTTCTGGCATAAGGGTACCTTCGATCACGGGACCCTGAAACGGCTGGAATCGCCAGAGAGGGCATTCCATGATTGCTTTAGCTTAGCGTTGATAGGCGGCTACGGGGCCGAATTCGTGAGAAGGAACACCCCAGGTGGAACGTTAAAGTTTAGATTGTCGAGTAGCAGGTATCGGCCTGCAATAGTCAGAAGTGTAGGTTAATTGTATTGTGCGTATTAACCCTTTGAAGCGTCAGCCTGATTGCGTTCTGAGTAGTTTATTTTGCTGTCGGAACATCGTAATACCGACTGGAGATCGGTGTGAGTGACAATTTCGCCCTAGCACAAAAAGGGGCATCTGTGAACTGTGAATTCAACCAGGGACAGTGGATATTTCAATAGGACTTTCACGGAGGACTTTCAAAAGGCACATAAGGTATGAGTAGACAATATCTGACCCAAATCAGAAGTACGGTGGTTTATAGATGACGAACATTGCTGGTCGGAACCCTCCGACAGCCAGAGGTACAGTTACGCGCAGACGTTGACATTTGAGCCTAAGCGGGTGAAGCTCTTATGGCGAGCTCACAGTAATAACCTTTCAGATTTGTGAAGCTCTTATGGCGAGCTCACGGTAGTAACATTTCCAGTGTGTAGACTATAGTGCCAGTACAGGGCTATAGAATGACTATATGATTGTTTAGAATTATTTAACCGTAGTGACCCATTTTCTGTGAAAAGAATTGAATTGTTGATTGTTGAAATATTGAAACGGATTTATTTTTATGTGTAAATAAAAGAATCGTTGTTACTTTGAATCATTCTTTCCATTATACAGCCTAAAGTGATTAGGAATCACACCTAACGGAAATCGAACCCATTTCAGGCCAATTTGGCAGAGAATGAATCACGGCGTCGGTCTAACTCAGCTCTCTGCGGCGAGTTCGCGACACTTGGATTCCGACCCTCCACGTTGGTCTAATTTTCCCGCAACTTCATCAGCGGGACTAAATAACCCCACGTCAGCCCAGGCCTTACGGGGCCTCAGGAGTCCCTGACATTGATTGGCGAGCGCTACCAGGATATTTCTAAAAGGTAAAAAATGGCTATATGGAAATTTTGTTTTATTTTAACGGCGGTTCTGTTTAGGTTTTGACGCGTTCGGTCAGTTGATGCCGTTCAAGGGTTTAATATCGCAATACAGTAGTCCCCAAGAGGATACTTAATAGCCATTATAACTGCGGTAGGTTTCAGAGTATTGGGGCGTTTAACTACGTTAAATTACAGAGGTAAATTAGGATTAATTGCCATATTTTTTTTTTCTTTCTTTCTTTTCCTTCTTCATTCTTTCTGACGAGTGTTGAAGATAGAAAGAAAAAATCAAAATGGATGTTGTTACACCCCTCGCCCAACTGGTATCATTAGGCAAGGAAATGGGCCTTGAGGGAGCCGAACTTCAGAAGTTCGTTAAAGATGAGCAGAAACGTGAGGCCAAGGAGATTGCCTTACGTAATGACGCAAAAGAGCGAGAGATTCAATTAGAACGAGAGCGTGAGAAAGACGCAAGAGAGGTGAGGGAGAGAGAAGCCCAATTAGAACGAGAGCGTGAGAAAGACGCAAGAGAGGCGAGGGAGAGAGAAGCCCAATTAGAACGAGAGCGTGAGAAAGACGCAAGAGAGGCGAAAGAGAGAGAGATTCAATTAGCAAATGAGGCGAGAGAGAGGGAAGCCCAATTAGCAAGGGAGGCAAGGGAGGCAGAACGGGAGCTCGAACAACAGAGGCACGAGAGAGAATTAGAGCTCCTCAGAGCAAGGGCCGATGTGGAGAATGAAAGTCGGCGCTCAGGGGATGGGAGTGCAGGGGTAGCAATTCATGCCCCACGCCCCCATCTCGCTCATTTCAATGAAAACACAGATGACTTGGACTCGTACTTGGAGAGGTTCGAGCGTTTTGCCTCCAGTCAAATGTGGCCAGAAGACACATGGGCTATGTGCTTGAGCCCTTTGTTGTCAGGTAAAGCCCTCGAGGCTTATACCAGTATGCCTCCTGCACTTCTTAACGACTACAGTGAGCTGAAGAATGCCATCCTTCGGAGATACCAGCTCACTGAAGAAGGATTCCGGACCAAGTTCCGAGAAATTAAGCAGGAGAAGGGAGAAACAGTACCTCAGTATTTTGCCCGAGCTAGGCGGTACTTTGACCGCTGGACTGATCTCGCAGAAGTGAATGAGTCGTATGGAGCCCTGCGAGATCTATTTCTCCGAGAGCAGTTTTTAACTACATGCTCCAAGGAATTGGGCCTGTTCATCAAGGAAAGGGGTCCGCCCACCTATGATGAGATGGCAACTGTGGCAGAATGCTACATCGAGGCCCACGGTGGGAGTGTAAACGCACCCAAATTGGCTAGGGGTGGGGCAAACGGGTTGGCAATGGCACCCGTAAGGCAACACCACCCCGACCCTCCTGCGTCACAGACCAGCCGGAAGGGGAGCGCTCCCAAGGACACCACTTGTTTTATCTGCAACAAGCGGGGTCATATTGCCAGGGACTGCTGGCAGAAGCAGGTAAGGACCACTGGGAACATTAGACCACCTCAGCAGGGGGCCGGGAACGCAGCGCCAAGGGGTTGGAAGTACGGTGACCGTGTAGATCCAGGGCCCAGTAGGAAGACGGCAGCGTTCTGTCAAACTATCGGTCCAGAACACAGTCCCCTCCGGGAATGTATACAAGAGGGAGAATTAAGGCTGGAAGGCGGGAAGGTTGTCCCGATAATAAGTGGCATGTGTGAGAGGCTCACAACTTCGCAGGAGAAGGCTGATATGCCAGTGTACCTAGGGTATGTGGGACAAAGGGAGATCCGTCTGCTCCGGGATTCTGGGTGCTCCTCTGCAGCGGTTAGAAGGCAACTGGTTGACGACAAGCAATTGTTGGGTCGTGACCATTTGTGTATTTTGATAGATGGGACCGTTAGAAGGTTCCCCATCGCGAGGATAACGGTGGATACCCCATTTTATCGTGGCGAAGTGGAAGCCATGTGCATTGAATCACCTGTGTATGACCTGGTCATAGGTAATATCCCAGGGGTGAGGGCAAGCCCTGATGAGTTATGGTCCAGGGGTAGGGGGCCAAGTTATGGCCCAACAAGGGCAAAGGAAGTTCAAGTCGGTGGGCAAGGACCCCCGGCGGTTGCACTCGGTAACGTACCGAGTAAGGAAGGGAAGGTTCCCAGGGGGAACCAGTCCGATGGTCCAGGGGATGGCCCCTACACGACGAAATGTCGCAAAGTTTCAGGAGGGACGACTCCTGTCCAATTAGGGAGAAGGGGCCGCAGGCGGTCCAGGCGAAACGCCAAACAGCGAGGGAACCCAAGGGGATCATTGGGGAAAGACCCTCAAGCAAATTTATGTGGGGGAGTTGAGTGCCCCAAGAAGTCGGTGTCACCCGTGTGGAGAGGGGAGGCCAGACCCACGCAAATGGCTGGGCAAACTTCCCCAGAATTGAGAGGGCATGGGTCAACACAAGTTGAGTATGTTAAAGTGGATGGGACCGCTAAGGTGGGCGTCCAGGGGACCGAGAAAAGGGTCCACAAATCAAAGGAGAAGCATCCTAGGTGGCGGAGACCACGTAGAGAGTGCCGGGGGCGCACAGCGCCCAATGTGCGCAAGAAGTCGTCGCAATGGACCGGGGGGTCGACGGCACAAGGGCCAAGGACGGCCAGTGTCATTCTAACGACGGTAATCGCCGGGACGAGTGAGCCTGGGAGATATAGCGCCAAGGGAAGCTCTTGGGAATGCGACAACGACAGGGTATGGGGACCCTGGTGGAATACCCGTAGAAATGGCGGGGCGAGAAGTAGGGGGGTGTCAAGGGTTACCCAAGGGGATACTGGGAACCGGGCCCCTACCAATGGTCGGTGGTTATAAAGAAGCAATGGTTGGGTGGCTGTGGGCCTGGTGTCTGGGACGGGGGCTCCAGTCGCAAATATTTTTGTGGGTGAGGTGATGAGTTTCGTAAACCCGGTGTTAAGGCCCGGAAGAAATTTTCTTATTTTTAGTATTATTATTGCTCTGACTGCCGACTAGAGTTGGTTGTGAGTGCGAATGTGAGATACACTGCCCTGTCTGTCGCGTGTGCGTGGACGGGGAGCCTGTGTGTCGAATTTTGTAAGTGTGGGATACACTAACCCCGTCTGTCGCAAAGGCGCGGTCGGGAAATCTGTGTGTTGAATGTGTGAGTGTGTGAGGCACAATTTTAATCCCCTGGTTGAGCTTTGCGAGGGTGAGGCTCAACATAATGCAGGGGTCGTTTGCCCCTTCACAAGACATAGGGGAACGGGAGGCGAAGTTACACTCCGTTGGCATTAACCCATCTGACGCAAAGGCGTGGACGGTGTTACTCGTCGGAGTGAGTGCCAAGTGAACTGTTTGCAAAATGGGCGAACGTGTATAAAAATGTGAATGTTTGGGTGTAAATATATCGTATTACAGAGAGAGAGAGAGTGCTGCAAATCTAAGAATAAGGCTACTCTCCATATGTAAACCCGCAAGACGGGAGCATGTGGTAGTGTGTGTGTCGTGGGAATCGGTATGGCCGACGCATGAGCCCGGTCATGAACCCCACGACCACTAGGGCACGGTTTTGTAGTCTTGAACATGATGGGTAGATTGTAAAAAGGTGTGAGAGGCGAACGTGCGTGGGTTTGCCCCTCGTGTTATAAGAGATACACAGGGTGTTTCTCTCGGGAAGGGAGTTGTCAGGGCAAAGCCAGCCTAAATATAGGGGCAAGGGGCCTCATATTTAAAGATATTGTAAGTTCAAAATATATTCCGCATCAAGGCGAAAAACCTACATGAATTTCACTTCTCTGTAAAGCTGGAAAAACACACGTGGTGTATATCCAGCTTTAGCGCAGGGACCCAGGGGAGAAACGGTATGTTAGATAAGGTCTAATCTCATTTATCGTCACGGTCAATTAATAAACGAGATTTGAAAGCGATAGAAATGTCTATCGTATCGTCACCTGATCATTAGTTATAGCAATGCGTGGCAGGAACAAATCACCGTTAAAGTCACGCGCGAGATGACTTGTATTGATTCTGCCTCGATATACGTCATCTCCCACCGTTTTGACAGGTGGACAGATGAGCGTCGGTCCACCTGACAGTTTAGGGTAAAAAGTATATATATACCTGGAAGAGCAGAGCATTAGACACACACTTGGGGTCACACACACGTTGGTGAAGTCCAGGACAGGCGGACTCTGTTTTCTGGCATAAGGGTACCTTCGATCACAGGACCCTGAAACGGCTGGAATCGCCAGAGAGGGCATTCCATGATTGCTTTAGCTTAGCGTTGATAGGCGGCTACAGGGCCGAATTCATGAGAAGGAACACCCCAGGTGGAACGTTAAAGTTTAGATTGTCGAGTAGCAGGTATCGGCCTGCAATAGTCAGAAGTGTAGGTTAATTGTATTGTGCGTATTAACCCTTTGAAGCGTCAGCCTGATTGCGTTCTGAGTAGTTTATTTTGCTGTCGGAACATCGTAATACCGACTGGAGATCGGTGTGAGTGACAATTTTGCCCTAGCACAAAAAGGGGCATCTGTGAACCGTGAATTCAACCAGGGACGGTGGATATTTCAATAGGACTTTCACGGATGTCTTTCAAAAGGCACATAAGGTATGAGTAGACAATATCTGACCCAAATCAGAAGTACGGTGGTTTATAAATGACGAACATTGCTGGTCGGAACCCTCCGACAGCCAGAGGTACAGTTACGCGCAGACGTTGACATTTGAGCCTAAGCGGGTGAAGCTCTTATGGCGAGCTCACAGTAATAACCTTTCAGATTTGTGAAGCTCTTATGGCGAGCTCACGGTAGTAACATTTCCAGTGTGTAGACTATAGTGCCAGTACAGGGCTATAGAATGACTATATGATTGTTTAGAATTATTTAACCGTAGTGACCCATTTTCTGTGAAAAGAATTGAATTGTTGATTGTTGAAATATTGAAACGGATTTATTTTTATGTGTAAATAAAAGAATCGTTGTTACTTTGAATCATTCTTTCCATTATACAGCCTAAAGTGATTAGGAATCACACCTAACGGAAATCGAACCCATTTCAGGCCAATTTGGCAGAGAAGGAATCACGGCGTCGGTCTAACTCAGCTCTCTGCGCCGAGTTCGCGACACTTGGATTCCGACCCTCCACGTTGGTCTAATTTTCCCGCAACTTCATCAGCGGGACTAAATAACCCCACGTCAGCCCAGGCCTTACGGGGCCTCAGGAGTCCCTGACAAGATGTTTGTTGTGTTTTTAAATGTACAAAATCTGGAATGCTGCTGTCATGCCCCCAGTAACAAACAATCTGCCAGAAACAGTATTTATCCAAAACACAGAATGTAATACGGATCTGGTAAGGGACATTTTCCAGGACTTTCAAGGACACTTATCAAAAATAAACAATTTTCCAGGATTTTCAAGGCCTTGAAAAGAAGTTTAAAATTCCAGGACTTTCCAGGATTTCCAGGAATGGCGACTACCCTGATTTAGGCTTTATTCTGAAGAGTTGGTACCACAATTTAAAAGCTTCATATTTTATGGATGTGCTTCAAATATAAATTATCTTTGAAGTGATATTCTTTTATCTGATAGGATTTGCCTTGTTACAATTTATGGGAGAGTGCCTATTGACACTCTCCCATAACTTGTAATGAGGCAAAGATGCCAAGCCAGAAAATAAGCATGCAAAATTAGGTCCCAAGAGGGTGAATTTAGTGATGCTATCCTGCACAGCAGGGTCGCATCACTAAATTTACCATCTGTGAACCTCAGTCTGAATCAGGGTCTCAAAACTAAACAGAAAGAGGTACCCAGAGGATAAATTGGCCCATTGTATGGGATAGCATCATCAAATTTACCCTCTGAGGACCTCATTCTGCAAATGTCAGACTGCTTATTTTCAGGCCTGAAAGATGCACAAAGAAATTTTAAGGACCAAAAATAATTTAGCACTCTACTAGTTTAGACAGAACTATTGTACATTTCTCATCTGTTGTTTTCAGAAATAAAATATTGTTTAAACTAATACCTTATAGTGTCGGGTAGACCAGGATCTTGAAATATATGTTTGTGTCCATATCGTAGTGAGCCATCATAACCAATAAACTCCACATCTGGATAATTTTTAGGTCTTTTTGTTGAGGCAACATGATAAAGCTGCAATATAAAGGCAAGACATTAACCTGAAATCCAGCCAAATCTATCAACTATCAATTTTTTCACAGGTATTATGTCACTCTTCATTCAAATAAGCTCAATCCAGAAAGCAGAAACAAAGGGATTATAACCCCTTTCAAAACTGACGCACTGTCTACAGCACTACTGTCCAAAGAGAGATGGACAAGTCTATTTTCAAATTGTGGGAAGATTCAGTAATATTTTAATTCCACAGCCCTGCAGGATTAAATGATTACTAATCTTCCTTTTCAGTTTGGTATTTACTTTGTTGCCTGATCATGACAGCCAACTTTTTCTCTACACAAATATTTATGCATAAAGGTTTGAAAGGGTCAATTGGGGAAAAAAAAAGATTGCAGGAACAGAAATCTTTTTCCATAAACACATCTGCACTATGTACTCACACTTCACACATTTTATAAAAATCTGACAAGAAATGTAGAAGAAGTTACACTGACAAACATTTGTAATGGACATTCAATGATAAAAAGTGCCAGGAAGAATGCGGCAATGAAAATCAAAATTTTTTATACCAAATTTTATTTCTTAATATACTTGCCAAACTAACACAAGTGCCTTATCCTCCTTTAGAGAGCAGTAAAGATAATGAAAGTGTCAATGGCACTGCAGCTCAACTTGTACAAGAAGGGACTGAACTAAATAGAAAGTTCCAGTAATGCCAAGTCATTCAGTCAAGTTTCTATAGAAAAGACATCACACCAAAGCTACATATGAAATCTGAAAAAGATCGGGTGAGGGATGCAGCCAGTAAGATCTCGTGAGAGATGCAGCCTGTAGGGTGTACTAATGGAATTGTTGACAATTTATATGCCAAATTCAAGATGGCCACTGAGAATATGAGTGAATTTTAAGTATTTCCCATATTTGAACCATAGCTTGATTCCTCCAGAATCACATCACTACTTGATAGACAAACAAGAACTATCACATCAAATATTGGACAATTTCTTCTAATTAATACAAAGTGTGATGCCACAGGTATACCCTGACAAGGGTTTCTAAGTTGAAAGGTTTCTAAGTTGAAAAAAGTGAGAAAAGGCCCATAACACTAGAAAAAAAAAATGGACAAAACCTGTTACTTGTGAATATCCTTTCCCCCATGGTGGTCTATCAGCATACCAAAGATCATTTAAATTCAACATCCACTGACTGAGATATGAAGGTCCAAAGTTGTTACAGATGGATGGATGGATGAATGGAAAGATGAACAGACAAACATATGGCAAGATGAATGGATGGACGGACGGACGGACAGACGGATGGACAGATCCCATTTCTATATCCCACGCAAACTTTGTTTTGGCAGGGGATAATAAAGATTTTTTTTCAAAATTCTTGAAATAAGAGTTGAGGAAGATATGGGGTCACAAGGACAGCTTCTAATAGCTTATAGTTTAGTAGGTGAGGCTATTGTTGAACAATTAGTTACAAAAAGCTCAATTTACATGGAAGGTTTTTCCATGAATTTGTCTCATATTGGTCACAAATTAAATGCATCTCTAGTATTACAAGTTATGGATGTTCAGTTGTCATATGAGGTGAAGTGAGACAATATTAGGCAAGGCTTTAGCTGAGTCTAATATCATTTTTGCTGAGCCTCATTTGACAGCGTATCCACAAATTACTTCCTGTAATGTATTTATTATGTCTGTCTACAAAATGTTTGCAAGCCATCTTATGTTTTCGTTAAATTTTCTTTTGAAGAACCCTGAGATTTGATTTCTTTACAAAAGCAGATGAGTAATGATGCAATGCAAGGGGAGTAATCCAACATCTCATTCATCACCAAGAAAATTATTGATTTAATACCTCCAACATTTTTGGGTGCTTTACAATTCTGCCTGCTTTCCGACCATTTGAACTGAAAGAAAATTTTCTTTCGTGCCAATTAACTGAATTCAGACTGCAATTTTTGCGATAAAAACGAAGTGGTGGACACTGACGAATTAATATCCTGTGAGTGTCAGCATAAGGAATTAATATTGGGTTGCTGTTGATGATTATTGTCAGTGTAGTCCACAGTCCTCGGTCACTAGTTATGACCATTCATTGGTTAATCTAGCTGATGGCCGTAATAATATCTGAACTGGAGTATATTATCAAATAAAGGAAAATTAATATTCTAGCCATCCATCTCATCCCTTGATTCTTGATTCAACACCAAGCTAAGGATGCCTCTGGAGTTCTATACAAAACAATCCCTCACATTCTACTACTTCCAATTAGTGCACACTCATCATTGTTTTTCATTTCTTTGGCATTATCCATTGTATCCTGATAATTGTACATACCCTCCATTTTCACACTTCCACTATACAGTGTATTTAGTAAAGCTTACAAAAACTACTGCTTGTTACTTTGTCCCTTTTTCTTTAATTTCGTACTTCTCACTATTAACTGGTAGAGTGCTGGGAGCCCATATTTACAGAGTCCCCCCACATTTTCCAAATGAAAATTCAAGGACCTTTGGAGCCATTTTGGCACTGAATTCCAGGACTTTCCACGACGTCCCACACAACTTATTGGTGCAAACAATATTTATTAAGGCAAAAAAAAAAAAAGGAATTGATTCTCAGGCACCGCCGCATTGAAAAAAATGGCCCGCGTTGAGCCTTTTTATTTGGACCGTCATTGCACGAAAATAGGAAACAGGGAAATTGAAAAGGGACTATTGGTTTTAAGGCCCAAAACCAATGAATAAATAGGTAAATATACAAAGGCGTGTGTTAAGTGTGAGAGGGGAAAGGTTTTCGCCATATTTTCAGGAGATTGGGAGCACACGGCAGGGGAATTCAAACGCAAACTTGACTCGGTCGATGTTGGGCGAGTTGTCCAACACAGGCATAACCCACCTTGTCGAATACTAAACGTTAAATTTGCCAGGTACTGGCATCAAGTAAACCTTTTTTGCTGTGAAAACACGAATGAGAAATAGTGAGAATAATCGGTACAGGTAAGTATATTTTCAGGGGGGGAAATTATCACTTACTAAAGAAATACAAAAGTCCAAATTCTGCTGACGTGTCATGAACATAACGGTAAAGAATGGGCAAACACTGAATGGAATCTGAAATTCAGATTTTTCCAGAGCAGTTGTGCATCAAGGGAGATTACTCAAAACACACGTGCATTTCCCAATACGAATGACGTCTTCATTCAAAGTAAACAAACGAAGTCTTTACGGGCCGACACGTCCAGCTTATTTTGTGTATTGAGTTGGGCCTATCCATTTATTAATTTCACCCACGGGAGATCGGATAGTGATATGAATGAAAGGGCTTCGCCGCAGTGGAAAAATAAAGTGATGTTTCCCTTTTTTAAATATCAAACTTGATCGCTTGGATGTATACGGGTTCAAACTTTTTTTAATAGGCGTGGTCTTTAGGAGGGGCTCTTTGACAGACGGCTGATGACGTTACAAGTGCTGTGTAAGTTCCATGCCGAGTTGACACCAGAAGCTTGCTTCCATTCTGGTTTGTTTTTGTTTCCCTTCTAAAATTTCTATTGTAAAAATGTTAATTTCTATCAAAATAACTCACAATGATACGAAAATAATACGAGGGTGGTCAATAACATCTATGGAAGACGACAGTACTTTGGGGGAGTTGGTTAAAAAACTGTTTGCCGGTGAGTTTGATAATGACAACGATGATCCAATACCACAGAACTTGAATCCGTTCTTGGAAAATGGTGAGAGAAACAATGAGATTTATTTGTATATCATTTTACAATATGCACTTTCCATGCCTTTTAGATAAAAACAGACATCAGAAAGTGACTGTAGGGTGTACTAATGGAATTGTTGACAATTTATATGCCAAATTCAAGATGGCCACTGGCAGCCATTTTTTCAATGAAATTCAGAAAAATTTGATGGCTCCCATCTAGACATCGCACCAAAGCTACATATGAAATTTGAAAAAGATCAGGTGTGAGAGGTGATCTGTAGGGTGTGCCAATGGAATTGTTGACAATTTATATGCCAAATCTAAGAGATAGCCACCGGTGTTTTTTTTAACAAAACTCAGAAAAATTAAATAGCTCCCATCTCAACACTGTCCTAAAGCCAAGAATGAAATTTGGAATTGATCGGATGAGAGAGATAGGGTGTGCTAAAGGAATTGCGGATGGACAGAGGAATGTACAGATGTATGGACAGATGATGGATCGCAACTCATCTCAATAACAAATTGGACCAATCAGGGGCCAAATGTGCATGGTGCCCAGCATGGGGTTCTAGTAATTTCTTTTCCAGAACAGCAAACCACAGTCCAATTCCACTCCAGACATGCTCAATCAATTTCCGAAATTTAATTGCATATATGCCTGTATCTTTTTGAAGCGGGGAGGTGGCACATATAAATAGAATATTTTATTGTTGGGTGGGCGATATATTGAGTCAGTTTGGTGAGTATATTAAGAAATAAAATTTGGTTGAAGTTTTAATTTTTTCATAACTTGTCAAACTAACAAAAGTGCCAATTGAACAATAGTTAGTGCATTTTGAAACATACATGTTATGCATCATTAACTAGAGATCAGAGTTCTTGCATTTATGAATCCAATGTTGTAGTAAATAATTCGATCAAAATCAGCATTTTCAGAGGAGAGAAGAAATTGATGAAGTGATAATAAACCTGAAAATGCACAACATATATTACACTGCAACATGCTTTGTTAAAACTCAAATACTAGTTTACTCCTGTATTAATGAAGAAGTTAGTAAACCAATTACTGTTAGTCAATAACCTTGATGAAGGGAATCCCAAACTAGAAAGTAAACTTATAAAAATACTATCGAATACTATACAATGATCTAAAGGATCTAGTAAATCAATTTATTCAAAAATTTATACACAATAGTTCAGTGATTAATAAAGATTATTGAACAAGTTTTGCTGATAACAAGTTAATACTTAAGTTACTTTTCCCTTACAACACGATAGCAAAGCAAGCGTTACAACCATCCCCCAGATGTAAAAAACGACTTGCAAAATTACACACATAAAATAGTAATGAGTAAACCTGTCTTTAACACTAAAAACAACAAGACTAACGGTGACCGCCAGGCACCAATGCCTAAAATACTGAAATAAAACGTTCTGTGTTGAATTTGGTGCTCACTATAGTCCATAAGGTTTCAAATTTAATAAAATACATCTAAACATAGCAGCCAAAAACTGTATTGACCTTATTTCTATAAGGTCAATACAGCCACTAATATGATGGAACTTTCTCAACAGAACCATACACATATGGATGTCACTTGAATTGGCGTACAGTACAAGTCAAATTAAAGTTGTAGGATAACTGCTATAAACTATGTATGTTTCTCTTCCTACACTGATAAGACCAGAAACTAACATCATTTTCTGGAAAGCTCTCACAGTTTACTGCAGTTATGTTACAACTTATTTCGACTTGTACTGTAATGTGCAAGTTCTTTTGACAACGATATCTGAATGATTTTAGTGAAAATAGAGATAAAATTTTTCCCCACGAACAGAATTTATTTTATTTAAAAACAAGAGGCCCCACGGGGCCTGAAGCGCTCATCTTGTACAGAACACAATTTAAACAGAGTCCAAGAATGAGTCTACATTAAGCAAGCCATCTCCATAGGCTACACTGTCAATCCTTGAGTCCCTCAGGAGTGACAAAAATAATCTGGGCATCATGCCTTTTCTTCAGTTGATCATAAAGTAAAATGTAGAGCTCCCCTATGAAGCCCCTTGATACAACCTATGTGGATTAATCTTAGTTACACACCTCTAGAGAGTACTGAATACAAATTTTTTAATTCTTCAGCAAAATGGCCAATTCCGGCTCTCATAGAGAGCCCAAATATTAACCCAGGCTCTTGATTTGAACACAGTTGAATCTGACTTCCCTAGAGATGTTGTATACCGAATATGAAAGCATTCTGACTGTTGGATCTGAAGAAGAGAAATTGTAAAGAAATTTCTTCGAATTGCACTAAGTTCAAATTTGGGCTACCATAGCGAGCCCAAATATTAACCTATGGATCCGATTTGAACAAACTTGAATCTGACCCCCCCCCCCCCCCCCCCCCCCCCCCCCTAGAAATGTAGTATACCAAATGTGAAAGCATTCTGACGGGTGGATGAGAAGATGAAGATTTTTGAAGAAATTCCCTCATATTGTACTAAGTTAAATTTCATGTTCCCATATGGAGCCCAAATATTAACCTAGACACTCGAATTGAACAACCTGGAATCTGACCCCCCTAGAGATGTTGTATACCAAATATAAAAGCATTCCAACTGGTGGATCTGAAGAAGAAGATTTTTAAAGAAATTTCCTCATATTGCACTAAGTAAAAATTTGGGCTACCATAGTGAGCCCAAATATATACCTAGGGATCTGATTTGAACAAACCTGAATCTGACCCCCTTAGAGATGTTGCATACCAAATATCAAAGCATTCTGACTGGTGGATCTGAAGAAGAAGATTTTTTAAATTACCCTCCATAATGAACAAAGATAAAATTTTTAAATTACCCTCCATAGTGAACAAATATTAAACTAGGGACTTGGTTTGAACAATCTTTCTTGGATAAAGGGTTAACTGATATAGATAAACCTGTTAAACAATGAAACCCTCCACACAGGGTAAATGATGAAAGTGTGTAAACAGACGACAACTTTGTCAGCCAAGCATTATAGAATTACGGCCCCAGACGAAGAAATACAGAATTAAGTTTTTCCCATTCCTGTGACCTTCATCTTTGTCACTCATGCATGGTGTTGCTGTGCAAAATACCTTCCAATGGTCTTACCCTTGTGTAAAGTTGTGTAAAGCATTGTGGAGTTGTGTCTCTGGATGGATGGACTGATGCATGGACTGATGGACTGATGGAAGGATGGACAGGCAACCTGGATTTAAGATGCCTCATTATCGGGGATCAAAAATAACTAGCTAAAACAAAACAGGAAAGAATAACGCAAAACATATCTCATAGTAACTGGTAACAGACGTTGGTGATAATGGGGATAGTATTGTAAACCAAGCATCTGTTTTTGTGCTGAATATTACATATTATCATAAATTATTACATGTGTTAATTATTAACTCATAATAATATCTAAGCTAGTAGCATAAACAAGTGTGAGAGCGTATAACATGGATATTAAAACTCATGGCAAGAACCTTTGTAGTCAGTGGATGGATAATGTTCCATGAATCAAGATAGATATACTATTCAATAATTAAATTTATTATACGCTAAACGATAGATTATCGAAGAAATTGCGGAAAGATAGAAATCGTAACCCCCACCTTGAAGATATAGAAATTTTCACTTTCACGGTATCAATCAAAATGGCGGCTTTCAAAGCATCACTTCCAAGGTGAAAATGAACCAAATTATCACTGAAAATGACCAATTTGTTCTAAAAAGTATAATGAAAAGTAAATCTAGTGTTTTTGAGTGGATATCAATCATTTCAAGCAATAATTCAACACGTATTCACCTTGAATTGATGCATGAAAGTCCTTTCAAAGGACGTACCAAACTAAAAACTTATATTACAGACTTTCAGGCCATGTTTGGACTAGAAATCTGTCAACTGAATCAAATCGCAAGATGCTACCTGTTCAGAGTATCTATCAAATCACTTCTGCATATCAGTGACTCAATGCGCTGTTTACTTTCATGCCTCAATTCATGGTTGAAACGGTGGAATTATCAAATTCTTATAAAAGCGTATGATAAAAAGAAAATGTAGTGTTTTTGAGTGGATTGGAAAAATTATCTCACTTGTGACCGAGACAAATGGTTATTTTTGCTCGCGCATGCACTCGCGAGAAATAAACATTTGTATCGGTCACTCATGAGATAATTTTCGGTATCCACTCAAAAACACTAGATATCCTCTATATAATCATAATAATAAATTTTGACTTAGCACACACTATAAAAGTGGTATAAGACAAAATCACAAAAGAATAACACATTAATACACCAAAAGTGTGTAGGTCCTGATTAATGTAAGGTCTTAAGATCATGAAAAAATGAATGGGTATATTAGATATACTGTGTATCACAAGTAATAGCTAAGTATTGTGGCTAGTAGGATTTCATCATGAAAATATAGTGAAGATAGAACTCTGTACTTTGTCCAGGGAAAAAGAAAGAAAACAAATCCTAGAACAGATAGGTTATGTATCCAAATGAGAATAGAAATTACTTCCTCTTCACTGATATGACAGTGAAAATGGAAATAAACAATGTAAAAAGTGATGCTAACAAGAGAACTGCCTAGCAGGGCAACATACGCCTGTCAAAATTGGAACATGCACAAGTTTCTCTGGGGTAAAGTTTGAAATTTTTGTTGACTCGACTATGTCTGTGCCCCCACATCCAATCATTGCCCATTCCCCTGCCCTGTCTGGGGTAAAGGGTAATTCACCTGTTTTCACATTTTCATATTAATCGATCTGAGGTCTTCACAAAATAAAAACAAGGCTGGTGTAGAAGATTCTCCTCGCTGTTTACAATGGTAGCGTCCATTCATTGACAGGTTAACGATTGGTGGCACCAAGGAAAAGGACATTTTGAGGATCATAATAGCTATAAACGGTGAGGATTCTCGTCATTTAAAAATAAAATGGTGTTATCTGCTCCTGTCACATGCACAACGACAATTGATGATCAACATGGGTGCATAGTTTGAACAATAAAGCAAGTAAAATGTTGGAGTAGGCGACACAATAGTGTAATGTTTCAAGTACTAAAAGGGGGCATAACTCTGGAAATACAAAACAGAGTTACCTGCTCTTGTCACATGCACAACAGCAATTCATGATCAACATGTGTGCAAAGTTTGAACAATATAGCATGTAAAATGTTGAAGGAGAAGGCGACACAATACTGTAATGCTTTAAGTACTAAAAGGGGCATAACTCTGGAAATACAAAATGGAGTTACCTGCTCTTGTCACATGCACAACAGCAATTGGTGATCATCATGTGTGCAAAGTTTGAACAATATAGCATGTAAAATGTTGAAGGAGTAGGCGACAATACTGTAATGTTTTAAGTACTAAAAGGGGGCATAACTCTGGAAATACAAAACAGAGTTACCTGCTCTTGTCACATGCACAACGGCAATTGGTGATCAACATGTGCGCAAAGATTGAACAATATAGCATGTAAAATGTTGAAGGAGAAGGTGACACAATACTGTAATGTTTTAAGTTCTAAAAGAGGGCCTAACTCTGGAAATACAAAATGGAGTTACCTACACTTGTCACATGCACAATGGTAATTACTGATCAACATGTGTGCAAAGTTTGAACCATGTAGCGTGTAAACTTTTGGAGGAATAGGCGACACAAAAATTGTTTACGGACGTACGGACGGGCAGAGACAGACAGACAGACAGACAGACAGACAGACAATGCCATAACATAATACGTCCATTTTTTTTCAAAATGGGCGTATAAAAATGCATCTTCTTGTTAATATTGCACCTGACAAATCAGAACATTTTCCATATTGAATTGGAGGTAGTATATATATGGAAAGAATGTAGATATTCAATTCATAGAATGAATGAGTTGACTGTGTGCCTTTGTTAGCAGGAGATTGCTGTGCAGCAATGGCTAATCAATATTGAAATTATGTTATTATTTAGATATGAGAATTGATAGCTATCTCTGTGATTAATGAAGAAGCCTGAAGTATACTGTGGAAATACAGTACAGGATCAGATTTCAAATAAAAGGAGGAACAAGGGAATGTGTAGAATCTGTGATAATAGTCTGGTAGACCAAAAATACAGGCAACCACCAATTTGTGATGCCAAGAGCCCTGCAATCAAAACTTCCGCAGTAAAGAAGTTGAGATGAAATCAATCAAATAGACCCCCAAACAAGGCTTATTGAAGAGAAAATAGCCAAAAATCTCCTCCGCGTATGCCTAAATAAGAATCATATTGTCTCAGTAATACATCATGGGACTATCAAAGAAATTAGTTAGATGAGTAGAAGTATTGAAATGATGGAAGTGACAAGTGGATGACAGTGTAGCATATCTGGGCAATCAATAGAAATTGTAATCATTAGACAAAGAGATTGTGCCTTCTATAAAATCAAAACAATGATTGGTTAGGAGATAACATCTCAATAATTTGAACTCATTGACAAACTGAATGTCATAGATTACTAAGCTACAATCGTATGAGAGAATTCTGTACCAGAGCACCTAGTAAGAGTTTTAAAGACAATACGTCCTCCACAAAATTCATACTAAAGACTCTTTAATCAAGAACTGGTACTTGATTGTTTGATTTGAAGATCAAACATCGTTTCTCCACAAAAGACTGGCTTGTCTGTGAGTCAATGAAAGGTACATAATTTATTTATTTATTTACATGGGTTTAACAACACTTTTCACAGCCGGGTCACCTTGTGTCAGACAGTTGTATCGGGGAAGGAAGCTTGTGTACCTGCAGAAAAACACAAAGCAAAGGTGAGCAACTATCAGACACCCCAACACACTAACTCCACACAAGCAGAGTTAGCATTGGTTGAAGACAAGTACACCATCGAAGCATGCAGTACATCTCAATGTATCATAATAGGACAGAATGCAGTTGCCCCTGGTGGGATCAAATCAAGATACATAATCGACTTTGGGACATAGAGTTGTACCAGCAACATAGTCTAGGGGGAGGGGCACTGAAAAAATGCACTCTCCTGTACTGTCATACTTAAACCTTGTAGGAGGAAGACATGTATTTTGTCTCGCCTAAAAATTTGGAAAAGAGAGGTTTGACAAGAGAGGATGATTGTAATAAGTAATAGCAACTCTACTCTCTACAGAGTATAACTAGCAAGATGATGATGGAAATGAATCATGCTTGAACCTCAGTAACATGATGACCAAAGTAATGATATACAGAAACTCCATCATCAAACGTATAATCGTCTACAGAATGATTGTCATAAGTGACGCTAAAGCCAGTATCTTGTTGGGAAACGTAGAAAAATGTAAGTAAAAACAAGTTTCTTCTTTGGTGCCTCTTTTGTTTTTAGGCGAAGGTATGAGTTCATCTGTGTGTGAATGGGGAAAAAGCCCCATTGAGACTTGAAATAGACCATACCAGTAAAGAATAAGAGTCATTCAGGCTCTGAGGGTAATTGATCGGTTTGTTACATAAGAATGATCATCCAGTGGATGAAACAAAGATGGAATGAGGGCTGATATAGCGAGTACCCGATCCATAGACTGAGATTCCTGTAACGCACAGAAAAGTCCTATGGCTATGCCAAGGTATAACAGTTTATCTGATAACCATAGAGTATAACAACCGTTGTATATACTTCAAGTATATACAACGGGTGTTGTATATAATTATAATTTATGCGAATGATCTCTGACCTCTTTCAATTCCATTTTCATTCATTCATTCATGAAACATCGTTATATCACAGGGCAGGTTTTAATTGTATGCTTATTGCACTTCGTCAAAATCCTCTGATGGTGTCATTTCTTATTTATTTTGCTTCAATAAAGGCAACCTAAAATTTTGCTTCAAAACATTGTAGAAATTACTTGAATGTTAATAGTAATTAGTATGCGGCGACTGCGAACTATTTATAGTCACGGCCTCGATCAAAAGTACTCGCGGAACTGCGCTAATTAAAAGTTCGTCTGTTCTACCTGAAAAAAAACCACTTCGTAAAAATTGTAAACAAACGCAAAATTATTTGTAATATTGGGACTACAGCATAAAACACGGAAGAAAACTGGAACTATGTCAAAAAAAGAATAACTCTACTGAAACACCGTTTTGTTACTGTTAATAAAATAGTTGAAATTTATTTTGTTTCAGCGCAGTCACATGATGCAAGAAGTGCAATCGCACTTTACAATCGCCGTCATCGATTTTGTAATGTAAGGGACACAACTCTATGCGTCTTGACCTATTTCTTTTGTCTCGTAGACTGGTTTTCTTTGGAGGCCCGTGGGAAGCATATATAAGTCGGGTAGACGCACGAGATGGGTGTCTGTTTGTTATCAGATAAAAACAATAAACATATAGTGTGTTTTTATATCCGTGTTATACAACTCGTTGAAATATGGTTTATTTTTTCTCGGCAAAGCCTCGAAAAAATAAACCATATTTCAACTCGTTGTATAACACAGATATAAAAACACACTATATGTTTATTGTCTATATAATCAATCTGTCTCAGAGTTCTGCCATTCCCAAATACATTTACTACATTCATCCAAACAATCGTCACTAAACCAATATGGAATTCACTGTTTTACAACATATTTCCAACATATAAAGGCCTTATTTCCTATTGAAAGATCATGTTGATATGGCCAAAATAATCTGTTGATGGTCTTGACTCAATGTTGATAGTCTTGATTCAAATGGTGTACAGTCAAGTGCATTCCAGTTGGAGGTCATGGTCACACATGACTAATCCAGATCTGTTTGGGAGCTGTCATTTTGCAGGTGACAAATAGAAAAGTTTTGCCTAAATTTATTGTTACCGATACACAAAAATTGGAAATTTATCCCCAAAATAAGAGCATTTTGACCAATTTTTGGAGCAATCAACTGAGTCATTCAGCTGAGTGTGTTTGAATAATATAGTAAGATTTTGATTGTGTGCTGTTTTCTCCAGGAAAGGCCACACTGAGGGCTTCCAGAAACTGTACACATTGTGAGGATTGTGAAATAGGGAGGTCATTTAAATGTGAAATGTTAAAAAATTTATAGTAATTTATATATTTTTTATACTTACCAATGACCCAGACTTAGCTGGTGCTAACTCTTAAATTCTAGGGCCAAACACTCATTTTGCCCCCCCAATCCCCAAAATTTGCAGCAAAATCCAAAAAATAGATGTCCTATGTGGTCCTCCATACTTTTGTCCACTGCGCATGCGCAGTGTCCAGGAAGTACCGAAATTGGAGCCAAATCCTCATTCTTACAACCAGTGCCTGGTAAGTGTTATGTAATCAGCGGGGAGGTATGAGTTCCCAACTCATGGGAGGGCCATCCCCGTCTGGGTCATTGGTAAGTATAAAAAATATATAAATAACTGAATAGAAAAAAAAGCTGGAGGGCCTAGGACATAAGGGATAATCCAATAGACTCAATTACATGTAAACAGAATTTACAGGTTTTATATGTATCTTTCTTGTTTATACCAAAATAGAAAGACACAATACCATTCCGTAATTGAGCACAATAACATCAATGATCTCTATTAACATCCAGTATAACCCATTATATTTATTAAAGGAAAGCCAATAAATAAAGATAGTCCAGAGAATGAGACTCTTTATACTCATTTAAAAGTGTCCGAGGATTGTATATTAACGTTTGTATGGCACGTGACATATACAAATGCTTCACACCGAGCTACACTTTAAAAATATTACATAAATGAGATAGACATTATCTTTACACTTTAAAACCATCCTGGCACCGACTCGGAATTACTGACTCCAGAGGAGGTATTCCCTTCCTTTTCACTATAAAGCAGGTGATATAAGGGAACACCATTCCCCCCCCCCCCCTTCCCCTTTCTGTGTGTCAAATACCCCAGAACGAAGAGGGCAGCAGGACAGAGACATTGCTGGAACACAAAGCCTGCATAACTATAGTTGCAACTGTTTAGTGGACGACACTCTGAGCAACAGATAATGGACCTAAACAATGCAGGTCGCCAGAAATGGACTCAATATTTCTAAGATCAAAATTTTGTGAATGTGGAAGCCTGAGACCAATATGCAGCCTTCATCAAATCAGTAGTAGCAACACTATTAGCATAAGCCCAAGATGCAGACAGCGCTCTTACTTCATGTGCCGAAATCTTAAGCGCAGACTGCTGAGATGAAGATAATTTATCATAAGCAGTACGGATAGTTAATTGAATCCCCCTTGCAATAGAATGGACCGTAATGTCCTTTCTATTAGGCAGCAAAGATAGAAAGAAATGCTTACGTCCCTTTCTGATAAACTCAGATCTACGTTTATAAATACGCATAGCTCTGACTGGACAAAGCAAAGGCCTATGACCGTCTGAAGACGGAAGAGCCTTAATAACAATAGGTTCAGGGTACTTATTAGGAGCCTGATTCTTTGCCAAAAATCCAACATTAGTAGTCAAAGTAACAGTATTACCAACACTACGATAGTGAGAATCATCAACAGATAGTGCATGATGCTCACTAACTCTTCTAGCAGAAGAGAAGGCTAATAGAAAAGCTGTCTTATAAGATAAGTATTTGAAATCCACTGTATCAAGAGGTTCAAATGGCGCTTCTTTTAGCTTCAGAAGAACCCAAGCTAAATTCCACTTAGGAATTAACCTAAGGGTTCTTGGTCTATTTATCGAAAGTTTTTCACTAACTTAGATAAAGAGACATTAGATCCAGTCTGTAAGCTATCATGATGTGCATAGGTATCCAATAGCATAGACCAATAACCCTTAATAGTTATTGGATGCAGTTTGATCTCGTCAAACAAGTAGACCAAAAAATTAGCAATGTCTGGAATGGAGGGATCATAGATATCAATAGAATGATCCCTACACCAACGAGAGAAAACCTTCCACTTAGCAGCATAATTTAGCGAAGAGGTCTTCCTACAGTTAGAAATTGCGTTCACTGCTCATCCTGTAAAATGCTTGCCGTGCAAGAAGGACCGCACAACGGAAATACGTGAAGGTTGAGACCTTGCCGGGTTGTGATGCAGTGTGCGCGATTTCCCCTGCGAAAGAAGGTCCTCCCGTGGAGGAAGCTTCCGCAGAATGTCCCACAAGAGACACCTGAGTAGATTTATCCATGGTCTCTGGGGTGACAGAATCTTGCAGTGAGATTGCTTGATTTTTAGCAATATCTGTTGAATCAACAGAGCTGGAGGATACGCGTATCCTATCATTCCGTCCCAAGATATCGAGAGGGCATCTACTTCAAACACTCGAGGATCTGGGCATGGCAACACATACGTCTGCAACTGATTGTTGAGATGTGTCACAAATAAGTCTATCATAGGACGATCCCATTGGTAGCAAATCTGATTGAATACTCGTTTGTTGAGAGTCCATTCTGACGGCAACATAGGACCTTTCCGAGAAAGGCAGTCCGCTAGAACGTTCAGACGACCCGGAATATGACAGACCGACAGAAGAACTTGATGCTGTAAGACAAACAGAAGGATTCTTTCCGTTAGATTGAACAACAGAATGGAATGAGTGCCTCCCTGGTTCCAAATATACGCTACTACTGTCGAATTGTCGGACAGAATTTGAACATGCGAATTCTGAATAATGTTCATCCACTGACGTAGCACAAGCCAAATTGACATCATCTCTTTGATGTTTATGTGCTTGTTTAGGAACTGTGGATCCCAAAGACCCTGGCACCTCGAATCTGTTGGGCTCAAAGTTGCGCCCCAACCTGTTTGACTCGCATCCGTCATTATCGTAAAAATCGGATCCGGCAGTTGCAGTGGAACTCCCTGAGTTAACCACTGAATATCTGCCCAAGTCTGAATCTCTTGTTTCACTTGATTCGACAAGACGATGTTCATTTTGAGCGAATGAATCTTCACACTCCAATTCTGAGTAAAAAATATCTGGAGTGGATGAGTGTGTAGTCACCCCATCGGAATAAGATCTGCGGCAGCTCTGCACAAACCTGTCAGTCGCATGAATTCTCTCGCTGTTACTACATCTGAGTGAAGACACAAGCGAGCGTAACAACTGACTAATTTCGCTCTGGTTAACGGCAGACAAACGAGATTGTTGTGCGTCTCGAAGCTCATTCCCAGGTGGGTGAATGACTTGGATGGCACTAGATCTGACTTCTTTTCGTTTACTATGACACCGAGACGTCGGAACAATTGAAGCAGACTCTGAACATCGTTCTGAAGCGTTAAATTGTTGCCGTACCTCTGAAGAATGTCGTCCAAGTAGGCCGACGTTACCACATACGAATGAGCTCGGAAATGAGTCATTACCGAGTTCATTATTCGAGTGAAGGCCCAGGGTGCTAGATTCAGACCGAAGCACATTGCTCGGAACTGATAAATGACTCCTAGGACAGCAAAGCGAAGATACTTTCTGAACGCCGGATGTACCATGACGTGAAAGTACGCATCCTTGAGATCTATGCTCGCAGCATAATCGTTCACTCGAATGCTCGCTCTGACCGATCGGATGGTCTCCATATAAAATTTCGGAGCCACGATCAGCTTGTTTATCCAGCTCATATCTATAACTGGACGAAACAAGCCGTCTGGTTTTGGAACCAGAAACAGGTGACTGTAGAAACCTGGAGATTCCTGGTTTTCTACGACCTCTATAGCATTCTTGTCCAGAAGAGATTGAACTTCTGATAGAAGCGAATCTCTCTTCTGAACGTTTGACGGAAGCTGAGTCCAACGTGGACTTCTAGTTAACGGAGGTTTTTCCTTGATGGACAGTTTTAGACCTTCGGAAATCACCCCTTGCACCCATGGGTCGTCCGTAATTGACAACCAATTGGTTAAGAATCTCGACAGCCTTCCGCCCACTGGAACGCAATAGACGTTTAGACCATCACCTCCTGGCCCTGTGAGGCTTGCAGGAGGAGAAACCACGTCCTCCACGACCCGCACCTCGCCCAGTCGACCTAGGGGCATCTGACCGGTTATCTCGGCCAGCATAACAACCCCTACCTGAGTCGCTACTCTGGCGGTCTCTGGAGTAAGACGTAGAGGCTTTCTTAGATCCTTTATAGGAACTTCCCTTGGACATATTCGCCCCCGAAGTGCCTGCCTTACTCCTCTCTGCTGAGTCCGACTTTTTTGAAGCGGATTTAAAAAGCAGAGAATCCGAAGCTTTCTTAGTAATCTGATCATAGATTATAGAAAGCTTTCCGTCGAAGAGAAGCTCTCCGGAGACTGGAGCGACTCGAAGAGAGTTTTTCACCTTACTATCCACTCTTGTGGATGCAGCCAGGGCAGCATCACGTCTTACTAACTCCAGATTTGCCACTGAAAGGGCGGAGTTATACGTAGAATATGCTATGGCCCTCAAAAGAACTCTCAAGGAAGTTTGAACATCCTGGAATTCTTTCCCTTCGAGACGTAATGATAACGCTCTGGTAAGGTGAGCTGCATAAGATAATGCGTCTAAATTAATTCTATTAGACGAGATTGTCATCTCCAGCGTACTGGAGTTAATTGACATGGACGCCGGCAATGACAACTCCAAGTCTTCTGCCTGGTCGTCGAGCCGCAGAGGAACTCTCGGCACGCCCTGTCCTGCCGTTTCAAATCTATTTCTATTATTGATGAAAGGCATCTGTAGAGCATGAGGCGATAATAAACCTGATTTGCCAGTCTTAGAGGCTAGCTTGAATATAGCGTCATTCAGAAGTTCAAATGACCGCATGACATTACTGGACTGGGTCGGAATCTCAGGCGCAATGTCCCTATTCCGGCCGAAAAAGTCTGTGTCCAGTGACGCTATCAGTCTCTTATCAGGTAATGCAGCATTTTGGTCCGGAGGAACAACTTCTGGAAGGTGCTGTCAGATGAAATCTATGGACACCTTATGTTGTTCGGAAAGGGAAAATTCCAGCTCCGCTGATTCCCTTTCACCATCCGACTGGACCACATGAGATTCTCTGTCGTCCCTTTCTGACTCTGCAGGGGAGCGAACCGACCCAGCTTCCTCAGACAGTTCCTGTTCTGAAAAAGTTTCTGATGGCTGCTGGGATGCTGCAATGAGTTGAGCTATCTGTGATAGCAAGTCCATCACGGAGGCCTGTGGTGCCGCGGTCTTACGTGATTTAGCCACTGGAAGCTCCTGGGACGTTAATTCCTGCATACTTCTTTTATGCAAACGGCCCGACTGGTAAGGCCTTGTGTCCTTGGCTACCAGATGGTGTGACCTGATCGACGTGGAATCCCTGGTCGGTGAAGCAGGCTGGATATCAGTGGTCACGTAGCCAAGTTGCGGTCATGTGTGCTGCCGTGAGGATGAGGAAGCCAATAGACTAGCCGTGCCGGACTGTCTATACGACAGAGCGTCTCGAGGAGTGGATGTATGCTGTATCTGGTCTCAGATGTTGTTGTAAGAGAGAGGGGCCTCTCTCGCTCGCGGTCCGGGCAGACCTGGACGAGCTAGGTACCGGAATGACTGGCTTCCTCCGTTCCATCCTCGGATCTGTCGTCGCCGGGTGTGCACGATCTGTGTTTATAGTGCTTGCAACACCCGATCTCCTTTCCTGGACCTCAACAGACGAACCCGGCGTCACAACCATTTCGTGAATGATTGCTTCACCGGGCGAGCTAGCGGGCTAGGCATTTGCCGAAATTCATTGAGCACTTTAGCCACTAGCTCTTCATTTGACTGCGACGATGGAGGCACACTTCTTGAAGACATCACGGAATCGTCACCCTGTTCTTGTTCCTCTGAGAAAGAGAGTGAAAATCTAGAGTGACCCTGTGGCGAGAGGACCGGCATGGACCTCTCACCACTAACAATATACCGTGACACACGTCTCCAACGTTTGTCATCCCAATTGGCACACTCAGAGCAAGAATTAGTGCGAGTACTCTGATTACAAGAAATACACTGAGCATGAGAATCAGAGGAAGACTTCCTCAAATTACAATTTGAACAAAATTCTTTCATTTTGAAAAAATTTTAACAGTCATTGTACTCACACTAACCCTTGAAAACAAGATACATGATAATAATATAATCCATTACAAACATTTAGAAAAATAATTAAAAAAAAAAATTTTTTCGAAAAAATTTCAAGATGAGCCCAAGTTCCCAATGGGAACGATGAGCCCAAATGGATCCCAAAAAAGCCTAAGTGTGGACAAAAATTTTAGAACATGTCTAAAAATTAATGTTACACTTACGGACAATATTAATGTATCTGGCTATGAGCAGAACTAAATAGAAGACAAGGAATCACTGTCAGAAGTAACCGTTCTCAAAGTAAACAAAAGTGAATAAAAACTGGAAACAAGACTCCAGGCACTGAAAATATGGCCCGAAATCAGTAACCAATTTTAACACTATCCGATGTAAAACAGAGGCTTCCTGAGAAGAAACTGCAGTACACCGGATGGTAGATGCATGACTGAAATGCCTAACCACCCTAGGGTGAGGACGTAACCATGGGGAAAAACAGAATAAACATTCTGTTAGCAAGCCAAAACTCCCAAGAAATTTCAGTAAAAATAATTACAATGAAAGTGTCAATGACACTGTAGCTCAACTTGACAAACTTGAACTTGGTAAGTTATAAATGAAATGGCAAAATTGAAGATCATTGGGACCAATGTCAGTTTTTTTGCCAGTGGCAACATTTTTTGACAGAAACCGAAGAAAATCGATAGCTCCCATCTAGAGGTCACCGTAAATAAGCATACCAGGTTTCAAAGCAATCTAATCATAAATGAGCCGTGTAGGGTGAGCCAAAGGGAAATATTGTGGTCTGACTAAACTAAGTTCTAAGAATGTTGGCCGCGGCAACATTTTTTGACAGAAATTGAAGAAAATCGATAGCTCTCATCTAGAGGTCTCCCCAAACACGCATACCAGGTTTCAAAGCAATCAAATCATAAATGTGCCCTGTAGGGTGTGCCAAAGGGAAATATTGTGGTCTGACTAAACTGAGTTCTAAAAACGTTGGCCGCGGCAACATTTTTTGATGGAAATTGAAGAAAATCGATAGCTTCCATCTAGATGTCACCCCAAACAAGCATGCCAGGTTTCAAAGCAATCCGATCATAAATGTACCCTGTAGGGTGTGCCAAAGGGAAATATTGAGTCTTCTAACTAAACTAAGTTCTAAGAACGTTGGCCGCGGCAACATTTTTTGACAGAAATTGAAGAAAATCGATAGCTCCCATCTAGAGGTCACCCCAAACTAGCATGCCAGGTTTCAAAGCAATCCGATCATAAATGTACCCTGTAGGGTGTGCCAAAGGGAAATATTGAGTTTTCTGACTAAACTAAGTTCTAAGAACGTTGGCCGCGGCAACATTTTTTGACAGAAATTGAAGAAAGTTAAAAAATTTATAGTAATTTATATATTTTTTATACTTACCAATGACCCAGACATAGCTGGTGCTAACTCTTAAAATATAGGGCCAAACACAAATTTTGCCCCCCAATCCCCAAAATTTGCATCTAAAACCAAAGAAAACATGTCCTGAAAGGCCCTCCACACTTCGCCCCTACTGCGCATGCGCAGTGTCAAGGACGTTCCGAAATTGGCGCCATTAATCATTCTAATAACCAGTGCCTGGTAAGCGCTATGTACTCAGCAGGGAGGCAAGAGTTCCCAACTCCTGGGAGGGCCATCCCCGTCTGGGTCATTGGTAAGTATAAAAAATATATAAATTACTATAAATTTTTTAACATTTTTATACTGTACCAATGACCCAGACATAGCTGAATAGTAAAAAGGCTGGAGGGCCAAGGACATAGAGCAAAATGGAATACGCTCAATAAAATAAAATAGAGTCATCCCCTGTAGGGAAAAAGAAGTAATAGGCCTTACATGTATCTTTCTTATTTATGATAAATTAGAAAGATACAACACCTTCCAAAACTGAGCTTAATACATCCATGTACTCTATTAATATCCAATATAATCCTTATACTAATAATTTTTAAAGTAAGCCAATAAATAAAGTAAGTCTATAGAATAGAGACTCTTATACTCCTAAAAATGTCTGAGGATTGCATAATCATGTCCGTTGACATATGCAATATTCAAAAGCTATACTTTAAAAACTAAGACTTGAATGAATTTTAAAAACCTAAACTTCTCACTAAACAACCATCCCAATAACAGCTCAGAATAACTAACTCCGGAGGAGGTATCCCCTTGTTTTCATAGTAAAACAGGTGACCCAAGGGAACACCCTCCCCCCCCCCCCCCCCTTTTTCTTGCCCTGGGTCAAATAGCCCAGAGCGAAGAGGGCAGCAGAACGGAGACACTGCCAAAACAGACAGCCTACCTAGCTATAGTAGCAACTGTTAAGTGAATGACATTCTGAGCAGTAGATAATAGACCTAACAATAGAGGCCTCCAGAAATGGACTCGATATTTCTGAGATAAAATTCATGAATGTGGATGGCTGAGCGCAATGAGCGGCCTTCAAAAATCTATAATAGCGACACTATTAATGTAAGCCCAAGAAGTAGAAGAGCTCTTACTTCATGAGCCGAAATCTTAAGCACAACTGCTAAGTCAATGATATACCATAAGGAGTACCGATAGTAAATAGAATCCATTAACAATAAAATGGAGCGTAACGTCCTTCTACTAGGCATCAAAGACAGAAGAAGCTTACGCCCATAGTAATAAACAGATATCTGTTTATAAATACATAAACTGTACCCGGAAAGAGTAAAGGCCTATGCCCATACGAAGACGGAAGGACCTTAAAATAATAGGTTCCGGATAATAGGAGCCTAACTCTTATGCAAAAAATCCAACCTAAATAGTAACGGAAGTAGTGATTCCGAAACTACGAAAGTGAAAATCATCCATCGATAGTGCATGAAACTCACTGACTCTACAGTAAAAGAGAAACCAACAGAATTACTGTCTAAAAGGTCAGAATTTGAAAACTACTGTTTCCAGAGGCTCAAATGATTACTTAGCTAAATAAGAACCGAAGTTAAAATCCATATAGGAATTTAATCTAAAGATTCTAAGTCTATTTATCAAAAAGTTACTAACTGACTTAGATAAAGAGACAAAAGACTCAATTGTAAACTATCGTAGAGTGCATAGGTATGAGGTAACATAAACCTATAACCTAAATAATAACAGGCTGCAGTAGATCTTGTGAAACAAGTATACTAAAAAAATTGCAATGAGTAGTATGGAGGGATCAACAATATGAACATAATGATCCCTACACCACGACGGAAGAGCCTCCACTTTAGCCGCATAGAATAGCGAAGAAGAGGATCTCCTATAGTAAGAAATCGCGTCCAAAGCTCGTCCAGTACAGTGCATACAATGCAATACGGACCACACAACGGAATACATGAAGGTTGCGACCTTGCGGGTTGTGATAAAGATGACACGATTTACCCAGTGAAAAAAGATCCTCACATAGAGGAAGATTTCACGTTAAGACCCACAGTAGACAAGAGAGTAAATTACCCATGATCTCTGTGAAGATAGAGATGCTATCAACAGAAATGTATTGTAGTTGTTTATCTTAGCAATACCTGCTGAAACAACAGCGCCGGAGGATACGCGTATCCTATCATTCCGTCCTATAGATCAATAGAGCGTTAACAACATTAGCTCAGAGATCTGGACAAGCTAACACATACGTCTGCAATTGATTAGCAAACTGTGTCGTAAATAAATCATCATTGGGCACTCCCATAGATAGCAAATCTGATTGAATACTTGTTTGTTGAGAGTCCATTCTGACAGCAACAAGCGACCCGTAAGAGAACGGGAGTCCGGTAAAACAATCAGACTACCCAGAATATGACGGACCAAAACAGAACTTGGTGTACTATAACCAACAGACGGATTCTTTCCATTAAATTGAATAACGGAAACGAAAGAGTGCCTCCCTGGTTCCGGAGATACGCCACTACTGTCGAATTAAAGGACAGGATTTGGGCATGCGTTTCTGAATAATGTTCATGCAATGACATAAAGCAAGCCTAAAAAACATTATTCTGCGGAAGAAAACTGATTGCTAAGAGACTGCGGAACCCAAAGACCCTGGCACTTCGAATCCGTAGGGATCAGTATTATATCCCAATCTGTTTGACTGGCAACCGTCATAACAGCCACACTCGGGTCCGGCAACTGCGGTGGCACTCTCTGAGTCAACCACCGAATGTTTGCCCCAGTCTGAATCTCTTGTAACACTAGATAGACAAGAGAACGTGTAAATCGAGCAAATCATGGATTGCCGAAAAGTTGCCGTCGAAGAGAAGCTCCTCCGAGAACGAAGCGACTCTGAGAGAGTTCTTAACCTTACTATCCACGCGTGTGGATGTAGCTAGGGCTGCGTCACGTCTAACCAACTCCAATCAGCCACTGAAGGGCGGAGTTATACGTGAACAAACTACTGCCCTCAAAAGAAATTACATTGAGAATAATATCCCGTAAATCTTTTCTTGAAGACGTAATGATAACGCCTCAGTAAGGCGGATTACGTATGATAAAGCGTCTAAGTTAAGTCTACTATACATCATGTCGTTTCCAACATTGAAATTGGAAAAGACATAAACGGCGAAAAAGAATATATGCAGTCTTTAACCACACCGTCTAGATGCATAAGAACTCTCGGTATGCCCTGCTCTGCCAAAATAAACTATTCGTATAAAAGATAAAATGGCAGAAATGAGCAACGCGGACAAGAAACTAAACTATCATGCTTGGTAGCAGGCTTGTATATATATATATATATAGCGTCGAAAAATAAAACACATGTTGTAATGACAATATTGGACTGCGTCGGTAAGTCAGGGACAATGTCCCTGAACCGATCGAAAAATCCGAGTCCAATGACGCTATAAGTCTCTTATCCAAGATCGCAGCAATGAAGTCCGAAATAACAATCACTGGAAGATAATGCCAGAAGATATGAAAGGCAGCTTCCGATACTACTAAAGGGAAAACTCAAAATCTTTCGAATCCCTTTCGCCATCCTGTCGGACCCTATAAAGCATTCGGTCGTCCGTAGCTGATGCAACCGCAGACCGCACCGACCCAGCGCCGTCGGATAATTCCTGATTCGACCGAGAAACTGTCAATTGCTGGGATGCTGCGAAACAACTGTGCTAACTCGGATAGCACGTCCGTCACTGAGGCCTGAGGAGAAGCGGTCTTACGATGCATTGCCGCTGGAAGCTCCATGATCGTTACCCCGTGCATACTACCAATATGCGAGCGAACGTATAGGCCTCGTGTCCCTTGGCTACCGGATGGCGCGACCTATTCGCCGTGGAATCACTGAATGACGAAACTGATCGGATACTCGAGGTCACGTAGCCAATGTGCGGTCGTGTGCCCTGCCGTGAGGATGAGGAAGCATTAAGGACAGTCTCTCGGACTGTCAATATAACGGAGCGTCCCGACCGACGGACATATGCTCCGAATGTAAAATATCTGAACCACAACATGCGGTCCCCTATGTTGTTGGACGAGAGAGGGACCTCTCTCGCTCACAGCCCAGACGGACCTGGACAAGCCAGGAACCGGACTAACAGGCTTCCTCCGATCTGTCCTCAATCTGCCGTCACTGGGTGAGTACTAAAGTAATTAAAGTGCTCGCATCACCCAAATCTCCTTCCTAGACCGCAACGGACGAACCCGGCAGCCGAACCATTCGATGAATGTACGCTACACCGGGTGAGCTAGCGAATGTCACTCCGTAGGCGATAGACATATTCCATGAGCACTTATTGCCGCTAGCTCTTCATTAACTATGACGACAGAGGCACACTTATGAAAGACATCTCCATAACTCTGCGAACAAGAAACCAGAAATGCTTGGTTATAGCAAGCATAAAATAATAATATATATAGCGTCGTGCAATAATTTGAAAGTTTGTGTGACATTATTGGACTATGTCGGAACTGAGGGACGATGTCCCTGAACCGAACCAAAAATTTCTAAGTCCACCGACGCTATCAGTTTCTTATCCGGCATCGCAGCATTCTGGTCCGACGAAAGAAGCTGTAGAAGACCAAGTCAGATGACATACATAACAGCATATGTTGTTCCGAAAGGGAAAGCTTGAAATCCTCCAAATCCCTTTCGGTATCCCGTCGGACCGGATGAAACTTTCGGACGTCCGTACCCGCTTCTGCGGAGCGTCCCGCCCCAGCATCGTCGGATAAAATATATGCGACAGATTCAGTTGATGCTGGGATGCTGCGATAAACTGTGCTATTAAGGAAAGCACGTCCGTTCCCGAGGCCTGTGCAGTAGCGGTCTTACGATGCATTGCCGCCGGAGCTCCGTGAACGTTGACTCCCGCACACTTCCTATGTGAACGTCCGGAGTCTGCAGGCCTCGTGTCCCTGGCTACCGGATGGTGTGACCTGGTCGCCGAAGAATCCTTGATCGGCGAAGCTGGTAATATATCGGCGGTCACGCAGCCAAGGTGCGGTCGTGTGCGCTAACGAGAAGAGGAAGCCTTAGCAGTCTCCGCGGACTGCCTATACAACGGAGCGTCCCGAGCGACGGACGTATGCTCCGCTTGCGACACATTTTGTACCACAACATCTGGGGCCAGATGTTGTTGAACGAGAGAGGGGCCTCTCTCGCTTGCCGTCTGGATGGACCGGAACGAGCTATGAACCGGACTAAAAGGCTTCCTCCGTTCTCCCTCCGATCCGCCGTCACTGGGTGTGCATTAGGTTAATTTATAGTGCTCACATCACCCCAAAATTCCTTCTAGACCGCAACGGACGAACCCGGCTGCCGAACCATTTGGTGAATGGACGCTACACCGGGCGAGCTAGCGGACGTCAAAGGCCGTCGAACCTACTAGGGTCCTCTTAGGCAATTGGCGTATGTACATGAGCACTTTTCCGCTAGCCCTTCATTAATTGTGACGACGGAGGCTCACTGTTGGAAGACATCACAGATACATCACCCTAATCTTGATCGTCTGAAATAGAAATTGATAAAGTAGAGTGACCCTGCGGGGAAAGGACCGGAGTGTCCAAATCCCCAATAACATACCGTGACATACGCTTCCCATATTGTCATCGAAATCATACGATACAGAACAGGAGTTAATGCGAGTACACTGACCACATACAGAATGATTATAAAGTCAGAGGAAGACTTCCTCTTAATACAATTGATCAATATCCTTTCAATGTGAAAAGAAAACAAGTCCTGGTACTCGCACTAACCCCTGGCAATCAAAATACATAATAATAATATGATCCATTAATATAGAAAAAATAACTGAAATCAAAATATTTTGAAAAAATTTTTTTTCAGAACAGCCCAAGTTTCTGAAAAGTAACGTTGAGCCCCAATGGATCCCAAGCCTAAGTGTGGACAAAAATTTTAAAAATATTTTAAACAATTTATTCAACACTTACGAACAATAATAATGTATCTAGTTATGATTAAAATAACATCAAGATATTATTTTCCAGAAATCCCCCCCTCACACAGAGGGCTGTTGTAAATGTAAACAATGAGTGTAAAAACACTAAAATAAGACTCCAGGCACCCAGGCCCGAAATCAGTTACCAAAAATACACTATCTGATGCAAAACAGAGACTTCCAGGGAAGAAACTGCAGAACATCAGATGGTAGATGCAGAACACAACGCCTAACCACCCGTAGGTGAAGACGTAAACATGGGGAAAAGAACAGAATTCATTCTGTTATTCAGCTAAAACTCCCAAGAAAATTTAGTAATAATAATTACAAAAACTATGCCAAAAGCATGGGAGAATAGCAAGGGGGGACTTAAAGGACAGGGAGAGAGGAAAACACTTAAAAAACAGTGTAACTAAATAATCAGAATGACAACAAAATGGCTGCTGCCTCGAAAATAGGTAACTTAACATAATTTCATTAAAAAATTTTAAGTTACAGCCCTGATAATATTCTGTCACACATTTTTTTCCTCTCCTCCTTCTCTATCCTCCTTAGAATCACCATTTCACTAATATTTATGTGTCTGTCATCATTTAAACTGAGATTTATAAGCACAAAGATCAGTCAGATGTTAACTGATGAAGGGCCAAACTTAGAATGATTAATGGCGCCAATTTCGGAACGTCCTTGACACTGCGCATGCGCAGTAGGGGCGAAGTGTGGAGGGCCTTTCAGGACATGTTTTCTTTGGTTTTAGATGCAAATTTTGGGGATTGGGGGGCAAAATTTGTGTTTGGCCCTATATTTTAAGAGTTAGCACCAGCTATGTCTGGGTCATTGGTACAGTATAAAAATATCGATAGCTCCCATCTAGAGGTCACCCCAAACTAGCATGCCAGGTTTCAAAGCAATCCGATCATAAATGTACCCTGTAGGGTGTGCCAAAGGGAAATATTGAGTCTTCTGACTAAACTAAGTTCTAAGAACGTTGGCCGTGGCAACATTTTTTGACAGAAATTGAAGAAAATCGATAGCTCCCATCTAGAGGTCTCCCCAAACAAGCATACCAGGTTTCAAAGCAATCTGATCGTAAATGTACCCTGTAGGGTGTGCCAAAGGGAAATATTGAGGTCTGACTAAACTAAGTTCTATGAACATTGGCCGTGGCAACATTTTTTGCCGGAAATTGAAGAAAATCGATAGCTCCCATCTAGAGGTCACCCTAAATAAGCGTATCAGGTTTCAAAGCAATCAAATCATAAATGTGCCCTGTAGGGTGTGCCAAAGGGAAATATTGTGGTTTGACTAAACTAAGTTCTAAGAACGTTGGCCGCGGCAACATTTTTTGCCAGAAATTGAAGAAAATCGATAGCTCCCATCTAGAGGTCACCCTAAACAAGCATAAGAAGTTTCAGAGTAATCTGATCATAAATGCGACCTGTGAGGTGTGCCAAAGGAAATTGTGGACGTACGTACTAACGTACTAATGTACTAACATACTAACGTACGTACATACGTACGTACGTATGTACGCCGATGGACGAGAAGTGATGGCAATAGCTCAGCTTGACTTTGTCAAGTTGAGCTAAAAATTATGCCAAAAGCATGGGAGAATAGCAAGGGGGGTATTAAGGAAAGGGAGAGAGGAAACACTGAACAAACAATGGAAATTTCATAGCAAGAATGAAAATATCAGGCCCATGCCCCGAAATTAGGGAACATGAAATAATTTTGCATAAAAATTATAAGTTACAGCCCTGAACACATCCTTCCACTGTTCCTTCCTCTCGTCCTTTTAATTCATTCTTAGATCCACCATTTCTCTCATGATTATGTGTCTGGCATCATTTAAACTGAGATTTTAAGCACAGATATCAGTGTGATGTTACTGATTGAAGGGCCAAACAAAAAATGAGGATTTGGCTCCAATTTCGGTACTTCCTGGACACTGCGCATGCGAAGTGGACATAAGTATGGAGGACCACATTGGACATCTATTTTTTTGGATTTTGATGCAAATTTTGGGGATGGTGGGGGGGGGGGGGGTGCAAAATTTGTGTTTGGCCCTAGAAATTAAGAGTTAGCAATAGCTAAGTCTGGGTCATTGGTACAGTATAAAAATATCAATAGCCGTGTTGAGAAGTTTTGCATTTCTTTAAAAAGTTAAAAAATTTATAGTAATTTATATATTTTTTATGCTTATCAATGACCCAGTCATAGCTGGTGCTAACTCTTAAAATACTAGGGCCAAACACAAATTTTGCCCCCCAATCCCCAAAATTTGCATCTAAAACCAAAGAAATCATGTCCTGAAGGTCCTCCATACTTTGCCCTTACTGTGCATGCGCAGTGTCAAGGACGTTCCGAAATTGGCGCCAATTATCATTCTTACCGGCAGTGCCTGGTCAGCGCAATGTACTCAGCGGGGAGGTATGAGTTCCCAACTCCTGGGAGGGCCATCCCCGTCTGAGTCATTGGTAAGTATAAAAAATACATAAATTACTATAAATTTTTTAACATTTTTATACTGTACCAATGACCCAGACATAGCTGAATAGTAAAAAGGCTGGAGGGCCTAGGACATAGAGGAAAATCCAATAAGCTCAACTATATAATATAGAGTCAACTCCTCAAGGAGAAAAGGAGTATTAGGCTTTACATGTATCTTTCTTATTTTATAGTAAATTAGAAAGATACAATACCCTTCATAATTGAGCACAATAACATTCATGTTCTCTATTAACATCCAGTATAACCCTTTATACTAATTATTTTTAAAGTAAGCCAAAAAATAAAGTTAGTCCAGAGAATTGAGACTCTTTATATTCTTTAAAAGTGTCCGAGGATTGTATATTAACGCCCGTTTGACACTTGACATATACAAATGCTTCACACCGAGCTACACTTTAAAAATATGACATGAATGAATTTTTAACATTAATATTACACTTTAAAACCATCCCGGAAATGACTCAGAATTACTGACTCCGGAGGAGGAATTCCCTTGCTTTTCACTATAAAGCAGGTGACCTAAGGGAACACCCTCTCCCCCCCCCCCCTTCCCCTTGCCCTGGGTCAAATACCCCAGAGCGAAGAGGGCAGCAGGACGGAGTCACTGCCGGAACAGAAAGCCTGCATAACTATAGTTGCAACTGTTTAGTGGACGACATTCTGAGCAACAGATAACAGATCTAAACAATGCAGGTCTCCAGAAATGGACTCAATATTTCTGAGATAAAAATTTGTGAATGTGGATAGCTGAGACCAATAAGCAGCCTTCATTAAATCTGTAATAGCAACACTATTTGCATAAGCCCAAGATGTAGAAAGAGCTCTTACTTCATGAGCCGAAATCTTAAGCACAGACTGCTGACTTGAAGATAAATTTTCATAAGCAGTACGAATAGTTAATTGAATCCATCTAGCAATAGAATGGACCGAAATGTCCTTTCTATTAGGCATCAGAGACAGAAAGAAACGTTTCCGTCCCTTTCTGATAAACTGAGATCTTTGTCTATAAATACGTAAAGCTCTAACAGGACAGAGTAAAGGCCTACGCCCGTCTGAAGAAAGCAGAGCCTTAATAACAATAGGTTCCGGATATTTATTAGGAGCCTGATTCTTAGCTAAAAAACCAACATTAGTAGTGAAGGTGATAGTGTTCCCGACACTACGATAGTGAGCATCGTCCACCGATAGTGCATGAAGCTCACTGACTCTTCTAGCAGAAGAGAAAGCTAAGAGAAAAGCTGTCTTATAAGACAAGAATTTGAAATCTACTGTCCCAAGAGGCTCAAATGGCTTTTCCTTCAGTTTACGAAGAACCCAAGCTAAATTCCACTTAGGAATTAATCTAAGAGTTCTGGGTCTATTTATCGAAAAGTTTCTAACTAACTTAGATAAAGAGACATTAGATCCAATTTGTAAACTATCGTGGTGGGCAAAGGTATCTGATAACATAGACCTATAACCCTTAATAGTAACAGGCTGCAGTTTGATTTCGTCAAACAAGTATACTAGAAAGTTTGTAATGTCTGGTATGGAGGGATCTAAAATATCCACAGAATGATCCCTACACCAACGACGAAAAACCTTCCACTTAGCCGCATAGTTTAGCGAAGAGGAGGTCCTCCTACAGTTAGAAATCGCGTCCACTGCTCGTCCTGTAAAATGCTTGCCGTGCAAGAAGGACCGCACAACGGAAAAACGTGAAGGTTGAGACCTTGCGGGTTGTGATGCAGTTGACACGGTTTCCCCTGCGAAAGAAGATCCTCTCGTGGAGGAAGCTTTCGCGGTAGGTCCCACAGCAGACACCTGAGTAGATTTATCCACGGTCTCTGTGGAGACAGAGATGCTACCAACAGAATCTTGCATTGAGATTGCTTTATCTTTAGCAATACTTGCTGCATTAACGGCGCTGGAGGATACGCATATCCTATCATTCCATCCCAAGAGATCGATAGAGTGTCTACTGCAAATGCTCTTGGATCCGGACATGGAGACACATACGTCTGCAACTGATTGTTGAGATGTGTCGCAAATAAGTCTATCATTGGCCGTTCCCATTGGTAGCAAATCTGATTGAATACTTGTTTGTTGAGAGTCCACTCCGATGGCAACAAGCGACCCTTCCGTGAAAGGGAGTGTGCTAGTACATTCAGACGACCCGGTATATGACGGATCGAAAGTAGAACTTGATGTTCTAGAGCAAACAGAAGGATTCTTTCCGTTAAATTGAATAACGGAACGGAATGAGTGCCTCCTTGGTTCCTGATATACGCCACTACTGTCGTATTGTCTGACAGAATTTGGACATGAGCTTTCTGAATAATGTCCATCCACTGACGTAACGCAAGCCAAATTGACATCATTTCCTTGATGTTTATGTGCTTGCTTAGGAACTGTGGATCCCAAAGACCCTGGCACCTCGAATCTGTTGGGAACAATGATGCACCCCAACCTGTTTGACTGGCATCCGTCATGATCGTAAAACTCGGATCCGGCAACTGCAGCGGAACTCCTTGAGTCAACCACTGAATGTTTGCCCAAGTCTGAATCTCTTGTTTCACTTGTTCTGACAAGAGAACGTCTATGTCGAGTGAATGAATCTTCACACTCCAATTCTGAGTCAAGAAAATTTGGAGAGGACGAGTGCGTAACCGCCCCATCGGAATGAGATCCGCAGCGGCTCCGCACAGACCTATCGGTCTCATGAACTCCCTCACTGTGACTTTGTCTGCATGAAGACAATAGCGAGCGTAGCAACTGACTAATTTCGCTCTGGTTAACGGCAGACGAACGAGATTGTTGTTTGTCTTGAAGCTCATTCCCAGATGAGTGAATGACTTGGACGGCACCAGATCCGACTTCTCCTCGTTTATAATAAAACCGAGACGTCGGAGCAATAGAAGCAGATTCTGCACATCGTTCTGAAGCGTTAACTCATTGCCGTACCTCTGAAGAATGTCGTCCAGGTAGGCCGACGTTACTGCAGACGAATGAGCTCGGAAATATATCATTACCTAGTTCATTACCCGAGTGAAAGCCCAGGGTGCTAGGTTCAATCCGAAGCACATCGCTCGGAATTGATACATCACTCCTAGGACTGCGAAGCGTAGATACTTTCTGAATGTCGGATGTACCATGGCATGAAAGTACGCATCTTTGAGATCTATGCTTGTAGCATAATCGTTCACCCGAATACTCGCTCTGACCGATCGAATCGTCTCCATATAGAACTTTGGAGCGACGATCAGCTTGTTTATCCAGCTCAAATCTATGACTGGACCAGAAACAGATGGCTGTGGAATCCCAGTGTTTCCTAGTCTTCTACGACCTCTACCGCGTTCTTCATTAAAAGAGACTGCACCTCCGATAACAGAGCGTCTCTTTTCTGCGGATTTGACGGAAGTTGAGTCCATTTTGGACTTCGAGTTAAAGGAGGCTTTCGTTTGAAGGGTCATCCGTAATCGATGCCCACTCTTCTAAAAAAACTCAACAACCTTCCGCCAACCGGAACACGATCACCTCCTGGACCTGCGGGAGGAGAAACCACGTCCTCCACGACCCGCACCTCGTCCCGTCGACCTCGGGGCGTCCGACCGGTTGTCCCGGCCCGAAGGACGTCCCGAACGTGAGTCGCTGCCTTGACGGTCTCTTGAATAAGACCAAGAGGACGCACCGGAACCTCTATAGGAACCTCTCTTGGGCGTATTAGTCCCAGAAGTGCCTGTCTTACTCTTTTCTGCCGTATCCGACTTCTTGGAAGCGGATTTAAACAGCAGAGAATCCGAAGCTTTCTTAGTAATTTTCTCGTCGATTGCAGAAAGCTTGCCGTCGAAGAGAAGCTCTCCCGAGACCGAAGCGACTCTGAGAGAGTTCTTCACCTTACTATCCACGCGTGTGGATGTAGCTAGGGCTGCGTCACGTCTAACCAACTCCAGGTTTGCCACTGAAAGGGCGGAGTTATACGTGGAATAAGCCACTGCCCTTGAAAGAAGTCTTAAAGAGGATTGAATATCCTGGAATTCTTTCCCTTGTAGACCTAGTGATAACGCCTTAGTAAGGTGGTCTGCGTAAGATAAAGCGTCTAAACTGGCCCTGTTAGATGTAATTGTCGTATCCAACACTGCGGTTGGAATGGACGTTGACGACGGTAATGACAATTCTAAGTCTTCCGCCTCGTCGTCAAGACGCAGAGGAACTCTCGGAACACCCTGTCCTGCCGTATCGAATTTATTCCTTGAATTAATGAAAGGCAGGTTAAGAGCATTGGCGGACAAGAAACCAGCTTTGCCTGTTTTGGAAGCAAGCTTGAAGATAGCGTCGTTCAATAATTCAAATGTTCTTGTGACATTATTGGACTGAGACGGAAACTCAGGGACGATGTCTCTGAACCGCTTGAAGAAATCAGTGTCCAATGACGCTATCAGTCTCTTATCCGGTACCGCAGGAGTCTGGCCTGACGGAACAACTTGAGGAAGGAAGTGCCGGATGAAGTCCACGGCAGCTTTATGTTGTTCTGAAAGGGATAGCTCCAAGTCATCCATATCCCTTTCGCCATCCGGTCGGACCTCACGATGCTCCCGGTCGTCCGCACCCAATGCTTCGGCGGAGCGTACCGACCCAGCGCCGTCGGATAATTCCCGATCCGACACCGATTCTGTCGGTTGCTGGGATGCTGCGATAATCTGTGCTATCTGAGCTAGCACGTCCGTCATCAAGGCCTGCGGAGTAGCGGTCTTTCGCTGCTTAGCCGCGGGAAGCTCTGCATCAACTGACTCCCGCATACTCTTCCGATGTGAACGTCCGGAGTCTATCGGCCTCGTGTCCCTGGCTACTGGATGGCGTGACCTGGTCGCCAATGAATCCCTGATCGGCGAAGCTGGTAGAATATCCGCGGTCACGTAGCCAAGGTGCGGTCGAGTGCGCTGCTGAGAGGATGAGGAAGCCTGAGCAGTCTCAGCGGACTGCCTATACAACGGAGCGTCCCGAGCGACGGACGTGTGCTCCGCTTGCGACACATTTTGTACCACAACATCTGGTCCCAGATGTTGTTGTACGAGAGAGGGGCCTCTCTCGCTCGCGGCCCGGCTGGACCTGGACGAGCTAGGAACCGAACTAGAAGGCTTCCTCCGATCTCTCCTAATATCCGCCGTCACTGGGTGTGCACCTTGTATGTTTATAGAGCTCGCAACACCCGAAACTCCTTCCTGGACCGCAACGGACGAACCCGGCTGCCGAACCATTCGGTGAATGGACGCTACACCGGGCGAGCTAGCGGACAACAGCGCCGTCGATCCTACTAGGGACCTCTTAGGCAACTGTCGTATCTCCATGAGCACTTTTGCCGCTAGCTCTGCATTCAATTGTGACGACGGAAGCGCACTTTTGGAGGATAACATGGAAACATCACCCTGTTCTTGTTCCTCTGAAATAGAAACTGATAGACTAGAGTGACCCTGTGGAGAAAGGGCCGGCATGGTCCTTTCCCCACTAACAATATATCGTGACACACGTTTCCAATGTTTATCATCCCAAAAATTACATATTGAACAGGAGTTAGTGCGAGTACACTGACTACAATTAAAACACTGATCATGAAAGTCAGAGGAAGATTTCTTCCTATTACAATTAGAACAATATCTTTTCATTGTGAAAAGACAACTACAAGTCCTAGTACTCGCACAAACCCCTAAAAGCAAAGATACATAATAACATGATCCATTAATATTGAAAAAACAATAGCAATCAAAAAGAATTTTTGAAAAATATTTTTTCAGCGAAGCCCAAGTTTCTGAAAAGTAACGTTGAGCCCCAATGGATCCCAAGGCTAAGTGTGGTCAAAAAATTTAAAATTATTTTAAATAATTAATGCAACACTTACGGTAAATAATAATGTATCTTATAATGAGTAAACTACTCCAAAGGCAAAAAGCCCCCCTCAAAAGAGACTGCTGCCAATGTAAACAAAAAGTGTATAAAAACTAGAAAACATGACTCCAGGCACTGACAATCCTGGCCCGAAATCAGTTATCAAAATATACACTATCTGATGCAAAACAGAGACTTCCAGGGAAGAATCTGCAGAACATCAGATGGTAGATGCAGAACACAACGTCTAAACACCCATGGGTGAAAACGTAAACATGGGGAAAATAACAGAAATCATACTGTTACCAAGCTAATTCTCCCAAGAAATTTTATTAGTAATCTTACTCAAAAATTATGCCAAAAGCATGGGAGAATAGCAAGGGGGTACTTACAGGATAAGGGGAGAGGAAACACTGATTAAGCAGTGCAACTTAATAGCAAGAATGACAACAACAGGCCCATGCCTCGAAAATAGGCAACTTAACATAATTTCACTAGAAAATTTTAAGTTACAGCCCTGAATATTTTCTGTCACTCCTTTTTCCTCTCCTCCTTCTATATCCTCCTTAGAATCACCATTTCTCCAATATTTATGTGTCTGGCATCATTTAAACTGAGATTTACAAGCACAAAGATCAGTGAGATGTTAACTGATGAAGGGCCAAACAAAGAATGATAATTGGTGCCAATTTCGGAACGTCCTTCACACTGCGCATGCGCAGTAAGGGCAAAGTATGGAGGACCTTCAGGACATGATTTCTTTGGTTTTAGATGCAAATTTTGGGGATTGGGGGGCAAAATTTGTGTTTGGCCCCAGTATTTTAAGAGTTAGCACCAGCTATGTCTGGGTCATTGGTACAGTATAAAAATATGGCGTAGTCACCTGAATAACTGTAACACAACCTAAAAACTGCCAAATTCAGATCATAAACTGCGGCACAAAAACTTGACTGAAAAAAAATCTCATCTCATAACCAAATTCACCCAAAATGGCCTTGACTTTCTACATCTCAACATATTCCCAAGATGATATATAAAATTGGTGGAAGTGGAATTTAACAACAAAACAACTCTTTTCAAGTCAATTGATAGGCGAATATATGTTTGCAGAAAAGATGAGACAGCAATTGGTTGGCCGGTGATCCATTGTATATATCAGAACATAATCAATCTAATTATGAAGATATTTTTTTTTATTATGGTTTAACAACACTTTTGGCAGTCAGGATCACCTAGTGTCAGATAGTTTTACAGAGAGAAACCCCTGAGTAGCGACAAGTAACTCTCGAACTCCCCAATGTACTAATTCCGTGAATGCAAGGTTGGCATTGGCGGAAGCCAAATGCATCATCGACATGTAGTATGCCTTAGTACACAGCGCCACTGTGTCCCTATGTAGGCAAGCGGTATTGGGTGCCTTGCACAAGGACACAACTCAGTTAACCCTGGTGGGGACTGAACTATAGACCTTTGGGTCTGAAGTCCAATGCCATAACCATGCTCCCATGAATATATTTACCTTTCTTCCCAAGTGATAAGGCACGATGGCATCATCTTCAGCATGCAGTATTATCAAAGGCACTGTAACACTTTGAATGCTAAAATAAAAATGAAATAATGAAACAAATATATTTTGCTTTCAGATGACTTGAAGTATGAAGTGAATAAGATCATATTTATATAACCCTTTACCTAATGTAACAGCCAAACTGGTCAGTGCTAATCACAAAAAGTATCATTTATATATTATTTTCTCATTTTTTATCTTAAAAACATAGCTTATTACCCCTCATTGGAACAAGTTCATTGAGCTTGTTCCCATGAAAGGTCATACTCTATTTTTTTGAGACAAAATTAAAATTTTTTGTTGTTCAAGAATTGTTTGCAAGTGTCATCTATTATTCAAATTGTGTGATGGATTTAAAGCATTTAAGTTATTGGATAGCATGCTATTAATGTACAACAGAAAAGAATATCATCAAAAGATAACCCAGTGAGCCTGTTTACTTTGCAGTAGCCACCATCTTTAATCTCTGTACTGTGAAAAAAGACACTATATGTAAAACTGAAAAAACTAACAGTTAAGGAACCACATTGTTTTAATTTGGATGTTCCGGGTAATGTGTTGCATGTTGACTACAACATTGGAGACAAACAAAGATACGATATTATAAAAGAAATTTTTGTAGCATTGAAACCAAATAATACTGGTATTTTTTTTTAATCCTGCAACAAAGTTGTGGGGTTGTTTCTGGAATCAGCATGCTCATCACTCTGTCCATCTGTGTACATTGTTTTGTCCAGAGCTTTTTTGGTCATTTATCAATCAAGTTTTTTAAAACCTGGCACATATGTTAACCATTAAAGGAACGTATGCATATGCGATTTTAGACTGAACAGACATACTGCTGAAGAGTTATTTCTCTTTTTGATTTAGAATTTGTCATCATGAACACAACTTTTTCGAAGGTTGGATTTCTTCATTTTCCGTTCAATTTGTTAACCCTTTACCCAAAGTAATGGCCAAAACCAGCCAGCACTATTCACAAAAATCGCCAATTAATTTTTATTATTTTTTTCATTTTTTTGTCGCAAAAACATAGGTTATGACCCCTCTTTGGAACAAGCTTGTTGAGCTCGATCCAATGAGGGGTCATAACCTATGTTTTTGAGACAAAAAATGAAAAAAATTAGTCATTCAAGAATTTTGTTTGCAAGTGTTGTCTGCTTTTCATGTTAGGAAAAGGGTTAAAACATGGCAGAGATTAACCAGCAAGGGAATCTGAGCACCAGCAACTTTAAATCTGTCAGACTAATTTGGGTAAAATTAGTGCCCTTTTTTTACTTAGAAAGAGTATTTTTGCAACCTACTTAATGTGGAATGCGATGGGGAGAAGTTGTATTGTTAGTCCTGTAGGGATAGATAAACTGATTAAATGAATCAAACTTTTGCAGTGTAGCTTTAAAAAATGTCTAGATATTCCAAAACTTACAAGAGAAGACGTCTGATAAAACACATTTATTATAAGGGGCAAAAATATCTGTTAACATATTTTAATGGGTTCAATAGAAATCTTAGCTGGTGTCATATATCTGGAAAATGGTAAACAAACCACCAATGAAATTGAGGGAGCTGTTTATAATATTTCAATGGAACAGTACCAGTCTGATATGCCATTACAAGTTGACTAATCAAAACATGTCATTTGCATTAGACTGGTGCTTTCAGAAACAGCTGGGGCACGGTGGCTCAGAAACCACATTGTGTACTTGGGCAAGACACTTCACTCCCACTGCCCACTAAAGCATACTGCATGTTGACGGTGCACCTGTCTTCTACCAATGCTAACCCTGCTTGTGTGGAGTTAATATGTTGGGGAGCTGACAGTTGCTCGCCATTGTTCTGTGGTTCTCTCTGGGTACTCCGGTTTCCTCTACCCGTATCAATGTCATGGTCATGATTAGCCAATGTGCAGAAATATGTGACCTTAACACCAATAAATAAATATTCAGAAACAGCTCCCACAATCAATGGTGATTTGTTAATATTTTCTCCACATATTCGCAACCTCTAATATTTCTGTTTCAAGAAGAAATTTAACAGATATTTTGTGACTTTATCATGACTGTGCATTTTATTGGATATCCTCAACCACAATATATGGAACCATTTAACCCTAATGAAATGTGTTGGAAAAGGGTGAGCCAAATCACAAACTCCAATTTTCGCCAGTTTTAATTTTTAATAGTTTCTTCCATAAAATCATTTCTGCTGAGTTACAGATAAATAACTCGTAACTTAAATGCTACTTAAATTTGGATTTTGAAACATGTCCATATACCTCCACCACACAAAATTTAAATTTTAAGACATTTTTGGTTCCTTCAATGTTACCTTACAAGGACAAATCACACACACTGAAGTACTTCAGTTTCAAGACCAATATGGCTGAACCAAAATACATGGACCTGATATATAAGGCTGTTTGACAAAAATATCTTGTTTCTCAGACACTTCCTTCATTATTGAAAATCTGCCTTGTCACCATTTTTCAAGTAGAAATCTCTTTGATGACACTATTTTGAACGTATAGGACTAAACATTTAACCAATTATATCTTGTTTAACAGAGCTCACTGAGCTCTGTCATACATGATATAGTTGGTTAAATTTGTAACTGCATTATGTGAATTTTCATTTCTGAAAACACTGTTTTTTCCATATAATAGTATAAGGCATTCAATTTCTGATTTCAACTATTTTCAGGACTATTTTGTGGATAAACAGGAAAAAAGCCTTCCACCTTCATCATAAAATTAAGGAAAAATTGCCAGAGAAACAATATAGGGCTAATTAGCTAATTTTTTTAATTTCATAAATTGTCTGATATGCTGTTATGAAAAACACTGTTGCAAAGAGCAGAAGAGAATTATTTCCAATGGTATTTCATATAACAGCAATTTATGAATAAAAGCATTGTTTTTTGTAAATGTTTGCCTCCAAGTCATGTCTTATGATCCTTTGTTGGACTAAGCTCATCAGAATTGTTCCAATAAGAGGACATAAGCTATGCTTTGACGAAAAAGATTACAATTTTGATTTGTTCAAGAAAATTTTTGGGCAACTGTAGTCTGCTTGTCGTGTTAGGGAAAGAGTTAACCCCTGCAAAATGAGGTGAAAATATCAAAATTTCAACCTGCAAATCTGTTCATTAACCCTTTACCTAACACGAAAGACAGACGACACTGGCAAATAAAATTCTTGAATAACTAATTTTTTGCATCAAAAACATAGCTTATGACCCACCATTGGAACAAGCTCAATGAGCTCATTCCAATGAGGGGTTATAAGCTATGTTTTCGAGACAAAAAATGAAAAAAATTGAATGGTTATTTTTATGAACAGCACTGGCTGGTTTTGGCTGTTATGTTGAGTAAAGGGTTTAGCTCTGACAAACAAAAGTAATTTTGTAAACATTCCTAGTAGCATCTTGGGAAAATCTGTAGCTTGACATTTTGGCATAAGTGTGCAGGGTCTTAACTGTCTCAGTGCACTGATACAAGTATTTCTCTCGACCTTAAAGTACATGCATTTAAAATTATACAAAAAATGAGATGTCCTACCTTTCATCACTGTTAAAGAATATACTACTTTCTGAGATAGGCTCTATAAATACCCACTGGAACCATGGCATAAATCTGAAAACCTGAAATAATAGAAGAAGCATATAACAAACCTGAAAACTCTTCAGCAGACATACATACACACCAATAGGTCCAATATATATAACTATTATCAACTTTTAAAGTGCTACTATCACATAAAGAATTTGTGTCAACCATAACACAGTATGGTATACCTGCCTTTAAAAAAGTAAACCAGGGCAGAGGGTGCTAATGGTTATTTTTTGCCCATTACCATTCTGCGACCTGGTCTCTCTACTCTGTGCATATTTAGATTTCTGACATCCAAGGCACTTACCCATATCCCCGAAGTACAAAAAGTAATTTCAGTCAGAAATCTGATTTGGGCGATTTTTGAAAAATATTTCTCTTAGATCATAAGAGTTCTCAAAATTTTATCCCGGGTCCATGAAACAAAATGAGAAATGCACGTGCTTTTGACAGTTGTTCATTTACTTCTGTTTCCGCTTTCGCAGAGAGTTGTGAGTGGGTATTGATGATAATACTAACATGACTTTCTTGGGTGTAATGCTCCACTATCTGACCTGCTTAAGGGATTAGCAGCCCTACAGCTCTTAGTGGCCCTCAGATATTGTCTCAGACCTCTAATAGCTGTTTGGGCTTCCAATCCTTTATGCAGGGCCGATAGTGGAGCATAACACCCTCAAAAATCATGTTATTGAATTATTAACATCAAGAACAAACACATATTTGGTGTCAGTAAAAAACTCTTGATCTACTGTTTCAGTGGTGTTTTCTATTCAGTAATGGTTCAGCCCAAAACCTATCAACATCTCTAAAAACTGACAATCCTGGAAGCTATTGGCCAATTTTAAGACAATGAAAACTAGTTTAGCAAGAAAACCCAAGCAATCACTTATCTATGGAGTTTGGGGCTTGTAGGCTTTTATTTTTTGAAGAGAGATCAGAAATTTTCAGGTTTATTGCAAATAAATATTCTTAGTATCATCTGGAAATTGTGTTATGTTAACACTTTACCTGACACAACTACAGGACAACACAAGATTTTCTTGACTAACTGAAAATTTAAATTTTTGCCTTCAAAGAAAACACATAACCCATTGGAACGAGCTTGATCATAACAAAAGTTTTCCCCAGCAAACCAATTTTTAATCACGTTCTATTTATCCTAAGTCTTATCACCTTCGACTTTCGGTTGCAAGCTGCAAATCTGATAACATTTTTTCCCTCTTATAAGAGTATCTAATCTGTAGATCTGGTGAACATGTGACATAAAATATTGTGTAACATAGGCTTTAATCCTTTACTTAACTTTAAATCCGCTAAGCATTTTTAAGATATTTTTCATCAAATCTAGTCATGGCTTCTGTGAACTCAAGAAATCATTGGTGAAAAAATCCATTCCATTTACAGGGTGGAAATGGGATTAAATATGCTTAAACTATAAATATTTCAGTGGCAAGAGAAATCCTGTCACGGGCAGGAATATCTGCCAGCAGCATGCATGCAAGGAGTTAATGAATTGGCCACATCTACCCTCGTTATTTACAAACTGAGCAAGTGAAAAAAAAAATGTTTGAGAATTTCCAACAAAAACATATTGCGTGACCCCTAATTTGAACAAGATCGTCAAGTTTGTTCCAATGAGGGTTCACATAATATGGTTTTGTTGACATTTTGTAAAATATCTTAAATCAATTAATTAATATAACAAATTTTGATATTGTGTGGGTTGGGTAAAAGATTAATTTACTTATCTTATTTGGGAGAACTTGCTGTGTGAAATAGTTTTAAAGTTTTTCAGGTGACAAGATCTGCTTATCTGGTACTATTCAAAAATATACCTACACTGATTTTCAGTAGTTTTGAAATGAATAAAAGATTTTTGGGTTTTGAATATTCATTCAAAGTGTTTGAATAGAATTTGAATATTCATTTCCATTTTGCATGTGAAAGGCAGCACCAATTTGTATAAGTATATATTATAACTCGCGTGTCTTTCCCAGTGCTTCTGATTGGCTGGGAGGTCCTACACTATTAACCCTTTACCCAATGTGGTTGAAAGACGATACTTGCAAAATAAATTCCCAAATTACTAAAAAAATTCAATTTTTGTCTAAAATAACAGCTTATGACCCCCTCATTGGGACGATATAGATAGAGGATATCTAGTGTTTTTGAGTGGATACGAAAAATTATCTCATGAGTGACCAATACAAATGTTTATTTTTCACGAGTGCTTGCACGTGCGATAATAACCATTTATCTTCATCACAAGTGAGATAATTTTCGGTATCCATTTAACACTAGATTTTCTTTTTATTATATGCTTTTTCTAAGAATTTGATAGTTCCTCTTGTTTCAGTCGTGAATTGATCTATGAAAGTAAACAGCACACTAAATCATTGATATGTGGAAGTGATCTGATCGATACTCGGAACAGATACTGTCTTGCGATCTGATGCAGTTGGCGGGTTTCTAGTCCAAACATAGCCTGAAAGTCCATAATATAGGTTTTTGGTTTGGTACGTCCTTTGAAAGGACGTACCAAACCAAAAACTTATATCACAGACTTTCAGGCCATGTTTGGACTTGGGATTTCATGCATCAATTCAAGGTGAATGCATGTACAATTATTGCTGGAAATGATGGATATCCACTCAAAACACTAGATTTTCTGTTCATTGTACGTTTTTAGAACAAACTGACCATTTCCAGTGATAATTTGACTTGTATTCACCTTGAAGTGATGCTTTGAAAGCTGCCATTTTGATTGATACTGTGAAAGCGAAAATTTCTATATCTTCACAGTGGGGGATACGATTTCTATCTTTCCACAATTTTTTTGATAATCTATCATTTAGCATATAATAAATATGATTTTTTGTTTTTACATGTGATAAAACTAGATAATGGAGCAATCATACAAAAGTCCATTCCTGCTTCTCCCTCTGGTTCACTTCTCTGCGTTTTCATTTTACTTCTCTTAATTACCTTTCACTACAAGGCTTTTACGTTTGACAATAACTTACCTTTGAGTAAGGATGATTGTATGCAGCTTCCCTGATGTTATTAAATGGGGCTTCTAAAACTACACCAACTGGTTTATCATCTAAAATATGTAAAAGACCAATATTTAGAAATTATCAAGAATGCAACCAAGAATTGTTATAGTGTGCTGATCTGTTCAAGAATTGGAACAACAGCTGTCTAAATACTTCAATTATGCCTAAAAAAAGATAAAAATCTGTTTCTCAGGCCCTCTTGCATGGTCATTTAGGCTGCCGCATGCTCTCTTTTTATTTCCAATATAAACTTTAAAGAATAAAAATTAATATTGGTTTATGTCAGATAAATTACCAAAGTTCATAAAAAATGGATAAAATTACACTTCTACTAGTATCATTCTGTAAACAAGAGGGGTGGGGGGATTGCCCCAGCCCCCAAGGAGCATACCACCATACAATGACAAGAGAAGAAAGGAACCATGATAGCATGAAAGCTATTCCCATAAACAATCTTCATTCCAAATTTCATAGAGAGCCGCAAACCACAAACCAGAGATATGAGTCGAACAGACAAAAAATTGGCCATTTTACGAGGCAAACAGCAAAATTATTGTCTTTGCTTTACAGCAAGATAATTGTGAAGGCCAGAAACACCTGTTACTGAAGTCTAGTGATGATCAGACGATCCACATAAGAGATATAGAACAGACATTATGCCACATGTGAGGAGGTGATTTGCATGTATTTTCTTTGTTTTACTGCAGGGACATCGACTCATTTAAAAGCCTTTCCCATAAACAATCTTCATTCCAAATTTCATTGAAATATAACCCAAACCTTAGACCAAAAATAGCCTATTTTTGTATATTAAAAGGGCAATAACTCCCAGATAAAATATTCCAACAGCAAAATGGTTATTGCTGCTTAAAGGTCTCATGAGAGTGAACATCTTATGAAATTTCATCGAAATCTGAGCAGTAATGTTGAAGTTATAATGCGAACAGACATTTGAATGTGGATGGACAGATGAATGGATGGAGGCACAGATATATGGATGCAAAGACATATGTACGGACAGACACACAGACAGGCACAATCCAGTATACCCCCTTTTTGAAAAAAAGTGGGGGTGCAATTATGAGGACTAAAACATAAACACAAACCAAGCATATGAGTCTATGAGGGTAAGGAAATAATAATTATAAAAAAATAAAATAAAAAATATTTTGAAGATATTCATTACATTTTTTTTGACAGAGTTCACAAGACATGAGTTCAATTTCTAATTCGAATTGTTTTCAAGGAATTCTTCATAAAATCCTGCTTCACAGCATGACCAGACTTGATGATAAATTTATCTAAATTTAACTCAAGAAATCATTGGTGAAAAAATCCATTCAGTTTACAAAAGTAAAATTTTATTGAATGTGCTAAAATTATACTTTAAATAGCAAGAGAAATCATGTCCTGGGCAGGCATATCTACCAGCAGCATGCAAGGAGTTAAGTGGGGGTGGTTTGTTTCTGAAAACAAGAAGTCACTGTTTCAAACAGAAATACTGTTAACCTTAAAGAGGCCTAGAGATTTCTGCATATTTTTGCTACACTTTGACAGTCTTCATCCTGTGACTTTCCTGCTATTTTTTGACAAGTCTTGGCTGCCTATAAAGGTAGTCAATACTTGCCTAAAAACAATTACCAAAGTGCTTAGAATGTAACTTGTGAGTTAACTCAAAAGACTGCAAGTAGGAGCACCTGTTCTATTGCACAAAATGTGATCAAAGGCGGAATTAGGCCCTTGAGGGTTAAATGAACATCTACTCACCTTTTTCACACAAATATTTTGCCAGTTTTGCTGTGACACTAAAATAAACAGAAAAGACAATCAAAGTAACAGTATTTCATGCACAAACAACAACTGACATTTCTGGTGTTTTCTTCCTTTTATATTCATCTATTACATAATCTTGAGCAGTAGGTTATGAGGGAAGTCATCTATGGAAATATTCTAAATATGGCAGTTATTGTCATTTCATCATATTTTTATCCCAGAAAACCAACCAATATCGACAACTGCAGAAATCTTGCTGGTGATCATGTGTGGAAAGTTTCAAAATTGGTTCATAAACTGAGGGGGAGTTGCAAACACACAGACATTTTATACAAAAATCGATAGAAATTCTCAGTTCAAGAGAAGATAATTAAGATAAAAATATGAGAGTATGTACCTGTGAGCATGCCAAGGATCATGTACAAGAAGTTTAATCAAAATTAGTTAATAAACCTATGAGCATTACATATAAGACAAGGAAATTATGGGATGGGATGCAAGGATGCGACCAACATTCAAGTGATTCCTATATAGCCTCCACCTTTGAATAAAATCCAGCATAATTTATAAATAAGCAATTGAAAAAAATAGTTTTAAAAAAAAACATTTCGACAAAACCATATCATGTAACTCCCCTCATTGAAACAAGTTGGAAATTGAAAATGATTATGGTTTTGTTGAAATTAAAAATGAAAGTGTCAATGACACTGTAGCTCAACTTGTTTAAGACATGTACATGTATAGTGTGTGACACAGCAATAACAAACATCTAGGTATTGACCTGATAACAAAGGTACATGTAAAGTATTGTAACGGTCTGTGCATAAATGCTGACCGAAGCCTGTAACAAATATATAGGTAAAGTATTGTAAAAGTGGGGTGACAGTTAGATGCTAAACTAGAAAAGAAATCTTTGAGTCCCAGAGTGGGTCTAACTGAACCCAAAAATATTTGTTCTCATAGCACAGTGATAACAAAGGCACCCAAAAACACTCGTTCCTGTCACAAGGTGATAACAAAGGTACCCCAAGAAGTTTCGTAAAGATCAGTTCATAAATACAGACTCTATCCCGAGCCGTATTGACATGTGCACGTACTGTGTAAAAGAAGCACTGAACAAATCAAAGTTCATCTAATTTGCAGAATTTCTGCACGAGAAAAAAACCTGTATTATATGCGATGTATTCCATGTTACTAAACATTCCTACAAACATTTATTCAAATAAGAACTTTCATACAAAAGTTCTGTACAAAAAACTGATTGCTCTAATTTTGGTACAAAAAGGCTGCTGGAGGCCATCTTGAATATTGGACCGCACCCCAAAACACTCGTTCTCATCCCACAGTGATAACAAAGGTACCCAAGAAGTTTTGTAAAGATCGGTTCATAAATACAGCCTCTAGCCTGAGCCGTATAGAAGTTGTGTACAAAAACTGATTGGACCTAATTTCGGTACAAAAAGGCCACTGGCAGCCATCTAGAATTTTGGACCGCACCCAGAAACACTCGTTCTCATCCCAAGGTGATAACAAATGTACCCAAGAAGTTTTGTGAAGATCGGTTCATAAATACAGCCTCTAGCCCAAGCCGTATTGACACATGTACTTACTGTGTATAAGTAGCACTGAATAAATCAAAGTTCATCTAATCATGCATAATTTCTGCTCGAGAAAAAAACCTGTATTATATGTGATGTATTCCATGTTACTAAACATTCCTACAGAAATTTATTCAAATCAGAACTTTCATACAGAAGTTCTGTACAAAAAACTGACAGCACTAATTTCGGTACAAAATGGCTGCCAGCAGCCATCTTGAATTTCGGACTGCACCCAAAAACACTCGTTCTCGTTCTACAGTGATAACAAAGGTACCCAAGAAGTTTCATAAAGATCGGTTCATAAATACGGCCTTTAGCCCGAGCCGTATTGGTTTTTGCAGTTACAGTGCTGAAAGTAACATTAAATAGATCAAAGTTAGTCTAATTGGCATAATTTATGCACGAGAAAAAAATCCATATTATATGTGATGTATCCCATGGTACTAAACATTCACACAAATGAAAGAGTCAATGACTCTGTAGCTCAACTTGGATATGACAGGAATTAGTACTTGCTGTGACCAAGACAACTGAATAATGAATATGACAGGAATTAGTATTTGTTTTGGCCCAGTCAACAATAATAAAAGAATTACAAGGTGACTGTAATGGACTACAGATTAAGACCAATCATTGTAGATTATTATTTTTGTGTGGAAATTTTCAGTCCCAAACAAAATATTTTCGGACTAAAATTTTTTCTTCTTCTTCTAAAAATTGACCAAAATGCATCAAAACACAAAAAACTAATTTCCGGATTTTGGTCCAAAATTATCCCACCCGGACCCCAAATTTTCAGTGTAAAAAAATTTATTTTTTTTTTGTCTTAAAATTGACCAAAACGCATAAAAAATCAAAAAACTAATTTCCGGATTTTGGTCCAAAATTTTCTAAGTCCCACCTGGACCCCTAATTTGCATAATTTATTCACGAGAAAAACTCTATATTATATGGAATGTATCCCATGGTACTAAACATTCATACAAAAATTTATTCAAATCAGATCTTTCATTTGGAAGTTCTGTGCAAAAATCTGATTGCACTTAATTTTGAACAAAATGGCTGCTAGCGGCCATCTTGAATTTCAGACTGGACCCCAAAACACTCCTTCTCATCCCACAGTGATAACAAAGGTACCCAAGAAGTTTCGTGAAGATCGGTTCATAAATACGGCCTCTAGCCCGAGCCGTATTGGGATTTGCACTCACAGTGCTGAAAGTAACACTAAATAAATCAAAGTTAGCCTAATTTGCATAATTTACACACAAGAAAAAAACCTGTAATATATGTAATGTATCCCATGGTACTAAACATTCATACAAAAAATTATTCAAATCAGAGCTTTCATATGGAAGTTCTGTACAAAAAACAGATTTCGGCATCGTCGGTAGAAAATGGCTGCTGGCAGCCATCTGGAATTTGGGACTGCACCCAAAAACACTCGTTCTCGTCCCACGGTCATAACAAAGGTACCCAAGAAGTTTCGTAAAGATTGGTTCATAAATACGGCCTCTAGCCCGAGCCATAGCAGCTTGGCACTTACAGCTCTGAAAGTAACACAAATAAATCAAAGTTAGTCTAATTTGCATAATTTACGCACGAGAAAAAAACCTGTATTATATGTGATGTATCCCATTGTACTATACATTTATACAAAACTTTATTCAAATCAGAACTTTCATACAGAAGTTCTGTACAAAAAACTGATTTTTGCATCATCGGTACAAAATGGTCACTGGCAGCCATCTTGAATTGCGGACCACACCCAAAAACACTCGTTCCCGTCCCAGGGTCATAACAAAGGTACCCAAGAAGTTTCGTAAAGATTGGTTCATAAATACGGCCTCTAGCCCGAGCCATAGCAGCTTGGCACTTACAGCTCTGAAAGTAACACTAAATAAATCAAAGTCAGTCTAATTTGCATAATTTACGCACGAGAAAAAAACCTGTATTATATGTGATGTATCCCATGGTACTAAACATTTATACAAAACTTTATTCAAATCAGAACTTTCATACAGAAGTTCTGTACAAAAAACTGATTTTTGCATCATCGGTACAAAATGGACGCTGGCAGCCATCTTGAATTTCGGACCACACCTAAAAACACTCGTTCCCATCCCAGGGTCATAACAAAGGTACACAAGAAGTTTCGTAAAGATCGGTTCATAAATATGACCTCTAGCCCGAGCCATAGCCAATTGTTGACGTACGGACAGACGGACGGACGAATGGACAGACGGACAGACGGACAGACGGATGACGGGCCATGACAATAGCTCAAATTTGACTTCGTCAAAGTTGAGCTAAAAATTATTCAAATCAGCGCTTTCATATGGAAGTTCTGCGCAAAAATCTGATTGCACCTAATTTTGTACAAAATGGCTGCCAGTGGCCATCTTGAATTTCAGACCGGACTCCAAAACACTTGTTCTCATCTCACGGTGATAACAAAGGTACCCAAGAAGTTTCGTAAAGATCGGTTCATAAATGCGGCCTCTAGCCCGAGCCGTATTGGCATTTGTAGTTACAGTGCTGAAAGTAACACTAAATAAATCAAAGTTAGTCTAATTTGCATAATTTACGCACGAGAAAAAAAAAACATATTAGATGTGATGTATCCCATGGTACTAAACATTCCTACAAAAATTTATTCAAATCAGAGCTTTCATATGGAAGTTCTGTGCAAAAATCTGATTGCACCTAATTTTGTACAAAATGGCTGCCAGCGGCCGCCTTGAATTTCGGACTGGACCCCAAAACACTCGTTCTCGTCTTACAATGATAACAAAGGTACCCAAGAAGTTTTGTAAAGACCGGTTCATAAATACGGCCTCTAGCCCCAAGCCGTGTGTATGGCATGACAGACGGACAGGCGGATGATGGGCCATGACAATACCTCAAATTTGGCTTCGCCAAAGTTGAGCTAAAAATAATAATTGAAGTAACAAATTTTGAATGGTACAGATGCATTTGGTAAAGGGTTAACAGGAATAAACACTTGGTGACCTGCTCTTCCATACAGTCTGGCCAAACAGTTCTTTTGTTCAGAGCCCAGTCAAACAGGATAAGATGGATTAAATAGGACACAGTGAAAGTTTTAGGCAAAATTATTTGCAATTCAGAAGAGTGTTGTGGCCTCTAGTATAATTTCTAATTGATTACAACACTTTCCAATCAATAAACAGCGACTACTCTGTATCATATTCACAAATCACCAAACAAGATGGTAGTAAAGATAAGGTAAATGGTTTAGAGTTTGACAATTATATGCAATTAACCGAGCTTTTTTACCAAACAGTACATGATCAAATGGGATGCACTAAGGTACACTGGGGTATCAAGTGACTTAACAGGTCAGATAAATAATGAATGAGTTCTGCAATCAATTTCAACAGATTTCTTGACATGCACAAGCTACTGAAATGCATATTCTAAGCTTGTCTAATTAACATAAATATGCACCAAAACACTTATGCAATCCTGTTATTCATTTATACAAATGAATCTCCAAACTAAAAATTCACATCAGAATTGTTGTTTATGCGTTCTATTTATTTATTTATTTATTTATTTATTTATGTTTAAGGTCACATATTTATGCACAATGGCTAATCATGACCGTGACAGTTTTACGGGTGGAGGAAGCTGGAGCACCCAGAGAGAACCACCGAGCAACGACGAGCAGCTGCCAGCTCCCCAACATCGTAACTCTGCACTGCAGCACAGGCAGGGTTAGATTGGTTGAAGACATGCGTACCATCGACGTGCAGTACGCCTTAGTACACGGCGTCATCGTGCCCCCACATGGGCAATGGGGTAAAGTGTCTTGCCAAAGGACACAACGCAGTTGCCGCAGGTGGGATTCGAACCGAGGACCTCTCGGCTTGCAGCCTGCACCTCTACCTTCTGAGCCACCGCTCCCCCTTGTTTATGCGTTCAAGTGTAACTCAGGACAGGATTCTTCATGCCACTGAAATAAGTATAATTTGGGCATATTAATCGTATCTTCTCTCTGCAAACTGAATTGATTTTGTCACCAATGGCCTCTTGAGTTAAATTTAAATGAAATTTTCACAGCAGCCATGACTAGATTTGATGAAAAATATCTTCAAAATAATCAACAGGTTAAGAATTAACCCTTTATCTAGATTAGAAAAGGAGGTTGTGATGCACCCCAAGCTAAACAGAAATCTCTGGGGAGGGGGCATATAGGGACTAGGAGGCACTAGATTGCTGGTAAACTGGAGATCGACTCGGGTGTGTTGGGAAAGGGTCCCTTTGTGAGACAGGGAGTAGCAAAAAGGGAGGGGTGAATCCATTATAACCTGGTAGGGACAGGCAAGGCTCTCATGTCATGGGAGCATCTTTCCCTATATGATGACAGGATTCAATCCTCAAAGGAGAGTGACTCTTTCTTTTTAGGGTACTAAGAGGAAGGGAAACTGTTGTTGCACCCCGGGAGGGGTTTGTTTTATTTTTGGGTGAAGGGAGGCACCAAATGACCAGATAATCTACAGTGGGGATGCCACATGAATAGCAGATGCCACTTGCAAAAAAGATAATTGAAAAACTAACCAACTTCATTTGTGCCTCAAAAACATAACTTACGACTCCTCATTGGAGTGAGCATGTTCACCTCATTCAAATGAGGGGGCCAAAGCTATGTTTTTGAGCCAACACTTGAAAGAATAATGAAATTGCAATGGAGAATTCTGTGAGTAGTCTTCAGTTATGGCTGTTCTATAGGTTTGTTCGTTTATTAGGGTTTAATTATGCTTTCAAAGACCAGGGATGACTCGCATTGGACAGTTTTATGGGTGGAGGAAGACAGAGTACCTGAAGAGAACCACAAAGCAGTGACACGTAACTGTTCCATAAGTAAAAAACTAATCACTATATTATTTCAACAAAAATGGCTGGTCAGACTATAGCATTCCGGCAAGGCTGGAGAAAATTGAAAGTTATAAATTTTTGGAATGAAAATTTCTCAATTTGGTGATAATCCTTAATGACATACCAAATTTAAAGCTGATAATAAACAGATAAACTCTTTGATGAATATGCACTTTGCCAGTAAGGAACACACACACATGTATTCAATTAACTGGAATGTGATGAAGTCTCAATACGCTCTCAATACATACTGATAGGTTAAACAATGACTATTTAATACATAATATCTTGTTTGGAAGAGATACAATAGATTCAATGTTCACACCAAAAGTTTGAGAGGTCAGTTCTTCTGCACTCTAATGCAGGGCCATTTTTCTTAAGGTCATTAAAAGAAAATATTGTTTCTTAGGTACTTGGTTGTCTTTAAAGTTCTGCAAAAAAAACCCTCCCTCATCATTAAAAATCTGCCAAAAAAGAATTGTTTACCCGTTTTACTTTTTAACATTTCAAACTGTTTTCAGGGAAGAAAAAGCAAAACCTCCCTCCCTTGTCCAAGAATTCAGGAAAAATTTCCTGGATAAACAATAAATGTTTGTTCAGATTATTTTTGGTGATTTAAATTTACTATGCAAAATTTGTTTTATTACAAATTATTGGAGAGTGCCCACAGGCAATCTCCAATAATTTGTAATACATGTAGTGCAAACTTATATAAACAAAATATCTTTTGCATGTGACTGAACAGGAAACATGGGCAAGGAAAATGTTGGGTTTTGTACTGGTACCCTCATAAATTTTAAAGCCCTGATAGTGGCTTCTAGTACTCAACCAGTTAACTAACCTAACCACAATATTTTTTATTCAATGAACAGGGACTTACTCTGAAAGCCATTTGCAACTAATCCTTCACCTCATGTAACATCCATAACTTTTCATAAAATTTGATCATTTTTCCCCTTTTTGCTCCAAAACATGCTATGACCCTCATTTAACAAGCTATGTTTCTGATACAAAAAAACAGTTTAAGAAATTTGTTTGCTATTGTCATTTCCCATTGTGTCAGGTAACTAGTTAACAGGTCAAATTTTACTCAAGGTATAGAAATGGCAGCAACTTTGACAATTATATGAAACACATCAGCAATTCTTGAAATCCAGATCATATGATATCCATTTTCCACCCAGATACAATACCAGCATAAAGACAGTTATCATGCTTTTAACCTCAAAAGCAACACCTTTTCAATGAAAGCAGAATAGGCAGTAACACCGTTATATGATTTGAAACAAAATAGCGTACTTTAAAGTAACCTATACTGTTAACATGTAACATTATGCTGCTGTTTTTAATCTTATTTATTGCGTTAATCTGCTATGATGATATATGTGATCTGTATTTATTGATATATCTGAATAAAAAAATGTCAACAAAAAAAAATATATATATGAAACAGATTTATCTTAAAACAAAGAATTTGAATGACTTATGGAGCAAAAAGCTAAATCCCAATAAACCTTTTGCCCAATGCACACAATATCAAACTTTGTTGTTTCAACTATTTGATTTTTCAAATTTTTCACAAAGTTTAAACAAAACTATATATTTGTGACCTCTTATTAGAATGAGCTCCATAGGGTTACATGATATGGTTTTGTTGAAATTTTGTGATTTTTTTTTTTAACTGCTGTATTTGCAAAAAATGCAGGAAGCCTCACTGGGACACATTAGGAAAAGGGTTATATGAATAAAAAATTTAGGCTTACATTAACCCTTTACCTAACATTGTATTTTTAAAAAATAAGTTAAAAAATTTATAGTAATTTATATATTTTTTATACTTACCAATGACCCAGACATAGCTGGTGCTAACTCTTAAAATATAGGGCCAAACACAAATTTTGCCCCCCAATCCCCAAAATTTGCATCTAAAACCAAAGAAAACATGTCCTGAATGGCCCTCCACACTTCACCTCTACTGCGCATGCGCAGTGTCAAGGACGTTCCGAAATTGGCGCCATTAATCATTCTTATAACCAGTGCCTGGTAAGCGCTATGTACTCAGCGGGGAGGTATGAGTTCCCAACTCCTGGGAGGGCCATCCCCGTCTGGGTCATTGGTAAGTATAAAAAATATTACTATAAATTTTTTAACATTTTTATACTGTACCAATGACCCAGACATAGCTGAATAGTAAAAAGGCTGGAGGGCCAAGGACATAGAGCAAGTTGGAATACGCTCAATATATAAAATAGAGTCATCCCCTCTAGGGAAAAAGAAGTATTAGGCCTTACATGTATCTTTCATATTTATGATAAATTAGAAAGATACAACACCTTCCAAAATTGAGCATCATACATCCATGTACTCTATTAATATCTAGTATAATCCTTATACTAATAATTTTTAAAGTAAGCCAACAAATAAAGTAAGTCTAGAGAATAGAGACTCTTTATACTTCTTAAAAGTGTCTGAGGATTGTATAATAACGTCCGTTGACACGTGCTATAATCAAAAGCTATACTTTAATGAAAGTGTCAATGACACTGTAGCTTAACTTGTGTGTTGTCTTTGATGAAAAGGATAATGTTCAATGTTTATGAAAGGATTATGAAATAAGACAAGAATTGTGATAATTGGGAATATGTTCATTTCTGTTCCCTGTATGCCATGTTTATGATAAAAATAATATGAGGTGTACACTGCACTAAAGATCTGAGGGGTGGGTTAATATGACCTCACAGTTAATATATGTGGCCCTCACAGTTAACATATATCAACAAAATTACAATGAAATTATTCCAAAATGAGTCATCCTATCAAGTTACATTAAAATCCCTTCATAAATATGGCCTGTAGACTGTGCTAAAGGTTTTCGGGCTTCGGGCCCCTGTAGCCGTCAGTTTCCCAATTGCGTCCAAAGGGGACGTTCTCATCTAGACATTATATGAAGTCAACCTACCAAGTTACAATGAAATCCCTCCATAAATACGACCTGTAGACTGTGCTAAAGGTTTTCGGGCTTCAGGCACCTGTAGACATCACAGTTGACCAACCACGACCAAAAGGGGATGTCATCATCTAGGCATTATATGGAGTCAACCTAACAAGCTACAATGAAATCCTTCCATAAATACGACCTACAGACATGCTAAAGGTTTTTGGGCTCGGACAGCCATCAAGGCTGAATGATCATGACCAAAAGGGGACGTTCTCATCTGGACACTATTTGGAGTCATCCTACCAAGCTACAATAAAATCCCTTCATAATTATGACCTGTAGACTGTTCTAAAGGTTTTCGGGCTTTGGGCCCCTGAAGCCGTCACAGTTGCCAACTTGTGTCCAAAAAGGGGACGTTCTCATCTAGACATTATATGAAGTCAACCTACCAAGTTACAATGAAATCCCTTCATAAATATGACCTTAGACTGTGCTAAAGTTTTTCGGGCTTCGGGCAGCCATCATGGTTGAATGATCGCAACCAAAGGGGACAATCTCATCTGGGCATCATCTGGAGTGATCCTGCGAAGTTACAATGAAATCCCTTCATAAATATGACCTGTAGACTGTGTTCAAGGTTTTCGGGCTTCGGGCACCTGTAGCCATCACAGTTGACCAATCACGACCAAAAGGGGATGTCATCATCTAGGCATTATATGGAGTCAACCTAACAATGTTACAATGAAATCCTTCTATAAATATAAACTTTTGCCTATGCTAAAGGTTTTTGGGCTCGGGCACCCATCAAGGCTGAATGATCATGGCCAAAATGAGACGTTCTCATCTTGACCTTATTTGGAGTCAACCTACCAAGTTACAATGAAATCCCTTCATAAATATGACCTGTAGACAGTGCTAAAGGTTTTTGGGCTTCGGGCACCCTTAGCCGTCAAAGTTGCCCAAACATGTCCAAAAGGGGACGTTCTCATCTAGGCATTATATGGAGTCAACCTACCAAGTTACAATGAAATCCCTTCACAAATATGACTTGTAGACTGTGCTTAAGGTTTTTGGGCTTCGGGTTCGGGCAGCCATCATGGTTGAATAATCGCAACCAAAGGGGACAATCTCATCTGGGCATCATCTGGAATGATCCTATGAAGTTACAATGAAATCCCTTCATAAATATGGCCTGTAGACTGTGCTCAAGGTTTTTGGGCTTCGGGCACTTGTAGCCAACACAGCTGATCAATTACGACCAAAAGGGGATGTCATCATCTAGGCATTATATGGAGTCAACCTAATAGGTTACAATGAAATCCTTCCATAAATATGACCTTTTACCTATGCTAAAGGTTTTTGGGCTCGGGCACCCATCAAGGCTGAATGATCGCGATCAAAAAGGGACGTTCTCATCTAGACATTATTTGGAGTCATCCTACCAAGTTACAATGAAATCCCTTCATAAATATGACCTGTAGACTGTGCTAAAGGTTTTCGGGCTTCGGGCTCGGGCAGCCATCATGGGTGAATGATCGCACGTTCTCATCTAGACATTATATGAAGTTAACCTACCAAGTTACAATGAAATCCCTTCATAAATATGACCTGTAGACTGTGCTAAAGGTTTTTGGGCTTCGGGCTTGGGCAGCCATCATGGGTGAATGATCGCAACCATAGGGGACAATCTCATCTGAGCATCATCTGGAGTGATCCTAAGAAGTTACAATGAAATCTCTTCATAAATATGACCTGTAGACTGTGCTCAAGGTTTTCGGGCTTCGGGCACTTGTAGCCATCACAACTGGCCAATCACGACCGAAAGGGGATGTCATCATCTAGGCATTATATGGAGTCAACCTAACAGGTTACAATGAAATCCTTCCATAAATATGACCTTTTGCCTATGCTAAAGGTTTTTGGGCTCGGGCACCCATCAAGGCTGCATGATCGCGATCAAAATGGGACGTTCTCATCTAGACCTTATTTGGAGTCATCCTGCCAAGTTACAATGAAATCATTTCATAAATATGACCTCTAGACTGTGCTAAAGGTTTTCGGGCTTCGGGCTCCTGTAGCCGTCACAGTTGCCCAATCACGTCCAAAGGGGGATTTTCTCATCTAGACATTGTATGAAGTCAACCCACCACGTTACAATGAAATTCCTCAATAAATATGACCTGTAGACCGTGCTAAAGGTTTTCGGGTTTTGGGCTCGGGCAGTCGTCATGGTTGGCAGATCATGCCCAAATGGGGAAATTCGCATCTAGACATCATAAGGAGTCATCCTACCAAGTTACAATGAAATCCCTCCACATTAAACATGACCTGCAGACTGTGCTAAAAGTTTTTTGGGTTTCGGGCTTGGGCAGCCATCACGGTTGATAGATCATGCCCAAAAGGGGACGTTCTCGTCTAGGCTCTATACAGAGGCATCCTACCAAGTTACAATGAAATCCCTTCATAAATACAACCTGTAGACTGTGCTAATGGTTTTCGGGTTTTGGGCTCGGGCAGCCATACCGGTTGCCCGATCGCGACCAAAAGGGGACGTTCTCATCTAGACATGACCCCAAACCTGCATATGAAATTTCGTGACGATCAGACAAGAACTGCGGGGTGTAGCCCGTGCTAAAGGAAATGTGAACAGACGTCACAGACTCACAGACTAACAGACTTCCGCACGCGTGATGGCAATAGCTTATCTTGACTATGTCAAGTTAAGCTAAAAACTAAGACCTGAATGAATTTTTAAAACATAAACTTCTCACTAAAAAACCATCCCAATAGCAGCTCAGAATTACTAACTCCGGAGGAGGTATCCCCTTGTTTTCATAGTAAAACAGGTGACCCAAGGGAACACCCTCCCCCCCCCCCCCCCTTTTTCTTGCCCTGAGTCAAATAGCCTAGAGCGAAGAGGGCAGCAGAACAGAGTCACTGCCAAAACAGACAGCCTACCTAGCTATAGTAGCAACTGTTAAGTGAATGACATTCTGAGCAGTAGATAATAGACCTAACAATAGAGGCCTCCAGAAATGGACTCGATATTTCTGAGATAAAAATTCATGAATGTGGATGGCTGAGCACAATGAGCAGCCTTCAAAAATCTATAATAGCAACACTATTAATGTAAGCCCAAGATGTAGAAGAACTCCTACTTCATGAGCCGAAATCTCAAGCACAACTGCTGAGTCAATGATATACCATAAGCAGTATCGATAGTTAATTGAATCCATTAGCAATAGAATGGAGCGTAACGTCCTTCTATTAGGCATCAAAGACAGAAGAAGCTTACGCCCGTAGTAATAAACAGATATCTGTTTATAAATACGTAAACTCTAACCGGACAGAGTAAAGGCCTATGCCCGTACGAAGACGGAAGGACCTTAATAACAATAGATTCCGGATATTTATTAGGAGCCTGACTCTTATGCAAAAATCCAACCTAAATAGTAAAGGAAGTAGTGATTCCGAAACTACGAAAGTGAGAATCATCCACCGATAGTGCATGAAGCTCACTGACTCTTCAGTAAAAGAGAAGCCAACAGAATTACTGTCTAAAAGGTCAGAATTTGAAAACTACTGTTTCCAGAGGCACAAATGATTACTTAGCTAAATAAGAACCGAAGTTAAATTCCGTATAGAAATTTAATCTAATGATTCTAAGTCTATTTATCGAAAAGTTACTAACTGACTTAGATAAAGAGACATAAGACTCAATTGTAAACTATCATAGAGTGCATAGGTATGAGATAACATAAACCTATAACCCTAATAGTAACAGGCTGCAGTAGATCTTGTCAAACAAGTATACCAGAAAGTTGCAATGACTAGTATGGAGGGATCAACAATATCAACATAGTGATCCCTACACCAACGACGGAAGAGCCTCCACTTTAGCCGCATAGTATAGCGAAGAAGAGGTTCTCCTACAGTAAGAAATCGCGTCCAAAGCTCGTCCAGTACAATGCTTACAATGCAATAAGGACCACACAACGGAATACGTGAAGGTTGAGACCTTGCGGGTTGTGATGAAGATGACACGATTTTTCCCAGCGAAAAAAGATCCTCTCATGGAGGAAGTTTTCGCGTTAAGTCCCACAGTAGACCTCAGAGTAAATTTACCCACGGTCTCTGTGAAGACAGAGATGCTATCAACAGAAATGTATTGTGGTTGTTTATCTTAGCAATACTTGCTGAAACAACAGCACAGGAAGATATGCATATCCTATCATTCCGTCCTATTAGATCAATATAGCGTTAACAACATAAGCTCAAAGATCCGAACATGTAAACACATACGTCTGCAATTGATTAGCAAGTTGTGTCGTAAATAAATTATCATTGGGCGCTCCCATTGATAGCAAAACTGATTGAATACTTGTTTGCTGAGAGTCCATTCTGACGGCAACAAGCGACCCATAAGTGAAAGGGAGTCCGGTAATACAATCAGACGACCCGGAATATGACGGACCGAAGCAGAACTTGGTGTACTATAACAAACAGAAGGATTCTTTCCATTAAATTGAATAACGGAAACGAATGAGTGCCTCCCTGGTTCTGGAGATACGCCACTACTGTCGTATTATCGGACAGGATTTGGACATGCGTTTCTGAATAATCTTCATCCAATGACATAAAGCAAGCCTAAAAAACATTATTCTGTGGAAGATAAGTGCTTGCCTAAAGACTGCGGAACCCAAAGACCCTGGCACTTTGAATCCGTTGGGATCAATATTACATCCCAACCTGTTTGACTGGCAACCGTCATAATTATAAAACTCGGATCCGGCAACTGCAGTGGCACTCTCTGAGTCAACCACCGAATGTTTGCCCCAGTCTGAATCTCTTGCTACAGTAGATAGACAAGAGAACGTGTAAATCGAGCAATTCATGGATTGCTGAAAAGTTGCCGTCGAAGAGAAGCTTCTCCGAGACCGAAGCGACTCTGAGAGAGTTCTTCACCTTACTATCCACGCGCGTGGATGTAGCTAGGGCTGCGTCACGTCTAACCAACTCCAGGTAGCCACTGAAGGGCGGAGTTATACGTGAACAAACTACTGCCCTCAAAAGAAATCACATTGAGGATCATATCCCGGAATTCTTCCTCTTGAAGACGTAATGATAACGCCTCAGTAAGGTGGATTACGTATGATAAAGCATCTAAGTTAAGTCTATTAGACATCATTGTCGTTTCCAACATTGTGGTTGGAAAAGACATAGACAGCGAAAAAGATAATTTGCAGTCTTTACCCACGCCGTCTAGATGCATATGAACTCTCGGTATGCCCTGTTCTGCCAAAATAAATTATTCCTATAAATGATAAAAGGCAGAATTGAGCATTGCGGACAAGAAACTAAACTATCATGCTTGGTAGCAAGCTTATATATATATATATATATATATATATAGCGTCGATAAATAATACACATATTATAATGACATTATTGGACTGTGTAGGTAAGTCAGGGACAATGTCCCTGAACCGAACCAAAATTCCGTGTCCAATGACGCTATAAGTCTCTTATCCAACATCGCAACAATGTAGTCCGAAGGAACAACCACTGGAAGATAATGCCGGAAGAAATGTATGGCAGCTTCCGATGTTCCGAAACGGAAAACTCGAAATCGTCCGAATCCCTTTCGCCATCCTGTCGGACCCTATAAAGCATTCGGTCGTCCGAACCTAATGCAACCGCGGACCGCACCGACCCAGTGCCGTCGGATAATTCCTGATCCGACCGAGAAACTGTCAATTGCTGGGATGCTGCGAAAAACTGTGCTTACTTGGATAGCACGTCCGTCACTGAGGCCTGTGGAGAAGCAGTCTTACGATGCATTGCCGCTGGAAGCTCCGTGATCGTTACCCCGTGCATACTACTATTATGCGAGCGAACGGAGTGTATAGGCCTCGTGTCCCTTGGCTACCGGATGGTGTGACCTGTTCGCCGTGGAATCACTGAATGACAAAACTGGTCGGATACTCGAGGTCACGTAGCCAATGTGCGGTCGTGTGCACTGCTGTGAGGATGAGGAAGCATTATCGACAGTCTCTCGGACTGTCAATATAACGGAGCGTCCCGAGTGGCGGACATATGCTCCGAATGTAAAATATCTGAACCACAACATGCGGTCCCCTATGTTGTTGGACGAGAGAGGGACCTCTCTCGCTCACAGCCCGGACGGACCTGGACGAGCCAGGAACCGGACTAACAGGCTTCCTCCGATCTGTCCACAATCCGCCGTCACTGGGTGAGTACTAAAGTTATTATAGTGCTCGCATCACCCAAATCTCCTTCCTAGACCCCAACGGACGAACCCGGCAGCCGAACCATTCGATGAATGTACGCTACACCGGGTGAGCTAGCGAATGTCACTCCGTCGATCCTACAAGGGACCTCTTAGGCGATAGACATATTCCATGAGCACTTATTGCCGCTAGCTCTTCATTAACTATGACGACAGAGGCACACTTTTGAAAGATATCTGCGTAACTTTGCGAACAAGAAACCAGAAATGCTTGGTAATAGCAAGCATATAATAATAAATATATAGCGTCGTTCAATAATTCAAAAGTTTGTGTACCGAATGCGAAAGATTTTGTACCACAACATCTGGGGCCAGATGTTGTTGTACGAGAGAGGGGCCTCTCTCGCTCGTCGTCCGGATGGACCTGAACGAGCTAGGAACCGGACTAAAAGGCTTCCTCCATTCTCCCTCTAATCCGCGTCACTGGGTGTGCATTTGGTTGATTTATAGTGCTCGCATCACCCCAAAACTCCTTCTAGACCGCAACGGACGAACCCGGCTGCCGAACCATTCGATGAATGGACGCTACACTGGGCGAGCTAGCGGACGTCAAAGGCCGTCGAACCTACTAGGGTCCTCTTAGGCAATTGGCGTATTTATATGAGCACTTTTCCGCTAGCCCTTCATTAATTGTGACGACGGAGGCACACTGTTGGAAGACATCACGGATACATCACCCTAATCTTGATCGTCTGAAATAGAAATTGATAAAGTAGAGTGACCCTGCGGGGAAAGGACCGGAATGTCCAATTCCCCACTAACATACCGTGACATATGCTTCCCATGTTGTCATCGAAATCATCACATACCGAACAGGAGTTAGTGCGAGTACCCTGACTACATATAGAATGATTATAAAAGTCAGAGGAAGACTTCCTCTTATTACAATTGATCAAAATCCTTTCAATGTGAAAAGAAAACAAAGTCCTGGTACTCGCACCAACCCCTGACAATCAAAATACATAATAATATGATCCATTAACATAGAAAAAATAATTGAAATCAAAATATTTTGAAAACATATTTTTTCAGAACAGCCCAAGTTTCTGAAAAGTAACGCTGAGCCCCAATGAATCCCAAGCCTAAGTGTGGACAAAAATTTTTAAAAATATTTTAAACAATTTATTCAACACTTACGAACAATAATAATGTATCTAGTTATGATTAAATTAACATAAAGATATTATTTTCAAGAAATCCCCCCTCACACAGAGGGCTGTTGTAAATGTAAACAATAAGTTTAAAAACACTAAAATAAGACTCCAGGCACCCAGGCCCGAAATCAGTTACCAATAATACACTATCTGATGCAAAACAGAGACTTCCAGGGAAGAAACTGCAGAACATCAGATGGTAGATGCAGAACACAACGCCTAACCACCCATAGGTGAAGACGTAAACATGGGGGAAAGAACAGAATTCATTCTGTTATTCAGCTAAAACTCCCAAGAAATTTTAGTAATAACTAGACTTTATGATTCTGGAGAATCATGGCTTTTCCCGATGAGATTCCATGATTTTTCATGACCCCACAGTGTCTTGTTGTTTTTAACTGTTTCACTGAAGTCCCTTCATTGATGTCATGAAAAAGGTGAAGATAGTAATCTCAAATGACAGAGTTTGATAAAAAATTGTTTAGGTAAAAACCATCATTAACGGTGGACTGGTTTAATGTCAGTATCGTCTTCCAACAAGTGAATGACAGACAAAAGGAGTTATGTTTGTTTGACACATACCCACTGAGTGCTGTGTCAATTTAAAAATGGTTCATTTTATCTCAAATGTATCCCAAATATTGATGTCTGGCAGCTTGTAGAGGGTTAACAAGTGGTAACAGGAATATTTATTCATGCAACTTGTAATGTCACACCAAGAACAGTGAATGGCCATTTTTTTCTTTAAAATCTACAAGATGTTTTCAGAGAAATCCAGGGAGAACATGAATTTTAAGCTTTTGATGGGTATCATTGTTTATCCAGCCCAAAACGGGTTAAGTGTTGTTTTTTGAATACTCTTATTACTTCCAAAAATAATTCTCAGTGAATTCTACTTCCACTTGTTTTGATCTCTCCTCCCAACTTTGGGTGCTGTGGGTACGCAAACACAGCCCATTTTATCAACATTTTGATGTTTGAGAACCTGCATAGGGTTAACAAATGCTTACAGGAATATTTTGTACATGCAGCTTGTAATGTCACACTAAGATCAGAGAATGGCCATATTTTCTTGAAAATCTACGGCATGTTTTTAAAGAAATCCTCAGATAACACAAATGTTTAACCTTTTGAGGGGTATCTCCCTGTAACCACCTCTAAAGGGTTTAAGCTTGGTTTTGTGAATACGTTCCTTACTTACAAAAATGATCGACGGTGAATTCCACTTCCAATGAAGGAGGTTATGTTTATCTCGTAGGTACACATTTGGTGTTATGGTTGCCCAAGAACAGCCCATTTTCTCCAAATGTCTATGCTTGGCAGTCTCTGGAGGGTTAACAAATGTTTACCGAAACATTTTGTTCATGCTTGTAATGTCACTCAAAGACCTGCGAATGGTCAATTGTTCTTGAATTTTTTGTTGTTGAGAAATCCATAGAAAACTGGAATTTTAAGCATATATATATCTCCTTAAACAGTCAAAAATGGGTTCAGACCTCGATTTTTGAATCCATTTACTACTTACAAAAATGTTTCCCTGTCAGTTTTGCGTCTGGTAAAAGAAGTTACGTTTCTCTGTTGCATTCCCTTTTGATGTTGTTGTTGTTCAAAAACAGGCTATTTTTTCAAAATTTTGACATTTAGCAGCCCATGGAGGGTTAACAAATGCTTACCAGAATAATTTATCCAATCACCTGGTAATGTGACACCATGACCTATCAATGGCCATTTTCTCTTGAAAACGCTACCAGATGTTTGTAAAGAAATCCAGGGAAAACATAAATTTTTAAGCCTTTGATGGGTATCACTATTAACAACCACAAAAGGGGTTAACGCTTGGTTTTTTGAATACCCTTATTACTTACAAAAATGGTCCTCGGTGAATTCCACTTCCAACAAAGGAGATTATGGGTAATTCCCAGGTACACGTTGGGTGTTGCGCGTGTCTGAAAACAGCCCATTTCAACAAAATTACGATGCTTGGCAGTCTGTAGAGGGTTAATAAACATCCATGATTTTTTATGACCCTGGAGTGTCTGAAGAATTGTTTTTAATTGTATCATTAAAGTATTTTTATTGATGTCTTGAGAAAAGTGGGTATAATAGTCTCAAATGACCCAATAGTCTCAAATGACCCAGTGTGATAAAAGAACGTTTTGGCTAAATCATCATGGTTTGTGGAGAGGGTTAATATCAATATCAGCGTCTGAGAATCAGCGTCTAATGCAAATAGCCTATTGTATCTCAAATTTATCTAAAATTTCGATAGTTGACGGTTTGTGGAGGGTTAATGAAGGCTTGCGAGAATACTTCTTCTCCAGGGTTTATTTGTTCTTAAAAATCTGTAAGAACCACTTGAAGATATCCACAGAAAATGTGAACTTTAAATTCTTAAGCATGTCATGTATAGTCCCTGTGTCAATTATCTCCTATTAGCCCACAGTTGTTATGCATGATTATGTCATTTTTTCACACCTTGTAGAGCTCACCTATCACATGTCTGTTAATAGCAGAAGTAAATTTCTCTCCAATTGGTTTTTCCCCGTAGGATTAGTTTTATTTATTACAATGAAGATATCCATACATACAACGACAAACATGAAGTTATTACATTCGTAAATAGGAAGTGTTGTTTGTACATATGTGTAGATAAAATATACCCTGGGACGGAGAAGGGGAGTACAGCCGTCTTACAAACTAGTATATATCTAGCCCCACTGCCGGGGAAATATTGGCGCCATGCACCACTGCATTTGATAACCGCCTTACAAAGTAGTAAATATACCTGCCCCCCTTCCCATGTTGGGGAGCCCCACCTTTTATTGTAAGGTTCCTAGGCACAACATCGCGTCAGTAAGATGGATATATACTGCAACGTCACCACCCTGGGGTGGAGGAGGGGCAGTGTATAGCCGTTTTACAGACTAGTATATACCTGGACCCACTGTCGGGGAAATGCTATAGTGTCAACACTATTTGATATTATAAGTAACTGATCCCATTGTAGCTAACGTTATTTACTGCTTTCTTATCATGCAGTGGCGGGGCGCGGTGGCATTGTGGTAGCCGGTTCTCGTCAGATCACCGAAGTAAAGCAACGTTGAGCCTGGTTTATCATTGGATGGGTGGCCGTCTGAGCGATCAATTTGGACTCCCATGCTGTGTCCTTGGGCAAGGCACTTAACTCTGATTGTCCATATGGGGGCATGATGCCGCCATGTACTAAGGCGTACTGCACGTCGACGGTACGCATGTCTTCAACCAATCTAACCCTGCCTGTGCTGTAGTTCGGAGTTACAATGTTGGGAAGCTGGCAGCTGCTCGTCGTTGCTCGGTGGTTCTCTCCAGGTACTGTGGCTTCCTCCACCCGTAGAACTGTCACGGTCATGATTAGCCATTGTGCATAAGTATATGCCCTTAAACACCAATAAATAAATAATAAATGATATCATGCAGGGCAGTGTGGAATACGAGGTGAGGCGTACCTTTCAATGTGTGTTTGGTTGGAGAAAGAGGCAGGGAGGAGGTGGTAACCTTGGTAATTTTGTTTGGATAAATTGACCGCTGGCGTGGGACACCGTGGAATTGACCGATGAAGCGGGACACAGTGAGAGTGGAACTTATGGGCGGTTATTCTTGATAATAAATACTATACACTTACTTTTGAGTTCATACAAGGTGAGTATAGTAGTCTCAAATGACAATGGCCAATATTTGTCTTGAAAACCTACGAGAGGCTTTTAGAGAAATCCTTGGAAAATACGAATTTTTAACCTTCTGTGGGGTATCGCTCTGTAACCAGCCCTAAACGGATTAATGCTTGGTTTTATGAATACCTTCATTACTTACAAAAATGATCCTCAGTGAATTTCACTTCCAATGAAGAAGGTTATGTTTATCACGCAGGTACACATTGGGTGTAAGGGTTGACCCAAAACAGCCCATTTTCTCAAAATGTCTATACTTTGCAGGCTCTGGAGGGTTAATAATTGCTTACCGGAATATTTTGTCCATGCAACTTGTAATGTCACTCAAAGACCTGCAAATGGTCAATTTTTCTTGAAAACGTGCTAGATTTTTTTGAGAAATCCACAGAAAACGGGAATTTTAAGCTTTTGATGGGTATATCTCCTTAACCAGTCGACAATGGGTTAAGACCTCGATTTTTGTATATCCTTACTACTTACAAAAATGTTTCTCTGTCAGGTTTCCGTCCAGTAAAAGAAGTTACGTTTCTCTGTGGCATTTCCATTTGATGTTGTTAGTGTCCAAAAACAGACTATTTCTTCAAAATTTTTGACATTTAGCAGCCCATGGAGGGTTAACAAATACCTACCATTTTCTCTTGAAACCCTACAAGATGTTTAAAGAAATCCAGGGAAAACGATTTTTAAGCTTTCGATGGGTATCCCTCTTAACCTCCCCAACAGGGGTTAATGCTTGGTTTTTTGAATACCCTTATTACTTACAAAAATGGTTCTCTGTGAATAGCACTTCCAACAAAGGTGATTATGTTTATCTCTCGTGTATACTTTGGGTGCTGTGCGTGTCCGAAAACAGCCCATGTCAACAAAATTACGATGCTTGGCAGCTTGTAGATGGTTAATAAACGCTCACCGGAGTATTTTGTCCCTGCAACTTGTAATGTCACATAAAGACCTACGAATAGTCAATTTTTCTTGAACCCTTACAAGTTACTGTTAGGGAAATTCACAGAAAATGGGAATTTAAAGCTTTTAAGGGATATCTCTCTTAGCCTACACAAAGTGGGTTAAGACTTCGACTTTTGAATACCCTTGCTACTTACAAAAATGTTTCTGTATAAATTGTACACTCGATAAAAGGAGGCGCTTTTCTTTGTGGTGTACCCATTGGGTGCTGTTGGGGTCCAAAAACAGCCCATTTTATCACAATTTTGACGTTGGGGAGCCTTGGGAGGGTTAACTAATGCTGACCGGAATATTTTGTCCATGCAACTTGTAATGACGCACCAAGACCTGCGAATAGCCGATTTTTTCTTGAAAACCTACAAGATGTTTTTAGAGAAATCCACAGAAAATGGGTATTTTAAGATTTTAATGGGTATCTCTCTTTAACCAGCCCAAAATGGGTTAAGACGTCGAATTTTGAATACCCTTACCACTTTCAAAAATATTTTCCGATCAATTTTGCGTCCGATTAATGAAGACCACTTTCTCTGTGGTATACCGTTTGGGTGCTGTTGGCGTCCAAAAACAGCCCATTTTATCACAATTTTGACTTTTAGCAGCCCTTGGAGGGTTAACAAATGCTCACCGCAGTATTTTGGCCATGTAACTTCTATTGTCACATCAAGGCCTGGGAGTGACAATTTTTTCTTGAAAATCTACAAGACTCGTTTAGAGAAATCCACGGAAAACCTGAATTTTTTAGCTTTATGGGGGTATTGCTGTTTAACCCGCCCAAAACGGGTTAACGCTTGGTTTTTTGTTTTACAAAAATGATCTGCAGTGAATTCCACTTCCAATAAAGGAAGTTATGTTTATCTCTCGGGTATCGTTTGGATTCTCTGGGGGCCTAAAACCGGCCCATTTCATCAAAATTTCGATGTTTGGCAGCCTGTGGAGGGTTACCATATGCATCGCCAGATATGTCATGTGTATCAAAGGTCGTGGCAGAGGCAGGTCTATCAATGATGAAGGTTTAAAGAAAATCTACAAGACATTTTTCGAGAAAGTGCCGATAAACCCCAATTTTGACAGTTCTTTGCCAATTCTGATGAAATAAGGGTTAAATCAAAAATTCCGCTTCGGTACATTTTTAGATTTTGTGCCCCTCTATGCATGTGCAAAATTTTGTGAAAATCGGTCCGAAAATGGCTTCGGAATCGTGCGGACAAAATGTGTGGAAAAAAAAAAAAAAACCCCAAAAAAAAAAAAATAAAAAAAATAATAATCCGTAGAAAAACAATAGTCTTTTCCAGAGGGAAAAGCCTAATAATTACAGAAAATATGCCAAAAGCATGGGAGAATAGCAAGAGGGGACTTAAAGGAAAGGGAGAGAGGAAAACACTGAAAAATCAGTGTAACTAGATAACAAGAATGACAACAAAATGGCTGCTGCCTCGAAAATAGGTAACTTAACATAATTTCATTAAAAAATTTTAAGTTACAGCCCTGATAATTTTCTGTCACACATTTTTCCTCTCCTCCTTCTATATCCTCCTTAGAATCACCATTTCACTAATATTTATGTGTCTGGCATCATTTAAACTGAGATTTACAAGCACAAAGATCAGTCAGATGTTAACTGATGAAGGGCCAAACTAAGAATGATTAATGGCGCCAATTTCGGAACGTCCTTGACACTGCGCATGCGCAGTAGAGGTGAAGTGTGGAGGGCCATTCAGGACATGTTTTCTTTGGTTTTAGATGCGAATTTGGGGGATTGGGGGGCAAAATTTGTGTTTGGCCCTATATTTTAAGAGTTAGCACCAGCTATGTCTGGGTCATTGGTACAGTATAAAAATATAAAATTTCACATTTTTCGAAAACTAATTTCACAATTTTTTCAATAAAACCATACAAATATGGATATCATTAGAACCAACTTAGCGAGCTGGTTTAATGATATCCATATTAGTTTACTTTTATGAAGAAATTTCCAAGATATTTTAGGCTGTGGTAGGCTTATTCTGGTTAATTTTCCGGCCGTTTTTGGCCAGTATGTTAGGTAAAGGGTTCAAATTACACTGGCAACCCTCATATTTCTGTTTTACAGACCTCTATGGTCTCTGTTTTTTTTAATATTTAATCTATTATATCTAGCTTGAAATAGCTCAGCGAGTTTTATCAATGGATAGATTGAAATATAACTCAGTGAGTTTTATCCAGCAAGATTAAATACACTAAATATGGTATTAATTTATCAGCAAAATGTAGAAAATGACCAAAATCAGGTTAAATGAATATTCCCATTAACCCTTTACCCAGCACGTATGATATAAAAAATTATTTTTAATTATTTTGTTTCAAATTTTAAAAAATGCCGATAGGATCACCGATCCAATGTCAAGTTGTGACAGCACAAAAGAGGGTTTAATCATTATGAAATTATTGTCCGGAAACCAGTTGTTTACAATTTACTATGTGAAGGGTCATTGACCTTGACCTTTGACCTCCTAGTGATTCCAAAATAAATAGGGCTTTTTCTTGCACCAATGCCAACCTACCTATGAAGTTTCAAGAATGTGGGTGGAACCATTATCAAGTTATCATCTGGAAACCAATTGTTTACGATTTATTATGTTCAAGGTCACTGTGACCTTGACCTTTGACGTAGCGAGTCCAAAATAAATAGAGGTCTTCCACTCATCTAGGCCAACCTACCTATGAAGTTTCATGAATGTGGATAAAACCATTATCAAGTTATCATCCAGAAACCAATTGTTTACGATTTACTATGCTGACGGTCACTGTGACCTTGACCTTTCACCTAGCGAGGCCAAAATAAATAGGGTTCTTCCTCTCAAGAAGACCACCATACGTATGAAGTTTCATAAATGTGGGTTGACCCATAGTCAAGTTATCATCCGGAAACAATTGTTTATCATTTACTATGTTCAAGGTCACTGTGACCTTGACCTTTGACCTAGCGAGTCCAAAATAAATAGGGTTCTTCCTCTCACTGATGCCAACCTACATATGAAGTTTCATGAACGTAGGTCAAACCATTATCAAGTTATCATCCGGAAGCCAATTGTTTACAAATTTACTATGTTGAAGGCCACTGTGACCTTGACCTTTCACCTAGCAAGTCCAAAATAAATAGGGTTCTTCCTCTCACTGATGCCAACCTACCTATGAAGTTTCATGAACATGGGTTAAACCATTATCAAGTTATCATCTGGAAACCATGTGTTTTGATTTACTATGTTCAGAGGCACTGTGACCTTGACCTTTGACCTAGCGAGTTCAAAATGAATAGGGTTCTTTCTCTCACAATGGTCAACCTACATATGAAGTTTCATGAATGTGGGTTCAACCCTAGTCAAGTTATCATCCGGAAACCGATTGTTTATGATTTAGTATGTTCAAGGCCACTGTGACCTTCACCATTGACCTAGTGAGTCCAAAATAAATAGGGTGCTTCCTCTCACCGAGGCCAACCTACCTATGAAGTTTCATGAACGTGTGTCGAACCATTATCAAGTTATCATCCGGAAACCATTTGTTTACGCCCGAAGCCCAACCGCCCGCCATTCATCAAACTATAAGTCGAAAAATTCCACAAACCACATCATATGACCAATGATGAGCTGGTTCCATGTTTCCAAGGAGAGGTCACATGATATCATCCCCTGAGTGCAACAAGGCACCATCTTCAATTCTAATGCATTGAAAGCATAGCAGATGGCATCTTGTAGTATTCAAGGGATGATATGGCTTATTGAAATTTTTTTTAAAAATGTTTTTTTCAACTCAGTTTGTGTGGATTTGGCCAATTCATCAGGTAAAGCGTTAACTGAATATTTTAATTGGCAAAGTGTTTATTTAACAAAGTCACAATATTTTATAATACAGCAGAAACCATACCCTGTTCCCATAGAATGTCCCCACAAAAGTACTGGTGTTGAGCCACTCCGAGCTTTTATCCATTTATACACAGCATATGCATCAGCAACAACTCCTTCTTCAGAAGGTTCTCCTGTTGAGTCACCAAATCCTAAAATAATCAATTTCTCAAATGAACACAGATGTATCTTACTACAAGAATGTATTTCCCCAGTACAAGTAAAAAGGTAAAGACAAAATGCATATCTGTATTATGGGTAGCAAATGCACGTGTGATCATTCGATTCAAAAAGAGAATTTTTTTACCAACACTCAATTGGCACACAGTTATTACACATGTTGAGGCCACAGATTTTGATAATGGTAATTTAATGATGAATAAAGGACCAGCTCAATGAAATAAATTGTACAATATCATTTTTTGCAGTGATGATATTTTTACATAGGCCTACGATGCATTAAATATGACAAATAAAACAAAGAAACATACAGCTGAAACACTACTATAAACTTCAGCAGTTATAGTACAAGTAGAACAATGAATGGGGATACTGTCATACACAGAGCAAGAATGCAATACCGTGATGTCTTGATCTTCATTAAAAAAAATTCAATTCACAGATGCTGAATGATTGTCAAAACAGACACCATTAAAACTGAACTCAATCCCTTCATTATACAAACAAGTCAAGAAAGAGAGGAATATTATAAGATACAAGGTACTACTAAAGGGGTCTCAACATCACCTCTGGGTCATAAATCAATTCATCCTAACATGTGCATTGAAATATGCCTAGAGATGAGTTCTCAACTTCAATACACCATCATGGAATCCCACATGGTAGTAATACTAGTATCCTTGTGTGTTTTCAAGGTGTACGGGTTTTTACACCGGTTTGGGAACTCATACACCCTGAGGTGAAGCAAAGGGTGTATGAGTTCCCAGACCGGTGTAAACTACCATACACCCTGGAAAACACAAGGATAACAGATTTATTTCCAAGAATTTTGGTGTACTTAATACTTTAACCAACATTGCGGGAAAAAAACTGACAGAATATTTGTAAATTTCTTAATACAACCAGACAAATATGGATGACAATGAGCCAGTTCCAATGACATCCATATCTGTAATACTATATTGCACAGAAATATTAAATTTTCTGTATTTTTATTTATGTTCTAACCGAGCAGAAGGTATGAAGTAATAATTAATGAAAGTGTCAATGACACTGTAGCTCAACTTGTCAAGACAAAGACATGTACATGTATAGTATGTGACACAGCAATGACAAACATCTAGGTAATGACCTGATAACAAAGGTACATATAAAGTATTGTAATGGTCTGTACATAAATACTGAGCGTTGCCTGTAACAAATGTATAGGTAAAGTACTGTAAAGGTGGGTGACAGTCAGATGCTAAACTAGAAAAGAAATCTTTGAGTCCCAGAGTGGGTCTGACTGAACCCCAAAATATTTGTTCTCATAGCACAGTGACAACAAAGGCACCCCAAAACACACTCATTCCTGTCCCAAGGTGAAAACAAAGGTACCCAAGATGTTTCGTGAAGATCAGTTCACAAATATGAGCTGTGTAGAAGTTGTGACAAAAAACTGATTGGACATAATTTCGGTACAAAATGGCCACTGGCAGCCATCTTGAATTTTGGACCGAGCCCAGAAACACTCGTTCTCGTCCCAAGGTGATAACAAAGGTACCCAAGAAGTTTTGTGAAGATCGGTTCATAAATACAGCCTCTAGCCCGAGCCGTATTGACATGTGCACTTACAGAGTATAAGTAGCACTGAATAAATCAAAGTTCATCTAATTTGCATAATTTCTGCACGAGAAAAAAACCCGTACTGTATGTGATGTATTCCATGTTACTAAACATTCATACAAAAATTTATTCAAATCAGAACTTTCATACAGAAGTTCTGTACAAAAGACTGATTGCACTAATTTTGGTACATAATGGCTGCTGGTGGCCATCTTGAATTTCGGACCACACCCAAAAACACTCGTTCTCATCCCACGGTAATAACAAAGGTACCCAAGAAGTTTCGTAAAGATCGGTTCATAAATACGGCATCTAGCCTGAGCCGTATAGAAGTTGTGTACAAAAAACTGATTAGACCTAATTTCGATACAAAATGGCCACTGGCAGCCATCTTGAATTTTGGACCGCACCCAGAAACACTCGTTCCTGTCCCAAGGTGATAACAAAGGTACCCAAGACGTTTCGTGAAGATCGGTTCATAAATACAGACTCTAGCCCGAGCCGTATTGACATGTGTACTTACTGTGTGTAAGCAGCACTGAAAAAATCAAAGTTCATCTAATTTGCATAATTTCTGCACGAGAAAGAAACCCGTATTATATGTGATGTATCCCATGGTACTAAACATTCACACAAAAAATTATTCAAATCAGCGCTTTCATATGGAAGTTCTGTGCAAAAATCTGATTGCACCAAATTTCGTACAAAATGGCTGCCATCGGCCATCTTGAATTTCTTACCGGACCCCAAAACACTCGTTCTCGTCCCACGGTGATAACAAAGGTACCCAAGAAGTTTTGTAAAGATCGGTTCATAAATACGGCCTCTAGCCCGAGCCGTATTGGCATTTGCACTTACAGTGCTGAAAGTAACACCAAAAACCATCAAAGTTAGTCTAATTTGCATAATTTACGCACGAGAAAAAACCCTGTATTATATGTGATGTATCCCATGGTACTAAACATTCATACAAAAAATTATTCAAATCAGAGCTTTCATATGGAAGTTCTGTACAAAAAACAGATTTCTGCATCGTCGGTACAAAATGGCAGCTGGCAGCCATCTTGAATTTTGGACCGCACCCAAAAACACTCGTTCTCGTCCCACAGTCATAACAAAGGTACCCAAGAAGTTCCGTAAAGATCGGTTCATAAATACGGCCTCTAGCCCGAGCTATAGCAGCTTGGCACTTACAGCTCTGAAAGTAACACTAAATAAATCAAAGTCAGTCTAATTTGCATAATTTACGCACGAGAAAAAAACCCGTATTATATGTGATGTATCTCATGGTACTAAACATTTATACAAAACTTTATTCAAATCAGAACTTTCATACAGAAAATACTATTGCTATTTCTTTCGCACTAAAAACTGCATCCCCACCCCCAACTTTGATTACTTGAAAACTCACAAAAGAACTTTCTGAGAAATGGTATTTCAGTTAATGGTATAATTAGTACAAAAGAAATATTAGAATGTTATTGCAGTTATCCAGCGACTCAATTCGACTGATGTAATTTATGCAAGTCCTCACCTGGAGAGCATACTTATAGAAAGTGCAACAATAGCATGCCGAGAGCTCTACACTGATCTGATTAAAATCTTCAAAAATAAAGTAAAAACATTTATCAATCTTCTCAAAATCTTTGGGAAAAATATCAAGAAAAAACCTCCAATCAAACTTTGGGAAGACCCTTGTATTGAGATTTTGTAAAGGCTGTGAGAAAATTACTGCATACAGTCAGATTTATCATGTCTGATTTACTTACCACGATAGTCAAGTGTTAAAACATTGAAATCTAAACTGGAAAACATCTTATATATTTGAACTCTATGCCAACCACCTCTGCAATTAGAAGAAAGAAAAATTTACTCCAGAGGCCTATATCAATGCAACCAACTTAACCCTTTACCTAACATGAAAAGCAGACGACACTTGCAAAAAAAATTCTTGAATAACTAAATTTTTTCATTTTTTGTCTCAAAAACATAGGTTATGACCCCTCGTTGGAACGAGCTCGACGAGCTCGTTCCAACGAGGGGTCATAACCTATGTTTTTGAGACAAAAAATGAAAATATTTTGAAAATTAATTGGCGATTTTTGAGAATAGCGCTGGCCGGTTTTGGCCGTTACGTTGGGTAAAGGGTTAACCCTTTGAACCCAGGCTGCTTATTTTCCAGCCTAGGATCTTGATACAACCTGAATTAATAAAGTAGATAGTTGCTCACTGAATTTGTGGTGCAGACCAATCAAGATTTATTGGTTGGTTATCCTCCAAATAACAAATATAAACTCTTCCAATTGATGACACTAAACAGATATGGGAGATACTATCAGTGTTGAAAGGGTTAAATCAAACAAAATAGAGTCAATATATACAATATGACAAAGCAGTTGAGCTCTAACTCTCTATATATAAGACAACACTTGCAAAAACAGATTCTTCCATAACTACAAAATTTTAATGCCAACAAAGGGTCATAAGTTGTGTTTTGGAGGCCAAAATTTCAAAATTAATAACTCTGAATGGTGCTCTTTTTTAAAATGTGGTGGACAGGTAAGTCATTATGTTTGGTTTGTTTGTTTATTGGGGTCTTACACTTTCAACACCAGTTTAATATCGTGTCGAACCACTTTATGCATAGAGGAGGTAGGTGTACCCATAGATAACCACCGAGTAATGGAGAGTAACTGTCACACTCTCCAACTTACTAACCTTGCACAAGCAGGGTAAACATTGGTTGAAGGCAAGAGAACCGGCATCATGTTCTTCTCCATAGAACGCAGTGCCATGAGCTGCCACTTTGGCAATAGGGATGAAGTATCTTGACCCAGGACTCAATGATGCGGGTCATGATCAAAACATCAACTTTTCAATATCAAGTCCAATGCACTATCCAATCAGTCACCCCCTATTATATTAGGTAGCAGATTAATATTTGTGTATTCATCAATTCTTAATATTAGCTTAAAAAGAATTTCAACAGTAAGGATGATGTCTTTTTGGAACGTACCAGGGTGAAGGAGTCTTCAGTACCTAGACGAAACCATTAACATCAATAAGTGCCTGTTGGACATTTCATCTTACCAATCACATGCATAGCTTCACTCTTTAGATGCTGCTGGCAGATATTCTCACAATGGCAGCAAAATGCTTATCCCCAGAATAGGTATAATCCTGGTTCTTTAAAACAATATGTATCCCAGTTAATTGAATCAATCATTTCATAAATTTCATCTGGACTTAAATTGTTAACCCTTTACCTAACGTAACGTTCAAAACCTGCCAGCGCTGTTCTCAAAAATCGCCAAATAATTTTCATTATTTTTTCATTCTCATAACATAGGTTATGACCCCTCTGTGGACCGAGCTCATCGAGCTCGTTCCTACGAGGGGTCATAACCTATGTTTTTGAGACAAAAAATGAAAAAATTAGTTGTTCAAGAATTTTTTGTGCAAGTGTAGTCTGCTTTTCATGTTAGGTAAAGGGTTAAAGAGTTTTTCAATAAATTCAATCAATGGATGTTATGGAAGAATTCAAGTAAAAAACCCAGCAGTTTAAACTCCATACCGGTGTGCATGGGTTAATTTGTTGAGTGCTAGAAGCTACTATCGTGGCTCTACTAGAAACTGCTGAAAGCCACTTTAGTGGTTTTACAGTGCATGCATTAGCTTGTTGTTTACTCAGTTGCAGGAAATATGTTTTGATATAAAAATGTTTTGTTACAATTTATTGGAGAGTGCAAACAGGCACTCTCTACAAAATGTCAATAAAACAATTAGTTATGAACAATACCTTAGTAAACTTAGACTCCCCTTGTTGATAGCATCATTTATTTATTTATTGGTGTTTAAGGTCACATATTTCTTCCCAATGGCTAATCGTGTACACAACATAGAGATAAAATTTAGTCAATCGTTCATGTTGCCCATTTTAAAGGAGTTCCACCCAAAGCATTGATGACTGGGTTCTATTTTACCATTAAACAGATCTTGTTTACCCCAGTAAACAAGCACTGCTTCACTTCCTGGGGTTCCGAGGAAGTAGGGGTGCTGATAGCATGGTATCTTTGAAAACAATACTCATCTTACAAATTACATTTGAAAAATAATTTACCATACTACCAGTTAAAGGCATGTTAACCATCAATATCTGAAATGCCTGGGCACATTTTGCTATCATGCTGCAACATGAGCAAGTGGAATGAAGTATTCGGCTCAAGGAGGCAGAGCAAGTGTCTTTAGTTGGATTCAAACTTTCGATCCCTTGATCAGAAGTCTGGAACTCTACCCAATACACCATGATTCCCAGCATCCTCCAACTGAAATTTAAACCTTTACCCAATGGATAAGCCAAAACCAGCTGGCACTATTCACAAAAACACCATTCATATTGAATTAATTTTTTTTCCAACTTTTACCTAAAACACATAACTTATACTTCTTCAATAGAGCAATGGTATTTCAGCTTGTTCCAATGCGGGGTCAAAAACTATGTCTGGGAGACAAAAATTGAAAAGAATTAATAAAATCTGTTTTTGACACAAAAAATGAAAATTTAAATTAAATTTAATATTATGGCTCTGTCTTGGAGGCAATAAATGAAAATTTGAAGTATGTGAGAAATGTTTTTGCAGGTGTCTACTATTCGTGTTAGGTAAAGGATTGAGACAGAGAAGAGAATAAACTTATAACAACCTTGTCCCTGAGTTTCCATGAAGATACAATACAACTGGTTTGCCTTTATTTAAATACTGGTCATAATCTGCATCCTGAAGATTCTGTGCATTAATGCCAATACTCTCTGGAAGAATATGCCTATCAAAACAGAAAGAAAGTTAAAAAATTTATAGCAATTTATATATTTTTTATACTTACCAATGACCCAGACATAGCTGGTGCTAACTCTTAAAAATCTAGGGCCAAACACAAATTTTGCCCCCCAATCCCCAAAATTTGCATCTAAAACCAAAAGAAATCATGTCCTGAAGGACCTCCATACTTTGCCCTTACTGCGCATGCGCAGTGTCAAGGACGTTCCGAAATTGGCGCCAATCATCATTCTTACCGGCAGTGCCTGGTCAGCGCTATGTACTCAGGGGGGAGGTATGAGTTCCCAACTCCTGGGAGGGCCATCCCCCTCTGGGTCATTGGTAAGTATAAAAAATATATAAATTACAATAAATTTTTTAACATTTTTATACTGTACCAATGACCCAGACATAGCTGAATAGTAAAAAGGTTGGAGGGCCTAGGACATAGAGGAAAATCCAATAAGCTCAACTATATAATATAGAGTGAACCCTTCAAGGAGAAAAGGAGTATTAGGCATTACATATATCTTTCTTATTTAAAGATAAATTAGAAAGATACAATACCCTTCATAATTGTGCACAATAACATTCATGTTCTCTATTAACATCCAGTATAACCCTTTATACTAATTATTTTTAAAGTAAGCCAATAAATAAGTTAGTCCAGAGAATTGAGACTCTTTATATTCTTTAAAAGTGTCCGAGGATTGTATATTAACGCCCGTTTGACACTTGACATATACAAATGCTTCACACCAAGCTACACTTTAAAATGAAAGTGTCAATGACACTGTAGCTCAACTTGTCAAGACAAAGACATGTACATGTATAGTATGTGACACAGCAATGACAAACATCTAGGTAATGACCTGATAACAAAGGTACATATAAAGTATTGTAATGGTCTGTACATAAATACTGACCGTAGCCTGTAACAAATGTATAGGTAAAGTATTGTAAAGGTGGGTGACAGTCAGATGCTAAACTAGAAAAAATCTTTGAGTCCCAGAGTGGGTCTGACTGAACCCCAAAATATTTGTTCTCATAGCACAGTGACAACAAAGGCACCCCAAAACACACTCATTCCTGTCCCAAGGTGAAAACAAAGGTACCCAAGAAGTTTCGTGAAGATCAGTTCACAAATATGAGCTGTGTAGAAGTTGTGACAAAAAACTGATTGGACCTAATTTCGGTACAAAATGGCCACTGGCAGCCATCTTGAATTTTGGACCGCGCCCAGAAACACTCGTTCTCGTCCCAAGGTGATAACAAAGGTACCCAAGAAGTTTTGTGAAGATCGGTTCATAAATACAGCCTCTAGCCCGAGCCGTATTGACATGTGCACTTACAGAGTATAAGTAGCACTGAATAAATCAAAGTTCATCTAATTTGCATACTTTCTGCACGAGAAAAAAACCCGTACTATATGTGATGTATTCCATGTTACTAAACATTCATACAAAAATTTATTAAAATCAGAACTTTCCTACAGAAGTTCTGTACAAAAGACTGATTGCACTAATTTTGGTACAAAATGGCTGCTGGTGGCCATCTTGAATTTCGGACCACGCCCAAAAACACTCCTTCTCACCCCACGGTAATAACAAAGGTACCCAAAAAGTTTCGTAAAGATCGGTTCATAAATACGGCATCTAGCCTGAGCCGTATAGAAGTTGTGTACAAAAAACTGATTAGACCTAATTTCGATACAAAATGGCCACTGGCAGCCATCTTAAATTTTGGACCGCACCCAGAAACACTCGTTCTCGTCCCAAGGTGATAACAAAGGTACCCAAGACGTTTCGTGAAGATCGGTTCATAAATACAGACTCTAGCCCGAGCCGTATTGACATGTGTACTTACTGTGTGTAAGCAGCAATGAAAAAATCAAAGTTCAACTAATTTGCATAATTTCTGCACGAGAAAAAAACCCGTATTATATGTGATGTATCCCATGGTACTAAACATTCACACAAAAAATTATTCAAATCAGCACTTTCATAAGGAAGTTCTGTGCAAAAATCTGATTGCACCAAATTTCGTACAAAATGTCTGCCATCGGCCATCTTGAATTTCGGACCGGACCCCAAAACACTCGTTCTCGTCCCACGGTGATAACAAAGGTACCCAAGAAGTTTCGTAAAGATCGGTTCATAAATACGGCCTCTAGTCCGAGCCGTATTGGCATTTGCACTTACAGTGCTGAAAGTAACACCAAAAAACATCAAAGTTAGTCTAATTTGCATAATTTACGCACGAGAAAAAAACCCGTATTATATGTGATGTATCCCATGGTACTAAACATTCATACAAAAAATTATTCAAATCAGAGCTTTCATATGGAAGTTCTGTACAAAAAACAGATTTCTGCATCGTCGGTACAAAATGGCAGCTGGCAGCCATCTTGAATTTCGGACCGCACCCAAAAACACTCGTTCTCGTCCCACAGTCATAACAAAGGTACCCAAGAAGTTTCGTAAAGATTGGTTCATAAATACGGCCTCTAGCCCGAGCTATAGCAGCTTGGCACTTACAGCTCTGAAAGTAACACTAAATAAATCAAAGTCAGTCTAATTTGCATAATTTACGCACGAGAAAAACCCCGTATTATATGTGATGTATCCCATGGTACTAAACATTTATACAAATCAGAACTTTCATACAGAAGTTCTGTACAAAAAACTGATTTTTGCATCATCGGTACAAAATGGCCGCTGGCAGCCATCTTGAATTTCGGACCACACCGAAAAACACTCGTTCCCGTCCCAGGGTCATAACAAAGGTATACAAGAAGTTTCGTAAAGATCGGTTCATAAATACGACCTCTAGCCCGAGCCATAGCCAATTGTTGACGTACGGACAGACGGACAGATGGATGGACGGACAACGGGCCATGACAATAGCTCAAATTTGACTTCATCAAAGTTGAGCTAAATATGACATAAATGAATATCTAACATTAATATTACACTTTAAAACCATCCCGGAAACGACTCAGAATTACTGACTCCGGAGGAATTCCCTTGCTTTTCACTATAAAGCAGGTGACCTAAGGGAACACCCTCCCCCCCCCCCCCCCTTCCCCTTGCCCTGGGTCAAATAGCCCAGAGCGAAGAGGGCAGCAGGACGGAGTCACTGCCAGAACAGAAAGCCTGCATAACTATAGTTGCAACTGTTTATTGGACGACATTCTGAGCAACAGATAACGGACCTAAACAATGCAGGTCTCCAGAAATGGACTCAATATTTCTGAGATAAAAATTTGTGAATGTGGATGGCTGAGACCAATAAGCAGCCTTCATTAAATCTGTAATAGCCACACTATTTGCGTAACCCAAGATGTAGAAAGAGCTCTTACTTCATGAGCCGAAATCTTAAGCACAGACTGCTGGGAAGAAGATAAATTTTCATAAGCAGTACGGATAGTTAATTGAATCCATCTAGCAATAGAATGGACCGAAATGTCCTTTCTATTAGGCATCAGAGACAGAAAGAAACGTTTTCGTCCCTTTCTGATAAACTGAGATCTCTGTTTATAAATACGTAAAGCTCTAACAGGACAGAGTAAAGGCCTACGCCTGTCTGAAGACGGAAGAGCCTTAATAACAATAGGTTCCGGATATTTATTAGGAGCCTGATTCTTAGCTAAAAATCCAACATTAGTAGTGAAGGTGATAGTGTTCCCGACACTACGATAGTGAGAATCGTCCACTGATAGTGCATGAAGCTCACTGACTCTTCTAGCAGAAGAGAAAGCTAAGAGAAAAGCTGTCTTATAAGACAAGAATTTGAAATCTACTGTCCCGAGAGGCTCAAATGGCTTTTTCTTTAGTTTAAGAAGAACCCAAGCTAAATTCCACTTAGGAATTAATCTAAGAGTTCTGGGTCTATTTATCGAGAAGTTTCTAACTAACTTAGATAAAGAGACATTAGATCCAATTTGTAAACTATCGTGGTGTGCACAGGTATCAGATAACATAGACCTATAACCCTTAATAGTAACAGGCTGCAGTTTGATTTCGTCAAACAAGTATACTAGAAAGTTTGCAATGTCTGGTATGGAGGGATCAAAAATATCAACAGAATGATCCCTACACCAACGACGAAAAACCTTCCACTTAGCCGCATAGTTTAGCGAAGAGGAGGTCCTCCTACAGTTAGAAATCGCGTCCACTGCTCGTCCTGTAAAGTGCTTGCCATGCAAGAAGGACCGCACAACGGAAAAACGTGAAGGTTGAGACCTTGTGGGTTGTGATGAAGTTGACGCGGTTTCCCCTGCGAAAGAAAATCCTCCCATGGAGGAAGCTTTCGCGATAGGTCCCACAACAGACACCTGAGTAGATTTATCCACAGTCTCTGTGGAGACAGAGATGCTACCAACAGAATCTTGCATTGAGATTGTTTTATCTTTAGCAATACTTGCTGAATCAACGGCGCTGGAGGATACGCATATCCTATCATTCCGTCCCATGAGATCGATAAAGCGTCTACTGCAAATGCTCTTGGATCCGGGCACGGTGACACATACGTCTGCAACTGATTGTTGAGATGTGTCGCAAATAAATCTATCATTGGCCGTTCCCACTGGTAGCAAATCTGATTGAATACTTGTTTGTTGAGAGTCCACTCCGACGGCAACAAGCGACCCTTCCGTGAAAGGGAGTCTGCTAGTACATTCAGACGACCCGGTATATGACAGACCGAAAGTAGAACTTGATGTTCTAGAGCAAACAGAAGGATTCTCTCCGTTAAATTGAATAACGGAACAGAATGAGTGCCTCCCTGGTTCCGTATATACGCCACTACTGTCGTATTGTCGGACAGGATTTGGACATGAGTTTTGTGAATAATGTCCATCCAATGACGTAACGCAAGCCAAATTGACATCATTTCCTTGATGTTTATGTGCTTGCTTAGGAACTGTGGATCCCAAAGACCCTGGAATATCGAATCCGTTGGGATCAATAATGCACCCCAACCTGTTTGACTGGCATCCGTCATAATCGTAAAACTCAGATCTGGCAACTGCAGCGGAATTCCCTGAGTTAACCACTGAATGTTTGCCCAAGTCTGAATCTCTTGTTTCACTTGATCTGACAAGAGAACGTCTATGTCGAGCGAATGAATCTTCACACTCCAATTCTGAGTTAAGAAAATTTGGAGAGGACGAGTGCATAACCGCCCCATCGGAATGAGATCCGCAGCGGCTCCGCACAGACCTATCAGTCTCATGAACTCCCTCGCTGTGACTTTGTCTGCATGAAGACAATAGCGAGCGTAACAACTGACTAATTTCGCTCTGGTTAACGGCAGACGAACGAGATTGTTGTGCGTCTTGAAGCTCATTCCCAGATGAGTGAATGACTTGGACGGCACCAGATCCGACTTCTCCTCGTTTATAACAAAACCGAGACGTCGGAGCAATAGAAGCAGATTCTGCACATCGCTCTGTAGCGTTAACTCATTGCCGTACCTCTGAAGAATGTCGTCCAGGTAGGCCGACATTACCGCAGACGAATGAGCTCGGAAATACATCATTACAGAGTTCATTACCCGAGTGAAAGCCCAGGGTGCTAGGTTCAATCCGAAGCACATCGCCCGGAACTGACTACTACTGACACTACTCCTAGGACTGCGAAGCGTAGATGCTTTCTGAATGTCGGATGTACCATGACATGAAAGTACGCATCTTTGAGATCTATGCTTGTAGCATAATCGTTCATCCGAATACTCGCTCTGACCGACCTAATCATCTCCATCTAGAATTTCGGAGCGATGATCAGCTTGTTTATCCAGCTCAAATCTATGACTGGACGGAACGAGCCGTCTGGTTTCGGAACCAGAAACAGATGGCTGTAGAATCCCGGTGTTTCCTGGTCTTCTACGACCTCTACCGCGTTCTTCATTAAAAGAGACTGCACCTCCGATAACAGAGCGTCTCTTTTCTGCGGATTTGATGGAAGTTGAGTCCATTTTAGACTTCGAGTTAAAGGAGGCTTTCGTTTGAAGGATATTCTTAGACCTTCCAAAATCACCCCTCTCACCCAAGGTTCGTCCGCAATCGACGCCCACTCTTCTGAAAAACTCGACAACCTTCCGCCAACCAGAACACGATAGAGGTTGAAGACATCACCTCCTGGACCTGCGAGGCCTGCGGGAGGAGAAACCGCGTCCTCCACAACCCGCGCCTCGTCCCGTCGACCTCGGGGCATCCGACCGATTGTCCCGGCCCGAAGGACTCCCGCACGTGAGTCGCTGCCTTGACGGTCTCTTGAATAAGACCAAGAGGACGCACCGGAACCTCTATAGGAACCTTTCTTGGGCGTATTAGTCCCAGAAGTGCCTGTCTTACTCTTATCTACCGTATCCGACTTTTTGGAAGCGGATTTAAACAGCAGAGAATCCGAAGCTTTCTTAGTAATTTTATGGTAGATTGCAGAAAGCTTGCCATCGAAGAGAAGTTCTCCGGAGACCGAAGCGACTCTGAGAGAGTTCTTCACCTTACTATCCGTGCGTGTGGATTTAGCTAGGGCTGCGTCACGTCTGACCAACTCCAGGTTTGCCACTGAGAGGGCGGAGTTATACGTGGAATAAGCCACTGCCCTTGAAAGAAGTCTTAAAGAGGATTGTATATCCTGGAATTCTTTCCCTTGAAGATGCAGTGATAACGCTTTTGTAAGGTGGTCTGCGTAAGATAAAGCGTCTAAACTGGCCCTGTTAGACGTAATTGTCGTATCCAACACCGCGGTTGGAACAGACGTAGACGACGGTAATGACAATTCTAAGTCTTCCGCCTCATCGTCAAGACGCAGAGGAACTCTCAGAATACCCTGTCCTGCCGTATCGAATTTATTCCTTGCATTAATGAAAGGCAGGTTAAGAGCTTTGCCTGTTTTGGAAGAAAGCTTGAAGATAGCGTCGTTCAATAATTCAAATGTTCTTGTGACATTATTGGACTGAGACGGCAACTCAGGGACGATGTCTCTGAACCGCTCGAAGAATTCAGTGTCCAATGACGCTATCAGTCTCTTGTCCGGTACCGCAGCAGTCTGGCCCGACGGAACAACCTGAGGAAGGAAGTGCCGGATGAAATCCACGGCAGCTTTATGTTGTTCCGAAAGGGATAGCTCCAAGTCATCCGTACCCTTTCGCCATCCGGTCGGACCTCATGATGCTCCCGGTCGTCCGCACCCGATGCTTCGGCGGAGCGTACCGACCCAGCGCCGTCGGATAATTCCCGATCCGACACCGATTCTGTCGATTGCTGGGATGCTGCGATAATTTGTGCTATCTGAGCTAGCACGTCCGTCATCGAGGCCTGCGGAGCAGCGGTCTTTCGCTGCTTAGCCGCGGGAAGCTCCGCATCAACTGACTCCCGCATACTCTTCCTATGCGAACGTCCGGAGTCTACCGGCCTCGTGTCCCTGGCTACCGGATGGCGTGACCTGGTCGCCGAAGAATCCCTTATCGGCGAAGCTGGTAGAATATCCGCGGTCACATAGCCAAGGTGCGGTCGTGTGCGCTGGTGAGAGGATGAGGAAGCCTGAGCAGTCTCCGCGGACTGCCTATACAATGGAGCGTCCCGAGCGACGGACGTGTGCTCCGCTTGCGACACATTTTGTACCACAACATCAGGTCCCTGATGTTGTTGTACGAGAGAAGGGCCTCTCTCGCTCGTGGCCCGGCTGGACCTGGACGAGCTAGGAACCGGACTAGAAGGCTTCCTCCGATCTCTCCTATCATCCGCCGTCACTGGGTGTGCACCTTGTATGTTTATAGTGCTCGCATCACCCAACATTTCCTCCTGGACCGCAACGGACGAACCCGGCTGCCGAACCATTCGGTGAATGGCCGCTACACCGGGTGAGCTAGCGGACGACAGCGCCGTCGATCCTACTCGGGACCTCTTAGGCAACTGTCGTATCTCCATGAGCACTTTTGCCGCTACCTCTGCATTCAATTGTGACGATGGAAGCGCACTCTTGGAAGATAACATGGAAACATCACCCTGTTCTTGTTCCTCTGAAATAGAAACTGATAGACTAGAGTGACCCTGCGGAGAAAGGACCGGCATAGCCCTTTCTCCACTAACAACATACCGTGACACACGTTTCCAATGTTTGTCATCCCAATATTGACATATTGAACAGGAGTTAGTGCGAGTACACTGACTACAATTAATACAATGATCATGAAAGTCAGAGGAAGATTTCTTCCTATTACAATTTGCACAATGTCCTTTCATTGTGAAAAGACAACAACAAGTCCTAGTACTCGCACAAACCCCTAAACACAAAGATACATAATAACATGACCCATTAACATTGAAAAAAGCAATTGAAATTCAAAATAATTTTTGAAAAATATTTTTTCAGCGAAGCCCAAGTTTCTGAAAAGTAACGTTGAGCCCCAATGGATCCCAAGGGTAAGTGTGATCAAAAATTTAAAAATTATTTTAAATAATTAATGCAACACTTACGGATAATAATAATGTATCTAGTAATGAGTAAACTACTCCAAAGGCAAAAAGCCCCCCTCAAAAGAGACTGTTGCCAATGTAAACAAGAAGTGTATAAACACCAGAAAACATGACTCCAGGCACTGACAATACTGGCCCGAAATCAGTTATCAACAATACACACTATCTGATGCAAAACAGAGACTTCCAGAGAAGAATCTGCAGAACATCAGATGGTAGATGCAGAAGAACACAACGTTTAAACACCCATGGGTGAGAACGTAACCATGGGGAAAATAACAGAAATCATTCTGTAACCAAACTAATTCTCCCAAAAAATTTTAGTAGTAATCTTACTCAAAAATATGCCAAAAGCATGGGAGAATAGCAAGGGGGGACTTACAGGATAAGGAGAGAGGAAACACTGAATAAGCAGTGCAACTTCAAAGCAAGAATGACAACAACAGGCCCCTGCCTCGAAAGTTAAAAAATTTATAGTAATTTATATATTTTTTATACTTACCAATGACCCAGACATAGCTGGTGCTAACTCTTAAAATATAGGGCCAAACACAAATTTTGCCCCCCAATCCCCAAAATTTGCATCTAAAACCAAAGAAAACATGTCCTGAATGGCCCTCCACACTTCACCTCTACTGCGCATGCGCAGTGTCAAAGACGTTCCGAAATTGGAGCCATTAATCATTCTAATAACCAGTGCCTGGTAAGCACTATGTACTCAGCGGGGAGGTAAGAGTTCCCAACTCCTGGGAGGGCCATCCCCGTCTGGGTCATTGGTAAGTATAAAAAATATATAAATTACTATAAATTTTTTAACATTTTTATACTGTACCAATGACCCAGACATAGCTGAATAGTAAAAAGGCTGGAGGGCCAAGGACATAGAGCAAGATGGAATACGCTCAATTATATAAAATAGAGTCATCCCCTTTAGGGAAAAAGAAGTATTAGGCCTTACATGTATCTTTCTTATTTATGATAAATTAGAAAGATACAACACCTTCCAAAATTGAGCATCATACATCCATGTACTCTATTAATATCTAGTATAATCCTTATACTAATAATTTTTAAAGTAAGCCAATAAATAAAGTAAGTCTAGAGAATAGAGACTCTTTATACTCCTTAAAAGTGTCTGAGGATTGTATAATAATGTCCGTTGACACGTGCTATATTCAAAAGCTATACTTTAAAAACTAAGACCTGAATGAATTTTAAAACATAAACTTCTCACTAAACAACCATCCCAATAACAGCTCAGAATTACTAACTCCGGAGGAGGTATCCCCTTGTTTTCATAGTAAAACAGGTGACCCAAGGGAACACCCTCCCTCCCCTCCCCCCTTTTTTCTTGCCCTAGGTCAAATAGCCTAGAGTGAAGAGGGCAGCAGAACGGAGTCACTGCCGAAACATACAGCCTACCTAGCTATAGTAGCAACTGTTAAGTGAATGACATTCTGAGCAGTAGATAACAGACCTAACAATAGAGGCCTCCAGAAATGGACTCAATATTTCTGAGATAAAAATTCATGAATGTGGATGGCTGAGCGCAATGAGCAGCCTTCAAAAATCTATAATAGCGACACTATTAATGTAAGCCCAAGATGTAGAAGAACTCTTACTTCATGAGCCGAAATCTCAAACACAACTGCTGAGTCAATGATATACCATAAGCAGTATTGATAGTTAATTGAATCCATTAGCAATAGAATGGAGCGTAACGTCCTTCTATTAGGCATCAAAGACAGAAGAAGCTTACGCCCGTAGTAATAAACAGATATCTGTTTATAAATACATAAACTCTAACCGGACAGAGTAAAGGCCTATGCCCGTACAAAGACGGAAGGACCTTAATAACAATAGGTTCCGGATATTAATTAGGAGCCTGACTCTTATGCAAAAATCCAACCTAAATAGTAAAGGAAGTAGTGATTCCGAAACTACGAAAGTGAAAATCATCCACCGATAGTGCATGAAACTCACTGACTCTTCAGTAAAAGAGAAGCCAACAGAATTACTGTCTAAAAGGTCAGAATTTGAAAACTACTGTTTCCAGAGGCTCAAATGATTACTTAGCTAAATAAGAATCGAAGTTAAATTCCATATAGGAATTTAATCTAATGATTCTAAGTCTATTTATCGAAAAGTTACTGACTTAGATAAAGAGACATAAGACTCAATTGTAAACTATCATAGAGTGCATAGGTATGAGGTAACATAAACCTATAACCTTAATAATAACAGGCTGCAGTAGATCTTGTCAAACAAGTATACTAAAAAGTTGCAATGACTAGTATGGAGGGATCAACAATATCAACATAGTGATCCCTACACCAACGATGGAAGAGCCTCCACTTTAGCCGCATAGTATAGCGAAGAAGAGGTTCTCCTATAGTAAGAAATCGCGTCCAAAGCTCGTCCAGTACAATGCTTACAATGCAATAAGGACCACACAACGGAATACGTGAAGGTTGAGACCTTGCGGGTTGTGATAAAGATGACACGATTTTACCCAGCGAAAAAAGATCCTCTCATGGAGGAAGATTTCGCGTTAAGTCCCACAGTAGACATCAGAGTAAATTTACCCACGGTCTCTGTGAAGACAGAGATGCTATCAACAGAAATGTATTGTGGTTGTTTATCTTAGCAATACTTGCTGAAACAACAGCGCAGGAGGATACGCATATCCTATCATTCCGTCCTATTAGATCAATAGAGCATTAACAACATAAGCTCAGAGATCCGGACAAGCAAACACATACGTCTGCAATTGACAAGCAAGTTGTGTCGTAAATAAATTATCATTGGGCGCTCCCATTGATAGCAAATCTGATTGAATACTTGTTTGTTGAGAGTCCATTCTGACGGCAACAAGCGACCCATAAGTGAACGGGAGTCCGGTAATACAATCAGACGACCCGGAATATGACGGACCGAAGCAGAACTTGGTGTACTATAACAAACAGAAGGATTCTTTCCATTAAATTGAATAAAGGAAACGAATGAGAGCCTCCCTGGTTCCGGAGATACGGCCACTACTGTCGAAGTAACGGACAGGATTTGGACATGCGTTTCTGATTAATGTTCATCCAATGACATAAAGCAAGCCTAAAAAAAACATTATTCTGTGGAAGATAAGTGCTTGCTTAGAGACTGCGGAACCCAAAGACCCTGGCACTTCGAATCCGTTGGGATCAATATTATATCCAACCTGTTTGACTGGCAACCGTCATAATTATAAAACTCGGATCCGGCAACTGCAGTGGCACTCTCTGAGTCAACCACCGAATGTTTGCCCCAGTCTGAATCTCTTGCTACACTAGATAGACAAGAGAACGTGTAAATCGAGCAATTCATGGATTGCTGAAAAGTTGCCGTCGAAGAGAAGCTTCTCCGAGAATGAAGCGACTCTGAGAGAGTTCTTCACCTTACTATCCACGCGCGTGGATGTAGCTAGGGCTGCGTCACGTCTAACCAACTCCAAGCAGCCACTGAAGGGCGGAGTTATACGTGAACAAACTACTGCCCTCACAAGAAATCACATTGAGGATTATATCCCGGAATTCTTTCTCTTGAAGACGTAATGATAACGCCTCAGTAAGGTGGATTACGTATGATAAAGTATCTAAGTTAAGTCTATTAGACATCATTGTCGTTTCCAACATTGTGGTTGGAAAAGACATAGACGGCGAAAAAGATTATTTCCAGTCTTTAACCACGCCGTCTAGACGCATATGAACTCTCGGTATGCCCTGTTCTGCCAAAATAAATTATTCGTATAAATGATAAAAGGCAGAAATGAGCATTGCGGACAAGAAACTAAACTATCATGCTAGGTAGCAGGCTTATATATATATATATAGCGTCGATAAATAATACACATGTTCTAATGACATTATTGGACTGTGTCGGTAAGTCAGGGACAATGTCCCTGAACCGATCCAAAATTCCGTGTCCAATGACGCTATAAGTCTCTTATCCAACATCGCAGCAATGTAGTCCAAAATAACAATCACTGGAAGATAATGCCGGAAGATATGTATGGCAGCTTCCGATGCTACAAAAGGGAGAACTCGAAATCTTTCGAATCCCTTTCGCCATCCTGTCGGACCCTATAAAGCGTTCTGTCGTCCGTACCTGATGCAACCGCGGACCGCACCGACCCAGCGCCGTCAGATAATTCCTGACTCAACCAAGAAACTGTCGATTGCTGGGATGCTGCGAAAAAACTGTGCTAACTTGGATAGCACGTCCATCACTGAGGCCTGTGGAGAAGCGGTCCTACGATGCATTGCCGCTGGAATCTCCGTGATCATTACCCTGTGCATACTACTAATATGCGAGCGAACGGAGTGTATAGGCCTCGTGTCCCTTGGCTACCGGATGGCGTGACCTGTTCGCCGTGGAATCACTGAATGACGAAACTGATCGGATACTTGAGGTCACGTAGCCAATGTGCGGTCGTGTGCACTGCTGTGAGGATGAGGAAGCATTATCGACAGTCTCTCGGACTGTCAATATAACAGAGCGTCCCGAGCGACGGACATATGCTCCAAATGTAAAATATCTGAACCACAACATGCGGTCCCCTATGTTGTTGGACGAGAGAGGGACCTCTCTCGCTCACAGCCCGGACGGACCTGGACAAGCCAGGAACCGGACTAACAGGCTTCCTCCGATCTGTCCTCAATCCGCCGTCACTGGGTGAGTACTAAAGTAATTATAGTGCTCGCATCACCCAAATCTCCTTCCTAGACCGCAACGGACGAACCCGGCAGCCGAACCATTCGATGAATGTACGCTACACCAGGTGAGCTAGCGAATGTCACTCCGTCAATCCTACAAGGGACCTCTTAGGCGATAGACATATTCCATGAGCACTTATTGCCGCTAGCTCTTCATTAACTATGACGACAGAGGCACACTTTTGAAAGACATCTCCGTAACTTTGCGAACAAGAAACCAGAAATGCTTGGTAATAGCAAGCATATAATAATAAATATATAGCGTCGTTCAATAATTCGAAAGTTTGTGTGACATTATTGGACTATGTCGGAACTGAGGGACGAAGTCCCTGAACCGAACCAAAAATTTCTTAGTCCACCGACGCTATCAGTTTCTTATCCGGCATCGCAGCATTCTGGTCCGACAAAAGAACCTGTAGAAGATCAAGTCAGATGACATACACAACAGCATATGTTGTTCCGAAAGGGAAAGCTCAAAATCCTCTGAATCCCTTTCGGTATCCCGTCGGACCGGATGAAATTTTCTGACATCCGTACCTGCTTCCGCAGAGCGTCCCAACCCAGAAGCGTCGGAAAAAACATTATGCGACAGATTCAGTTGTTGCTGGGATGCTGCGATAAGCTGTGCTATTTAGGATAGCACATCCGTCCCCGAGGCCTGTGCAGTAGCGGTCTTACGATGCATTGCCGCCGGAAGCTCCGTGTACGTTGACTCCCGCACACTTTCCTATGCGAACGTCCGGAGTCTGCAGGCCTCGTGTCCCTGGCTACCGGATGGTGTGACCTGGTCGCCGATGATTCTCTGACTGGCGAAGCTGACTGGATATCCGAGGTCACGTAGCCAAGAGCGGTCGTGTGCGCTACCATGAGAATGAGGAAGCCTTATTGACAGTCTCTCCGGACTGACTATATGTCGGAGCGTCCCGAGCGGCGGACGTATGCTCCGAATGCGAAACATTTTGTACCACAACATCTGGGGCCAGATGTTGTTGTACGAGAGAGGGGCCTCTCTCGCTCGCCATCCGGATGGACCAGAACGAGCTAAAAGGCTTCCTCCGTTCTCCCTCTAATCCACCGTCACTGGGTGTGCATTTGGTTGATTTATAGTGCTCGCATCACCCCAAAACTCCTTCTAGACCGCAATGGACGAACCCGGCTGCCGAACCATTCGATGAATGGACGCTACACTGGGCGAGCTAGCGGACGTCAAAGGCCGTCGAACCTACTAGGGTCCTCTTAGGCAATTGGCGTATTTACATGAGCACTTTTCCGCTAGCCCTTCATTAATTGTGACGACGGAGGCACACTGTTGGAAGACATCACAGATACATCACCCTAATCTTGATCGTCTGAAATAGAAATTGATAAAGTAGAGTGACCCTGCGGGGAAAGGACCGGAATGTCCAATTCCCCACTAACATACCGTGACATACGCTTCCCACGTTGTCATCGAAATCATCAGATACAGAACAGGAGTTAATGCGAGTACACTGACCACATATAGAATGATTATAAAAGTCAGAGGAAGACTTCCTCTTATTACAATTGATCAAAATCCTTTCAATGTGAAAAGAAATCAAAGTCCTGGTACTCGCACCAACCCCTGACAATCAAAATACATAATAATAATATGATCCGTTAACATAGAAAAAATAATTGAAATCAAAATATTTTGAAAAAATATTTTTTCAGAACAGCCCAAGTTTCTGAAAAGTAACGTTGAGCCCCAATGGATCCCAAGCCTAAGTGTGGACAAAAAATTTAAAAATATTTTAAACAATTTATGCAACACTTACGAACAATAATAATGTATCTAGTTATGATTAAATTAACATCAAGATATTATTTTCAAGAAATCCCCCCTCACACAGAGGGCTGTTGTAAATGTAAACAATGAGTGTAAAAACACTAAAATAAGACTCCAGGCACCCAGGCCCGAAAACAGTCACCAAAAATACACTATCTGATGCAAAACAGAGACTTCCAGGGAAGAAACTGCAGAACATCAGATGGTAGATGCAGAACACAACGCCTAACCACCCATAGGTGAAGACGTAAACATGGGGAAAAGAACAGAATTCATTCTGTTATTCAGCTAAAACTCCCAAGAAATTTTAGTAATAATAATTACAGAAACTATGCCAAAAGCATGGGAGAATAGCAAGAGGGGACTTGAAGGAAAGGGAGAGAGGAAAACATTGAAAAATCAGTGTAACTAAATAACAAGAATGACAACAAAATGGCTGCTGCCTCGAAAATAGATAACTTAACATAATTTCATTAAAAAATTTTAAGTTACAGCCCTGAATATTTTCTGTCACACATTTTTCCTCTCCTCCTTCTCTATCCTCCTTAGAATCACCATTTCTCCAATATTTATGTGTCTGGCATCATTTAAACTGAGATTTACAAGCACAAAGATCAGTGAGATGTTAACTGATGAAGGGCCAAACAAAGAATGATGATTGGCACCAATTTCGGAACGTCCTTGACAATGCGCATGCGCAGTAAGGGCAAAGTATGGAGGTCCTTCAGGACATGATTTCTTTTGGTTTTAGATGCAAATTTTGGGGATTGGGGGAGGCAAAATTTGTGTTTGGCCCTAGATTTTTAAGAGTTAGCACCAGCTATGTCTGGGTCATTGGTACAGTATAAAAATATTAAATACAGTTGAATCTTATTAACTTTTACCCAATGAATCAACAGCATCTGCCTGCTTAATATGCAAATTTAGCAGTTGAAAAAATATTTTAAACATTTTTTCAACAAAACCATATCATGTGACCCCCCTCACTGAAACAAGCTTGACAACCTCATTCCAATGAGGGGTCACGTGATATGGTTTTGATGAATTTGGGCATGATCTATCAACCGTGATGGTTGCCCAAGCCCGAAACCCAAAATCTTTTTTTTTTTTAAAGTTGGAAAAATAATATTTAAAACTCGAGGTGTGACTGTCCAAGATGGGCCAGATGACATACTCCCATATGTCATGATTATTCTACGATGAAAAGGAGCAGAACTGTGGCAAATAAATTCTGACCGAAACTGTAATCACAGGTGCACAGGCTCCCATGTTAGTGAACATCCATAACAAGTTTCAAAGAAAATCTCAAACAAAATTCAGGCCTATGTGGCTGCTATTTCAAGTTGAAAAGGGGCATAATTCTGGAAAAAATAATTCAACCAGAACTATTATCATACGTGCACAGGTTCTCATGGTAGTGAATATTCGTACCAAGTTTTGAACGGATTGGTCCATAAATGTCTGAGAAAATCTCTGGACATTATTATGTCTAAGAATGGATGGGCAAGATGATTCCAGTATACCCCTCCACAACAACTCGTAGCAGGGGGAGGGGGGGATGGGGTGGGTATAATAATAAATTTTGATACTGTCTACATTAGGTAAAGGGTTAAATGAATAGCCACTTTGCCGTTGAAAATTATTCAATTAACTGGTTAAGTGCAAGAAGCCACTATCATGGCTCTATTGAAAAGTGCTGAAAGCCACTTTAGTTGCTTTATACTGTACACATTTGATTGTTTTTTGCTGAGCAGCAGCAGAAAAAAAAAGTTGATATAAAATTATTTTGTTACCATTTATTGAAGAGTGCCAGCATGCACTCCCCAATAAAAGGTAATAAAACAATTATTTTCTATTGAAGAACATCTTGCTAAACTAAGTCTTCCCTTGCTGCGAGCATGGAATTTTTGAATACCACTTTTGAAAAAATGAAGCACTCTTCCTGTTAAAAGGAGTATTCAATTAACAGGGATTTGATCACTTTTCTGAGCATTTAGGAACTGTTATACAGTAGCAAATATTGTGGTAGCTGTGGAAGACCTTGTGTCATCTCAATTATGTTTCACCACCTTTTCAATTATCTGTTTCCATGTCTGCTTACTGTTTGAGCAAGCCAGAAAACAAGCAGACTGTCATCTGCAAAATGAGGTCCCCAGAGGGTGAATCTGGTGATGCTTCCCTGCACAGCAGGGTAGCATCACCAAATTTACCCTCTGTGAACTCCAAGCTGAATCAGAGTCTCAAACCAAAACAGAAAGATGTACCCACAGGATAAATTGGCCCACTATATGGGATAGCATCAACAAATTCACTCTCTGGGGACGTCATTCTGCAAATGTCAGATTACTTATTTTCATGCTTGTGTTTGAGTATTAGAAGTAAAACTTGGTGTTATGGTTTGGCTAACCTACTTTGACCCTTCTTGTAGACAACTCTGTATGTGCAGACATGAGGGAGAAAGGTCATCATAAGAGAATACAGAATTTAATTTTGGTATACAATTGAAGAAAAGTTCTGAAATTAGAAACAGTTAAAACATGTCCTATATGCAATGCACTCAAGGTTATCTTTGGGTATTTCTGTGTCATTCAATTTCATCTCAGGCCAATCATAATAAAAGTGTCAATGACACTGTAGCTTAACTGAGCTTGTGTAGTATTTGATGAAAAGGATAATCTTCAATGTTTATGAAAGGATTATGAAATAAGACAAAAATTGTGATAATTGAGAGTACGTTAATTTCCGTTCCCTACATGCTATGTTTTCAATAAGAATAATTTGTGCTGTGGACTGTACTAAAGGATTGAGGTCTGGGTTGAAGTGGCGCTCACAGTTAACATATGTCAACCAAAGTTACCAAGTTACAATAAAATCATTCCAAAAAACTCATCCTACCAAGTTACAATGAAATCCTTTCATAAATATGACTCTCAGACTTTGCTAAAGAAATCAACTCATGTGGTGGTCACGATGATGACCAAAATAGGACAGTCTCATCTAGATATCATACCAACTTATCCTACCAAGTTACAATGAAATTTCTTCATAACAACAACCTGTAGACAGTGCTAAAAGAATCTAGATCACATGAACAGGCAATGGTAATGGCTGAACGATCGTGACCAAAATAGACATCTCGAGATCACACTGTGTTATCCTTCCAAATTACAATAAAATCGCTTCATAAATATGAACTGTAGACTGTGCTAAACAAATCAAGGCCACGCGCCTGTGTGTGTCATGGTTAACCGTTCATGGCCAAAATAGGAAGTCTCATCTAGACATCATACCAAGTCATCCTACCAATTTACAATGAAATCCCTTCATAAATGCAAGCTGTAGACTAAGCTAAAGGAATCTAGGTAAAGTGTCCCCGCAGGCAACATGGTTGATTGAACCCGACCAAAATAGGAAGTTCTCATCTAGACATTATACGGAGTCATCCTACCAAGTTACAATGAAATCCCTTCATAAATACAACCTGTAGACTGTGCTAAAGGTTTTTTGGTTTCAGGCCCATGCACTCATCACGGTTGACTGATCATGACCAAAAGGGGTGTTCTCATCTAGACAGGACCTTGAACCTGCATATGAAATTTCATGATGATCGGACAAGAACTACAGGGTGCAGCCTGTGCTAAAGAAAATGTGAAGAGACTCACTGACTGTTGACTGTTGAAGCCTATGCTAGAGGTTCCGTGTTTGATCCCAGTCAGGGACGACCCACGTTGTGTCCTTGGGCAAGGCACTTTATACCGGTTGCCTACATGGGGACACGATGACGCCATGTACTAAGGCGTACTGCACATCGATGGTGCACATGTCTTCAACCGCTGTAACCCTGCTTGAGCAAAGCTTGAACAGAGTTAAAATGTTGAGGAGCTGACAGTTGCTTGTCAATGATCAGAGGTTCTCTCCGGGTACTCCGGCTTCCTCCACCCATAAAACTGTCACGGTCACAATTAGCCATTGTGCATAAGTGTGTGACTTTAAACTTCTAGCATTGCTAACTCTGCTTATACCAGGCTTTTAAGAGTCTTGACAGTTGCTTGCCATGACTCAGTGGTTCTCTCCAGGGACTCTGGCTTCCACCACCCATAACATGGTATGACCCTGGCAGTGGAAAGTGTCATTAAATCCCATTAAACAAACAATCAAACAGGATCTGTGACTATATCATGACAACAAAGGTATAAAATCAAGTTCAGCCAATTATTCAGAGGGCTTAGACTTCGTGTGAGAATCAGAATTGATTCTCGCAAATGATTCTCGCAAGAAAAACAATGAGAATCAACTTTGCTTCTCACAAATTGTTCATTTCAATATCATCACAGATTGTACCTGTAAATGACAGGGAAATTTTATTTATTTATTGCTCCATGATAACAGGATAGCAGTTTGATTTTGCGGTGGTGTTTAGTGAAGTCCTGGCTCCTGTTACAGGCAGCCAGAGCATCACTATAAACCACTGCAAAGGTCCTGTAACTTCCATCAGCAAAACGAACAATACTCTGTTATTTGGAACACATGTTTGACAATAACATGTAAGCCAAGAAATGCCCCAAATTTTCACTAGGGTTAAACTCTAGTTAACCCTTTACCCAACACAGTTAACCCTTTACCCAACCCAGATGATCTTAAAATTTATTATTTTAAATATTATTTTTTAAATTTAAAAAAAAAAAATCCAACAAAACCATATCATGTGACCCCTCTTTGGAATGAGCTCAATGAGCTCATTCCAAAGAAGGGTCATATGATATGGTTTTGTTGAAATTTTTCGAAAAATATTTTTTCAGCTGCTGAATTTGCAAATTACACGGGCTTATGTGGGCGATTTGTTGGGTAAAGGGTTAACATACAAATATGAGGTTTATTTTTTAACAGTGGAACGTGCACTGGCTGCATTCACAAGGTCTATGTGTAACACACTGGTGGTGAGAATCAAAAAACGATCTCACAAATTGCAACAAATTTTAAGGCCTGTGTTCACACTAATCATACCCACTTTAGCAGACTCAAACCTCAAGCATTGGTTATACGATCCTATTTAACAAGTGAAACAGCACTTGTTTGTCACAGCAATGGGCTCCACTTTCCGGTGTTCCAATGAAGTATCTCAGCAATACAGTTAACCCTTCACCAAATGTAACAGCCAAAACTGACCAGTGCTGATAACAAAAATTGCCTTTCAATTTTTATAATTTTTAAATGTTTTGTCTCATTGAGCTCGTTCCAATGAGGGGTCAATAGCTAAGTTTTTCATGCAAAAAATTAAAAAAAAAATAGTTATTCAGGAATCTCGTTTGCAAGTGTTGTCTTCCTATTGTGTTAGGTAAAGGGTTAAATTATGACCAAAATCATACAATACACTCACCAAACACCTAGCCTGATGTCTTCTCCACTGGAGAGATAAAAATGCCTTGCACCAATCAAACCAAAATCTCTTGGTTTTGTGAGGTCAATGAAAGGTGGCCACCGTACTGAAATTACAACAAAATTAAACATACTTTAATTTTTACAAACATAGACATAAATTTGCATGTTAGGTACGAGTTAAAATTTACAAAGCTATTTTATAAGCCTTTACCTTTACTAAAACTGACGGCCCAAACCAGAAAGCACTATGCACAAAAATCTCCATTCAAATTTTATTATTTTTTCTTAAATTTTTGTCACCCAAACCAAGCTTATGACCCCTTATTGGTAATAGCTCAGGCCAATTAGCAGTCAGAATATATATTTTTTATCCAAAAAATGAAATTTCTCAAATTGCGGGGTTAAGTGTCATTTCCTGGTTGTGTTAAGTAGCTCGATACAATTTATTAAAAAATATAATAAAATAAAGCATTTCCTTCTAGTTGAACATTAGTGTTAAAACAATTTGTCAACTAGTCATTGTCGATGCTGATATAGCCCGACGTCGACTCTGAATTTCCACATCCAATAGTTGGAACATGTAGTATTTCCTATAAAAACATTACAACATAACAAAATTCCAGTGCAATGTCTACTGAGGAAGAGTTAAAACAATTGCCAGTTGATCTGTTGAGAGAGTGAAATCAACAAAACTAATAATGAGACAACTGACACAGACTTTGGGATCAAATTAGATGTGAAAGATAACTGTGTTGCACTGGCTCCTTTGAACTTGCTGATAGTAGTTGCACTGCACGTGTCTTAATATTGTTAACGGCGTAGTTATTTTTTGAACTTGTCTTCATACAATAAAATTTCTATTATAGAGAGATTCCATCATGCCTATGTATGTCACCCACGAACTGGTAACAGTAAAGAGCACAAGTGGAGAAAAATAACTGCAGAGGTATTACTAAGCAAATCTTGGTGTCAGAAAGTGGGGTGCCGACTAATCAACTTTGAGTCGACTTTTGGGTGTTGAGTAATCGACTTCAGAATCCCAGAATAATTTCAACAGAACTGAATATAAACATACAGACTGAATATCTAGAAGGGCGACATAAGTAGAAGAGCAGTTTAACCCTTTACCCAATGCAGACGATATAAAAATTTATTATTTTAATTATTGATTTTTAAAATGTTTAAAAAAATTTCAATAAAACCACATCATCGTTGAGCTTGTTCCAATGAAGGGTCACATGATGTGCTTTTGTTGAAATTTTTTGAAAAGTTAAAAAATTTATAGTAATTTATATATTTTTTATACTTACCAATGACCCAGACATAGCTGGTGCTAACTCTTAAAAATCTAGGGCCAAACACAAATTTTGCCCCCCAATCCCCAAAATTTGCATCTAAAACCAAAGGAAATCATGTCCTGAATGACCTCCATACTTTGCCCCTACTGCGCATGCGCAGTGTCAAGGACGTTCCGAAATTGGCGCCAATCACCATTCTTGCAAGCAGTGCCTGGTCAGCGCTATGTACTCAGCGGGGAGGTATGAGTTCCCAACTCTTGGGAGGGCCATCCCCGTCTGGGTTATTGGTAAGTATAAAAAATATATAAATTACTATAAATTTTTTAACATTTTTATACTGTACCAATGACCAAGACATAGCTGAATAGTAAAAAGGCTGGAGGGCCTAGGACATAGAGGAAAATCCAATAAGCTCAACTATATAATATAGAGTCAACCCCTCAAGGAGAAAAGGAGTATTAGGCTTTACATGTATCTTTCTTATTTTATGATAAATTAGAAAGATACAATACCCTTCATAATTGAGCATAATAACATTCATGTTCTCTATTAACATCCAGTATAACCCTTTATACTAATTATTTTTAAAGTAAGCCAATAAATAAAGTTAGTCCAGAGAATTGAGACTCTTTATATTCTTTAAAAGTGTCCGAGGATTGTATATTAACGCCCGTTTGACACTTGACATATACAAATGCTTCACACCGAGCTACACTTTAAAAACATGACATGAATGAATTTTTAACATTAATATTACACTTTAAAACCATCCCGGAAATGACTCAGAAATACTGACTTCGGAGGAGGAATTCCCTTGCTTTTCACTATAAAGCAGGTGACCTAAGGGAACACCCTCCCCCCCCCCTTCCCCTTGCCCTGGGTCAAATAGCCCAGAGCGAAGAGGGCAGCAGGACGGAGTCACTGCCGGAACAGAAAGCCTGCATAACTATAGTTGCAACTGTTTAGTGGACGACATTCTAAGCAACAGATAACGGACCTAAACAATGCAGGTCTCCAGAAATGGACTCAATATTTCTGAGATAAAAATTCGTGAATGTGGATGGCTGAGACCAATAAGCAGCCTTCATTAAATCTGTAATAGCAATACTATTTGCGTAAGCCCAAGATGTAGAAAGAGCTCTTACTTCATGAGCCGAAATCTTAAGCACAGACTGCTGACTTGAAGATAAATTTTCATAAGCAGTACGGATAGTTAATTGAATCCATCTAGCAATAGAATGGACTGAAATGTCCTTTCTATTAGGCATCAGAGACAGAAAGAAACGTTTCCGTCCCTTTCTAATAAACTGAGATCTCTGTTTATAAATACATAACACTCTAACAGGACAGAGTAAAGGCCTACGCCCGTCTGAAGACGGAAGGGCCTTAATAACAATAGGTTCCGGATATTTATTAGGAGCCTGATTCTTAGCTAAAAATCCCACATTAGTAGTGAAGGTGATAGTGTTCCCGACACTACAATAGTGAGAATCATCCACCGATAGTGCATGAAGCTCACTGACTCTTCTAGCAGAAGAGAAAACTAAGAGAAAAGCTGTCTTATAAGACAAAAATTTGAAATCTACTGTCCCAAGAGGTTCAAATGGCTTTTCCTTCAGTTTAAGAAGAACCCAAGCTAAATTCCACTTAGGAATTAACCTAAGAGTTCTGGGTCTATTTATCGAGAAGTTTCTAACTAACTTAGATAAAGAGACATTAGATCCAATTTGTAAACTATCATGATGTGCATAGGTATCAGATAACATAGACCTATAACCCTTAATAGTAACAGGCTGCAGTTTGATTTCGTCAAACAAGTATACTAGAAAGTTTGCAATGTCTGGTATGGAGGGATCAAAAATATCAACAGAATGATCCCTACACCAACGACGAAAGACCTTCCACTTAGCCGCATAGTTTAGCGAAGAGGAGGTCCTCCTACAGTTAGAAATCGCATCCACTGCTCGTCCTGTAAAGTGCTTGCCATGCAAGAAGGACCGCACAACGGAAAAACGTGAAGGTTGAGACCTTGCGGGTTGTGATGAAGTTGACGTGGTTTCCCCTGCGAAAGAAGATCCTCCCGTGGAGGAAGCTTTCGCGGTAGGTCCCACAACAGACACCTGAGTAGATTTATCCACGGTCTCTGTGGAAACAGAGATGCTACCTACAGAATCTTGCATTGAGATTGTTTTATTTTTAGCAATACTTGCTGAATCAACGGCGCTGGAGGATACGCATATCCTATCATTCCGTCCCAAGGGATCGACAGAGCGTCCACTGCAAATGCTCTTGGATCCGGACACGGAGACACATACGTCTGCAACTGATTGTTGAGATGTGTCGCAAATAAGTCTATCATTGGCCGTTCCCATTGGTAGCAAATCTGATTGAATACTTGTTTGTTGAGAGTCCACTCCGACGGCAACAAGCGACCCTTTCGTGAAAGAGAGTCTGCTAGTACATTCAGACGACCCGGTATATGACGGACCGAAAGCAGAACCTGATGTTCTAGAGCAAACAGAAGGATTCTTTCCGTTAGACTGAATAACGGAACTGAATGAGTGCCTCCCTGGTTCCGTATATACGCCACTACTGTCGTATTGTCGGACAGGATTTGGACATGAGCTTTGTAAATAATGTCCATCCAATGACGTAACGCAAGCCAAATTGACATCATTTCCTTGATGTTTATGTGCTTGCCTAGGAATTGTGGATCCCAAAGACCCTGGCATCTCGAATCCGTTGGGATCAATGTTGCACCCCAACCTGTTTGACTGGCATCCGTCATAATGGTAAAACTCGGATCCGGCAACTGCAGCGGAACTCCCTGAGTTAACCACTGAATGTTTGCCCAAGTCTGAATATCTCGTTTCACTTGATCTGACAAGAGAACGTCTATGTCGAGCGAATGAATTTTCACACTCCAATTCTGAGTCAAGAAAATTTGGAGAGGACGAGTGCGTAACCGCCCCATCGGAATGAGATCCGCAGCGGCTCCGCACAGACCTATCAGTCTCATGAACTCCCTCGCTGTGACTTTGTCTGCGTGAAGACAACAGCGAGCATAACAACTGACTAATTTCACTCTGGTTAACGGCAGACGAACAAGCGTCTCGAAGCTCATTCCCAGATGTGTGAATGACTTGGATGGCACCAGATCCGACTTCTCCTCGTTTATTATAAAACCGAGACATCGGAGCAATAGAAGCAGATTCTGCACATCGTTCTGAAGTGTTAACTCGTTGCCGTACCTCTGAAGAATGTTGTCCAGGTAGGCCGACGTTACCGCAGACGAATGAAAGCCCAGGGTGCCAGGTTCAATCCGAAGCACATTGCCCAGAATTGATACACCACTCCTAGGACTGCGAAGCGTAGATACTTTCTGAATGTTGGATGTACCATGACGTGAAAGTATGCATCTTTGAGATCTATGCTTGTTGCATAATCGTTCACCCAAATACTCGCTCTGACCGATCGAATCGTCTCCATATAAAACTTTGGAGCGACGATCAGCTTGTTTATCCAGCTCAAATCTATGACTGGACGGAACGAGCCGTCCGGTTTCGGAACCAGAAACAGATGGCTGTAGAATCCCGGTGTTTCCTGGTTTTCTACGACCTCTACCGCGTTCTTCATTAAAAGAGACTGCACCTCTGATAACAGAGCGTCTCTTTTCTGCGGATTTGACGGAAGTTGAGTCCATTTTGGACTTCGAGTTAATGGAGGCTTTCGTTTGAAGGATATTTTCAGACCTTCCGAAATCACCCCTCTCACCCAAGGGTCGTCCGTAATCGACGCCCACTCTTGTGAAAAACTCGACAACCTTCCGCCAACCGGAACGCGATAGAGGTTGAAGCCATCACCTCCTGGACCTGCGAGGCCTGCGAGAGGAGAAACCACGTCCTCCACGACCCGCACCTCGTCCCGTCCGACCGGTTGTCCCAGCCCGAAGGACGTCCCGCACGTGAGTCGCTGCCTTGACGGTCTCTTGAATAAGACCAAGAGGACACACCGGAACCTCTATAGGAACCTCTCTTGGGCGCATTAGACCCGGAAGTGCCTGTCTTACTCTTATCTGCCGTGTCCGACTTCTTAGAAGCGGACTTAAACAGCAGAGAATCCGAAGCTTTCTTAGTAATTTTATCATAAATTGCAGAAAGCTTGCCGTCGAAGAGAAGTTCTCCGGAGACCGAAGCGACTCTGAGAGAGTTCTTCACCTTACTATCCACGAGTGTGGATGTAGCTAGGGCTGTGTCACGTCTAACCAACTCCAAGTTTGCCACTGAAAGGGCGGAGTTACACGTGGAATAAGCTACTGCCCTTGAAAGAAGTCTTAAAGAGGATTGAACATCCTGAAATTCTTTCCCTTGAAGACGCAGTGATAACGCCTTTGTAAGGTGGTCTACGTAAGATAAAGCATCTAAACTGGCTCTGTTAGACGAAATAGTCGTATCCAACACCGCGGTTGGGATAGACGTAGACGACGGTAATGATAATTCTAAGTCTTCCGCCTCGTCGTCCATATGCAGAAGAACTCTCGGGATACCCTGTCCTGCCATATTGAATTTATTCCTTGCATTAATGAAAGGCAGGTTAAGAGCATTGGCAGACAAGAAACCCGCTTTTCCTGTTCTGGAAGCAAGCTTGAATATAGCGTCGTTCAATAATTCAAATGCCCTTGTGACATTATTGGACTGAGACGGAAACTCAGGAGCGATGTCCTTGAACTGCTCGAAGAAATCAGTGTCCAATGACGCTATAATTCTCTTGTCGGGTACCGCAGCAGTCTGGCCCGACGGAACAACCTGAGGAAGAAAGTGCCGGATGAAGTCCACGGCAGCTTTATGTTGTTCCGAAAGGGATAACTCCAAGTCATCCGTATCCCTTTCACCATCCGGTCGGACCTCATGATGCTCCCGGTCGTCCGCACCCGATGCTTCGGCGGAGCGTACCGACCCAGCACCGTCGGATAATTCCCGATCCGACACCGTTTCTGTCGGTTGCTGGGATGCTGCGATAAGTTGTGCTATTTGAGCAAGCACGTCCGACATCGAGGCCTGCGGAGGTGCAGTCTTTCGCTGCTTCGCTGAGGGCAGCTCCGCATCCAGTGACTCCCGCATACTCTTCCTATGCGAACGTCCGGAGTCAACCGGCTTCGTGTCCCTGGCTACCGAAGAATCCCTGGTCGGCGAAGCTGGTAAAATATCGGGGGTCACGTAGCCAAGGTGCGGTCGTGTGCGCTGGTGAGAGGAAGAAGAAGCGTGAGCAGTCTCAGCGGACTGCCTATACAATGGAGCGTCCCGAGCGACGGACGTGTGCTCCGCTAACGACACATTTTGTACCACAACATCTGGTCCCAGATGTTGTTGTACGAGAGAGGGGCCTCTCTCGCTCGCAGTCCGGATGGACCTGGACGAGCTAGGAACCGGACTAGAAGGCTTCCTCCGATCTCTCCTACTATCCGTCGTCACTGGGTGTGCACCTTGAATGTTTATAGTGCTCGCATCATCCAACATTTCCTCCTGGACCGCATCGGGCGAACCCGGCTGCCGAACCATTCAGTGAATGGACGCTACACCGGGCGAGTTAGCGGACAACAGCGCCGTCGATCCTACTAGGGACCTCTTAGGCAACTGTCGTATCTCCATGAGCACTTTTGCCGCTAGCTCTGCATTCAATTGTGACGATGGAAGCGCACTTGCGGAAGATAACATGGAAACATCACCCTGTTCTTGTTCCTCTGAAATAGAAACTGATAGAGTAGAGTGACCCTGCGGAGAAAGGGCCGGCATAGCCCTCTCTCCACTAACAACATATCGTGACACACGTTTCCAATGTTTGTCATCCCAATATTGACATATTGAACAGGAGTTAGTGCGAGTACACTGACTACAATTAATACAATGATCATGAAAGTCAGAGGAAGATTTCTTTCTATTACAATTTGAACAATATCCTTTCATTGTGAAAAGTCAACAAGTCCTAGTACTCGCACAAACCCCTAAACACAAAGATACATAATAACATGATCCATTAATAATGAAAAAACAATTGAAAATCAAAATAATTTTTGAAAAATATTTTTTCAGCGAAGCCCAAGTTTCTGAAAAGTAACATTGAGCCCCAATGGATCCCAAGGTTAAGTGTGGTCAAAAATTTTAAAATTATATTAAATAATTAATGCAACACTTACGGATAATAATAATGTATCTTATAGTGAGATAAACTACTCCAAAGGCAAACAGCCCCTCTCAAAAGAGACTGTTGCCAATGTAAACAAATAGTGTAAAAACACCAGAAAACATGACTCCAGGCACTGACAAAACTGGCCCGAAATCAGTCATCAAAATTACACACTATCTGATGCAAAACAGAGACTCCCAGGGGAGAATCTGCAGAACATCAGATGGTAGATGCAGAGCACAACGTGAAAACGTAAACATGGGGAAAATAACAGAATTCATTCTGTAACCAAGCTAATTCTCCCAAGAGAATTTAGAAATGATCTTTCTCAAAAATATGTCAAAAGCATGGGAGAATAGCAAGGGGGGACTTAGAAGACCAGGAGAGAGGAAACACTGAATAAGCAGTGCAACTTTATAACAAGAATGACAATGAAAATAGGCAACTTAACATAATTTCATTACAAAATTTTAAGTTACATCCCTGATTATTTTCTGTCACTCCTTTTTCCTCTCCTCCTTCTATATCCTCCTTAGAACCACCATTTCTCCCATAATTATGTGTCTGGCATCCTTTAAACTGAGATTTACAAGCACAAAGATCAGTGAGATGTTGACTGATGAAGGGCCAAACAAAGAATGGTGATTGGCGCCAATTTCGGAACGTCCTTGACACTGCGCATGCGCAGTAGGGGCAAAGTATGGAGGTCTTTCAGGACATGATTTCTTTTGGTTTTAGATGCAAATTTTGGGGATTGGGGGGCAAAATTTGTGTTTGGCCCTAGATTTTTAAGAGTTAGCACCAGCTATGTCTGGGTCATTGGTACAGTATAAAAGTTAAAAAATTTATAGTAATTTATATATTTTTTATACTTACCAATGACCCAGACTTAGCTGGTGCTAACTCTAACAAAACCAGGGCCAAACACAGGAGACACAACTTTTCCTATGCGAACGTCCGGAGTCCATCGGTCTCGAATCCCTGGCTGCCGGATGGTGTGACCTGGTCGCCAAAGAATCCTTCATCGGCGAAGCTGGTAATATATCAGCGGTCACGCAGCCAAGGTGCGGTCGTGTGCGCTGACGAGAAGAGGAAGCCTTAACAGTCTCTGCGGACTGCTTATACAACGGAGCGTCCCGAGCGACGGACGTATGCTCCGCTAAAGACACATTCAGATGTTGTTGTACGAGAGAGGGACCTCTCTCGCTCGCGGCCCGGCTGGACCTGGACGAGCTAGGAACCGGACTAAAAGGCTTCCTCCGTTCTCGCTTACTATCCGCTGTCACTGGGTGTGCATCTATTATGTTTATAGTGCTCGCATCACCCAAAATTTCCTCTTGGACCGCATCGGACGAACCCGGCTGCCGAACCATTCGGTGAATGGACGCTACACCGGGCGAGCTAGCGGACAACATTTGTCTAATCTCCATGAGCACTTTTGCCGCTAGCTCTGAATTCATTTGTGACGACGGACGCACACTTGAAGAAGATAACATGGAAACATCACCCTGTTCTGGTTCCTCTGAAATAGAAACTGAGAGAGTAGAGTGACCTTGCGGAGAAAGAGCCGGCATCACTCTTTCTCCAGAAACAACATATCGTGACACACGTTTCCAATGTTTCTCATCCCAATGTTCACATATAGGACAGGGATTAATGCGAGAACACTGACTACAATTAATACAATGATCATGAAAGTCAGAGGAAGATTTCTTCCTATTACAATTTGAACAATGTCCCTTCATTGTGAAAGAACAACAATAAGTCCTAGTTACTCACAAAAACCCCTGACACAAAGATACATAATAACATGATCCATTAATAAATGAAAAAACAATTGCAAAACAAAATAATTTTGAAAAAATATTTTTTCAGCGAAGCCCAAGTTGCTGAAAAGTAACGTTGAGCCCCGATGGATCCGATGGCAAAGTGTGGTCAAAAATTTTTAATTTACATTAAATAATTAATGAGACACTTTCGGATAATATAAATGTATCTTATAGTGAGATAAACTACAGCAAAGGCAAACAGCCCCCCTCAAAAAAGGCTGTTGCCAATGAAAACAAACAGTGTAAAAACACCAGAAAACATGACTCCAGGCACTGAAAAAACTGGCCCGGAATCAGTCATCAATTACACTCTATCTGATGCAAAACAGAGACTCCCAGGGGAGAATCTGCAGAACATCAAATGGAAGATGCAGAACACAAACGTTATACACCCATGGGTGAAAACGTAACTATGGGGAAAATAACAGAAAACATTCTGTAACCAAGCAACTCTCCCAGGAAATTTTAGAAATGAAATTTCTCAAAAATATGCCAAAAGCATGGGAGAATTGCAAGGGGGGACTTTAGAAGGCTAGGGGAGAGGAAACACTGAATAAGCACTGCAACAATTAGCAAGAATGACAACAAGAGGCCCATGCCTCGAAAATAGGCAACTTAACATAATTTCATCAAAAAATTTTAAGTACAGCCCTGATTATTTTTTGTCACTTCTTTTTCCTCTCCTCCTTCTATCCTCCTTAGAATCACATTTTCTCCAAAAATTACGTGTCTGGCATCCTTTAAACTGAGATTTACAAGCACAAAGATCAGTGAGATGTTGACTGATGAAGGGCCAAACAGAGAATGATAATTGGCGCCAATTTCGGGACGACTGCGTCACTGCGCATGCGCAGTAGAGGCGTAGTATGGAGGTCCTTTAGGACATGATTTCTTTTTGTTTTGGATGCAAATTTTGGGGATTGGGGGGCAAAATTTGTGTTTGGCCCTGGTTTTGTTAGAGTTAGCACCAGCTAAGTCTGGGTCATTGGTACAGTATAAAAATATATGTATTTTTTTAAACTGCTTAATTTGTAAATTACATGGGTGGATGCGGCCAATTCGTTAGGTAAAGGGGTAATATTGCGAAGAGTGCTCGTGGATTGCAATAGAAACTGGTGAGCTGGAGTTTGGGCCAGTAGACTATTTGGAGGATAATGCAAAAGATATGTGAGCTGGAGAAGAGAGGGAAAAAGTGAGGAAAGAGGGTGCCAAAGGTGCAGCTTAGGATTGACAGAGATCCTGGTACATTTCATTTTAGAATGACCTAAATACTTGCCAAATAGAAAAAGACTGTTTGAGAAACTAATGGAAGAATGAGAAACATGGGAGATAAGGAGATGAAGGATGACAAGTGTTCATGTCATCTCAAAATTATCTGGTACCCAATTTTTAGCCATTCTGGAAATTTTAGTGCTAAAGAAAGTGTTTTGGTGCCCAAATGGTGATGGTAGCATGGGAGTGGAGGGGGGTGTTTTGCTGTCTGAAACGGATTGATTATCTAGGTTTTAAAACTCTCATCCCCAAATCTAGCTTGTGTTTTCGATTCATTCTGAGGCTGATCGCTAACAGTTTAAATTGGTTCTACAGATTTAAGGCCTGCACTTTCAGTGATATTCAAAAAATACATTCTCCATATGTCAATAAAATCAGTTGAGACTACTCAAATCAGTGTTGGTGACAGCATCTTTGGTAGCAAAACCAGACCTCACAATTAGCATGTGTTGATCTTTTGTATGGTAAATTTCTGTCGGAAAATTTCAAAATCTTGAACTCCATCTTCAGAGGGTGTCTCTTCAGTTAACTTGATAAATGTTTGAAAAATTAATACACAGAAAGCACAACCAATTTAACCCTTTACCCAACGTAACAGCCAAAACTGGCCAGCGCTATTCTCAACTAGATGGTGTCACTTGTGTGCAAAGCACACTATAGTGTATCCCCGCATTTGCATCCTTGACTTTGTATGAATGCTTGATACAAAGATGAAATGTATTATATGACACACTAAAATCATATTGAGTGGCACAGGTGACACAGCTTCGTGCGCACCTACAGACTCCACTGCAACATTTGGGCATGGTTTTAGCGTTTCAAATTACATACATGTACCCTGGGAGCCTTTCGCCGGAAACGGTCTAAGAAAACATGAAAGTGGCAACGGTGGCACCCCAAAAATCAGAAACCTTCGTGCACATCTACAGACCCTACTGCAACTTTTGAGTATAGTTTTAGCATTTCAAATTACATACTCTGGGAGCTTTTCGCCGGAAATGATCTAAGAAAACACGAAAGAAAAACGGTGGCACCGCCACGTGGCATCCGAAAAATCTGAAACCTTTGTACGCATCTACAGACCTTACTGCAACATTTAAGCATGCGTTTAGCATTTCGAATTACATACCCTAGGAGCCTTTCGCCGGAAACGGTCTAAGAAAACACAAAAGTGGCAACGGTGACACAGCCACTTAGCACCCAAAAAATCCAAAACCTTCCTGCGCATTTACAGACTCTACTGCAACATCTCAGCATGGTTTTAGCGTTTTGAATTACATACTCTAGGAGCCTTTCGTCGGAAACGGTCTAAGAAAACACGAAAGTGGCAATGGTGGCACAGCCATGTGGCACCTGAAAAATCCGAAATCTTTGTGCACATCTACAGACCCTCCTGCAGCATTTGAGCATGGTTTTACCATTTCGAAATACATACTGTAGGAGCCTTTCGCCGGAAATGGTCTAAGAGAACATGAAAGAGGCAACGGTAGCACAGCCACGTGGCACCCCAAAAATCCAAAACCTTCGTGCGCATCTACAGACCCCACTGCAACATTTGAGCATGGTTTTAGGATTTTGAATTACATACCCTAGGAGCCTTTCGCCGGAAATGGTCTAAGAAAACATGAAAGTGGTAACAGCACAGCCACTAGGCAGCTGAAAAATCTGAAACCTTCGTGCACATCTACAGACCCCACTGAAACATTTGAGCATGGTTTTAGCATTTCGAATTACATATCCTAGGAGCCTTTCGCTGGAAACGGTCTAAGAAAACACAAAAGTGGCAACGGTGGCACAGCCACGTGGCACCTGAAAAATCCGAAACCTTCGTGCGCATCTACAGACCCCACTGCAACATTTGAGCATGGTTTTAGCGTTTCGAATTACATACCCTAGGAGCCTTTCGCCGGAAACGGTCTAAGAAAACACAAAAGTGGCAACGGTGGCACAGCCACATGGTACCTGAAAATCGGAAACCTTCGTGCACATCTACAGACCCTACTGCAACATCTGAGCGTGCTTTTAGCATTTCGAATTACATACCCTAGGAGCCTTTCGCCGGAAACGGTCTAAGAAAACACGAAAGTGGCAATGGTGGCGCAGTCACATGGCAGCTGAAAAATCTGAAACCTTCGTGCGCATCTACAGACCCCACTTCAACATTTGAGCATGGTTTTAGTGTTCCAAATTACATACTCTAGGAGCCTTTCGCCGGAAACGGTCTAAGAAAACACAAAAGTGGCAACGGTGGCACAGCCACGTGGCACCTGAAAAATCCGAAACCTTCATGCACATCTACAGACCCTACTGCAACATTTGAGCATGGTTTTAGCGTTTTGAATTACATACCCTAGGAGCCTTTTGCCGGAAACGGTCTAAGAAAACACAAAAGTGGCAACGGTGGCACAGCCACATGGCACCTAAAAAATCTGAAACGTTCGTGCACATCTAGAGACCCTACTGCAACATTTGAGCATGGTTTTAGCGTTTCGAATTACATACCCTAGGAGCCTTTCGCCAGAAACGGTCTAAGAAAACACGAAAGTGGCAATGGTGGCGCAGCCACGTGGCAGCTGAAAAATCCGAAGCCTTCGTGCGCATCTACAGACCCCACTGCAACATTTGAGCATGGTTTTAGCATTTCGAATTACATATCCTAGGAGCCTTTCGTCGGAAACGGTCTAAGAAAACACGAAAGTGACAATGGTGGCGCAGTCACATGGCAGCTGAAAAATCTGAAACCTTCGTGCGCATCTACAGACCCCACTGCAACATTTGAGCATGGTTTTAGTGTTCCAAATTACATACTCTAGGAGCCTTTCGCCGGAAACGGTCTAAGAAAACACAAAAGTGGCAACGGTGGCACAGCCACGTGGCACCTGAAAAATCCGAAACCTTCATGCACATCTACAGACCCTACTGCAACATTTGAGCATGGTTTTAGCGTTTTGACTTACATACCCTAGGAGCCTTTTGCCGGAAACGGTCTAAGAAAACACAAAAGTGGCAACGGTGGCACAGCCACATGGCACCTAAAAAATCTGAAACCTTCGTGCACATCTAGAGACCCTACTGCAACATTTGAGCATGGTTTTAGCGTTTCGAATTACATACCCTAGGAGCCTTTCGCCAGAAACGGTCTAAGAAAACACGAAAGTGGCAATGGTGCCGCAGCCACGTGGCAGCTGAAAAATCCAAAGCCTTCGTGCGCATCTACAGACCCCACTGCAACATTTGAGCATGGTTTTAGCGTTTCGAATTACATACCCTAGGAGCCTTTCGCCGGAAACGGTCTAAGAAAACACAAAAGTGGCAATGGTGGCACAGCCACGTGGCACCTGAAAAATCGGAAACCTTCGTGCGCATCTACAGAGCCCACTGCAACATTTGAGCATGGTTTTAGTGTTTCGAATTACATACCCTAGGAGCCTTTTGACGGAAACGGTCTAAAAAAACATGAAAGTGGCAATGGTGGCGCAGCCACATGGCAGCTGAAAAATCGGAAACCTTCGTGCGCATCTACAGACCCCACTGCAACATTTGAGCATGGTTTTAGCATTTCGAATTACATACCCTAGGAGCCTTTCATCGGAAAAGGTCTAAGAAAACACAAAAGTGGCAACGGTGGCACAGCCACGTGGCACCCAAAAAATCCAAAACCTTCGTACGCATCTACAGACCATACTGCAACATCTGAGAATAGTTTTAGCATTTCGAATTACATACCCTACGAGACTTTCGGCGGAAACGGTCTAAGAAAACATAAAAGTGGCTAAAGTGGCACAGCCACGTGTCACCCGAAAAATCCGAAACCTTTGTGCACATCTATAGTCCCTACTGCAACATATGAGCATGGTTTGAGCATTTCGAATTACATTCCCTACGAGCCTTTCGCCGGAAAGGATCTAAGAAAACACGAAAGTGGCTACGGTGGCACAGCCACGTGGCACCCGAAAAATCCGAAACCTTTGTGTGCATCTATAGACCCTACTGCAACATATAAGCATGGTTTTAGCATTTCGAATTACATACCCTACGAGCCTTTCGCCGGAAACGGTTCAAGAAAACACAAAAGTGGCTACGGTGGCACAGCCATGTGGCACCCGAAAAATCCAAAACCTTCCTGCGCATCTATAGCCCCTACTGCAACATCTGAGCATGGATTTAGCGTTTCGAATTACATATCCTACGAGCCTTTTGCCGGAAACGGTCTAAGAAAACACAAAAGTGGCTACGGTGGCACAGCCACGTGGCACCCGAAAAATCCGAAACCTTTGTGCGCATCTATAGTCCCTACTGCAAGATATGAGCATGGTTTTAGCATTTCGAATTACATTCCCTACGAGCCTTTTGCCGGAAACGATCTAAGAAAACACGAAAGTGGCTACGGTGGCACAGCCACGTGGCACCCGAAAAATCTGAAACCTTCGTGTGCATCTATAGACCCTACTGCAACATATCAGCATGGTTTTAGCATTTCGAATTACATACCCTACGAGCCTTTAGCCGGAAACAGTTCAAGAAAACACAAAAGTGGCTACGGTGGCACAGCCACGTGGCACCCGAAAAATCCGAAACCTTCCTGCGCATCTATAGCCCCTACTGCAACTTCTGAGCATGGATTTAGCGTTTCGAATTACATATGCTACGAGCCTTTTGCCGGAAACGGTCTAAGAAAACACAAAAGTGGCTACGGTGGCACAGCCACGTGGCACCCGAAAAATCCGAAACCTTCGTGCGCATCTATAGACCCTCCTGCAACATCTGAGCATGGATTTAGCATTTCGAATTACATATCCTACGAGCCTTTTGCCGGAAACGGTCTAAGAAAACACAAAAGTGGCTATGGTGGCACAGCCATGTGGCACCCGAAAAATCCGAAACCTTCCTACATATCTACAGATCATTTAGCAACACCCTAGTGTAATTTTAGAACTCCGAATTACATAGGTTGGGACTATTCAGCAAAAAAGTGAAAAAATAACGCATTTTTTAAGTGGCTCCACAGAAGCCACCTGGTGACACAAAAATTTAAAAGTTGTATTTTTGGGTTGCACAGACCCTATCGAACAACTGTAGAAAGTTACAGCATTTCGAATTACAAAACCGGACGTACGGAAGTACGGACGTACGGACGGAGATCATGACAATATCCCCGCATTTTTTAAAATGCGGGGATAAAAAATCGTCAGTTAATTTTCATTATTTTTTCATTTTTTGTCTCAAAAACATAGGTTATGACCCCTCATTGGAACGAGCTCGAGCTCGTTCCAATGAGGGGTCACAACCTATGTTTTTGAGACAAAAAATGAAAAAAATTAGTTGTTCAAGAATTTTTTTTGCAAGTGTCGTCTGCTTTTTATGTTAGGTAAAGGGTTAATTCTAACTGACAAAACAACTGGCAATAATTTCAAGAGTGAATGGACAATTGGTCACTGCAAAAATCCAACAGAACTTGAAAGTTCTGATGAAATCCTTGGTAGGTGAAGAAGGCAAGTCACCTATGATATGATTCAATTAATGGTCAAACTGAATGACGTGGGTACATGTACACTGTTGTTGCACTTAGATACATGTAGTTACAGATTAATTAAGTAATTATGTAAATTCCCTAAGCTTAGCAGGTCAGCCGTGTTATGTCAATATCTAATTAAATGTTACCTTTTGTAAGGCCGATAACCTATAATGTTTCACTGAAGAAAAAACAAAGCCTCATTAGTACTCTCTGACAATTGCTGTTGAAGAAGGAATGTTAGGAACCAAGTAAAGATATCCAAACATCGTTTAAAACACTTTCACTGGGTCTGAGTGTGTTTCGTCAAAATTGGTTGTTTCCGCTTTTATTGCCAGATGATGATTTCATTGTATTGTAAGTAATAAAATATTTATCTTTACATTATCAATCATGGTCTTCAGAGGCAGCCAACAATGAGATGAAAACATTGCCAAGATAAATGTAAATCACCAGTTGAGTTCTCAAGGAAGGGTATGCTTGAGGACAATTTTTTTAAAGCAAAATAAAAGTGGCAGTTTGTGGCTGTATAAAAACATACCTGGTTGAGTGCTAGAAGCCACTATCAGGGTTTTCCAAATTAAAGTGTCAATGACCCTGTAGCTTAACTTGACTGTGTGTAGTGTATGATGAAAAGGATAATGTTCAGTGTTTATGAAAGGATTATGAAATAAGTCAAGAAATGGGAATATGTTAATTTCTGTTCCCTACATGGTATGTTTTCAATAAGAATAATTTGTGGTATAGACAGGACTAAAGAATTGAGGCCTGGGTTGGTGTGACCCTTACAGTTAATGTATGTCAACCATGACCAAAGTTATCAAGTACACTGAAACCATTCCAAAACGAGTCATCCTTCCAAGTTACAATGAAACCCTTTGCATAAATATGACTTGTACACTTTGCTAAAGGAATTTAAGTCATGTGATGGTCCGGCGGTCAACGTTGACTGATCATGACAAAAATAGGACAGTCTCATGTACATATCATACCAAGTTACAATGAAATCCCTTCATAAAAAACAACCTGTAGCACTCAGTGCTAAAGGAATCTAGGTCACATGACCAGCCAGTGGTAACAGCTGACTGATCGTAACCAAAATAGGACAGTTTCATCTAGACATCATACCGAGTTATCCTTCCAAGTTACAATGAAATCATTTCATAAATATGAACTGTAAATATGCTACATCTAGGTCATGTACCTGTGTGGCCATCACAGTTGACTGATCACGGCCAAAATAGGATGTTCTCATCTTGACATTATACACATGTACTGAGTCATCCTACCAATTTACAATTACAATGAAATCCCTTCATAAATGCAAACTGTAGGCTGTGCTAAAGGAATCTAAGTAACGTGCCCCTGTGGCCATCACGGTTGACTGAACCCGACCAAAATAAGACATTTTCATCTGGACTTTATACAGAGTCATCCTACCATATTACAATGAAATCCCTTCATAAATACAGCCTGCAGACTGTGCTAAAGGTTTTTGGGTTTCAGGCACACGCAACCATCACAGTTGACCTATCACGACCAAAAGGGGACGTTCTCATCTAGACATGACATTGAACCTGCATATGAAATTTTGTGATGACCGCACAAGAACTATGGGGTGTAACCTGTGCTAAAGAAAATGTGAACAGACTTACATGCTTACTGACTCACAGACGTCTACATGCGTGATGGCAATGGCTTATCTTTACTTTGTCAAGTTAAGCTAAACAATTGGGTACCAGAGCAAAATTCAGCATTTTCCTTACTCAAGTGTCATATTCAGTCAAAGCAAATCATATTTTGTTTATATAAATTTGTTTTAATACAAATTATTGGAGAGTGCCTACAGGCACTCTCCAATAATTTGTGATAAAACAAATTTTGAATAACAAATTTAGACCACCAAAAATAATCTAGCCCTCAACCAATTAAGGGTTAATTTCCTAAATGCAGTGTGGGAAGAATTTGCCGCTTGAAATGTTTGGTATTTTGACATCAGAATGCAGAGGGTTAATCATAATATCCATACACAACAGGCAGGAGGATAAAATGGGACAATTTTCAAAATCTTTGTGAACAGCAGAATAAAATCAAGAAAAACAAATACAGGTTGTCCTGTCTGCACTGGAGATGAGTATAAAGTACTTACCGAATGTAGAGAAGGTTACTTTCTGTAAAATCCATGGGTTAAGTTTAACAAATACTGGAACACACACATAGAGGAACAGCAGAATAAAACCAATTATTTTTAGCAGAAACCAAACGAGTCTGGGAAAAGACCTGAAAGGGAAAATAACAATCAACATAAAAAATTAATTATTAGCCTGAACCAAGAATTTTTTCCCAAAGTCATTTATTTCCTTGTTGCTTTTATTTTCATGTACATGACAAGAATGGCAAATTGCTAATAAAACGATATGGTGGTAGGAGACAGTAACATTTACATCTAAGGATTTATGGATTACATCCAGTGGTCCTTTTGCTAAATGACTGCAAAAGCTGCTTGTGATTTTTCTTGAATATTGTACATTAGAGGGGGGGGGGGGGGGGGGGGGGGGGGGAGCCATTCCCTCCACCACAGCATTTAGTGGTAATTTAGTTATCTCTACACTGCATTATTCTCAACCCTTTACCTAACATGAAGGGCAGACAACACTTGCAAACAAATTCTTGAATAACTAAATATTTTTATTTTTTGTCTCTAAAACATAACTTTTGACATTTCATTGGAATGAGCTCAACAAACTCGTTCCAATGAAGGGTCATAAGCTATGTTTTTGCGAGAAAAAATGAAAAAAAATACTGAAAATTGAATGGTGATTTTTGTAAATAGCACTGGCCGGTTTTGGCCATTACATTGGGTAAAGGGTTAAACTTTCATTTTTTTATTCGATTTGCTCTTATAGATTCAAACTGTGATGAATGTACAGAATTCTAAAATATTCACAACATAGACCATATGAGGCACATGTGCATACAGGGAGATTTCTTTTCAAACAGTTACTCACAGAGTAGAAATGAGCCCATGCTGTAAAATAAAGTCCTCAACTCAATGGGATACCAGTTAACTGGTCAACTAAACACTTCTTAGAGCTGTACACAAAAATGGAAAGAATGATGTCTAATGGACAAAAGTTCTTTGATTCTGAACTTCTGCAATCATTCTTCTTCTCACCTGCTTTAGCAGAGGTGAGACATAATGTAGGTGTTAATCATTTGGATGGAAGTAGGTGGTGATAGCATCGGTGACATTTCCAGTTAATGGTATATACCAATGTATGTTCAGGGGATTGTTTCGGAATGTTTCCATATAATGTGTACCCTTGACAGGTTCTCGTTAGACTGATTTCCACCTACACCCCTATAAGACAAAAACTAAAGTTCCTTTATGGAACTTTGTTAAATTTTAGATCAAAGGTATTTAACCTTGTCCAAATCATTACATCCATATTTGGTTGATATCTTCATCAGGAAACTCCATTTCAGAACCCACTCCAGATCTTGAGTTGAGAACATTTGTCGTGCTTCTTTGGTTACAATTTTTTAACCCTCATAAAAAACATTCTAAAGAATTTCTTCCATTTTTGATACATGTTTGTATCTTCAATGGTCTACCCTCTGCTGAGTCTACATGTATATCCCCATATACCCAAGGTAAAGATCATTTTGGGGACTTAGTTAAAGTTATTCTCAAGTTTATGTTGGGTTTATGTAGAAATCAGTTTTGAAAAAAAAAACAGCTTTTGAAAAAATAATTAAAAAAAAAAAAAAATCGCCAGTTTTGAAAAAAAATCACCATTTTTGAAAAAAAAAACAGCTTTTGAAAATAAATTGACCACTTTTGAAAAACAAATTCTAACCACATTTGAAAAAAAAATTACCACTTTTGAAATAAATTGTTGTTTTTCCAAAACTGGAACTTTTTTTCAAAACTGGTTATTTTTTTTTCAAAACTGGTTATTTTTTCAAAACTGGAAATTTTTTTTATCAAAAGTGGTTATTTTTTTTTCAAAACTGGAGAAAATTAATGGAAAATAGTTCTTTATTAGTTTCAAACTTTTTATCTATCTTCAGCCTTCAAAACCGGATGTCGCCTGGTGCCAACTTGAATCTGTCTAACCTGTGCAGGATGCTGGGTGTCGACTATACAGTTGACAGAAGATATCTGCATTGTTTTGTACGACATCGAAGAACCGCCACCTCTTCAAAGTTAGGGTTAACTACCACCCGAAAAATTTCCTAAAAATCACTTTTTTGACTATTTGGACATGTTTTTTAGAATAAACACATAAATATAAACACATAAACCCAATTCCATCTGTCCATCAGTCTGTAGACGGAATTCGTGTCCGACTCAGAACTGTTTTATCTTTTGACCTAGGCTTATGGTATTTGGCATGTGGGTGTATCACCATGAGATTGTGTCGTGTATCATCATGACCCACATATAACACTGACCTTTGACCTCAAGGTCAAATTACTGATTTTCTGGCAAGTAAGAGGTTTAAAATTCTACAAGACCGTATTATTAGTTATAGTATCACAGCATTACAGTATCGAGGAATTAATTCGGGAGAATTAGCCACCTTGGCGGCCCCCTCTAGTTCTTTTTATGTTACAGCTACTTCTATAAATTTGGCGTTTGATACACTTGGCATTTTGGGCGGGGGCATATGCCACGCTTCGCGTTGCTCTTGTTTTAACGAGTTAGTATTAGAAGAGGTGGTGATTCTTCGATGTCATACAATACAATGCAGATATCTTCTGTCAACTGTATAGTCGACATCTAGCATCCTGCACAGGTCAGACAGATTCAAGTCGGCACCAGGCGACATCCAGTTTTGAAGGCTGAAGATTGGTAAAAAGTTTGAAACTAAAAAAGAACTATTTTCCATTAATTTTCTCCAGTTTTGAAAAAAATAACCACTTTTGATAAAAAAAATTTCCAGTTTTGAAAAAAAAATAACCAGTTAAATTTTTTTTTATTTTTCAAAAGCTGTTTTTTTTCAAAACTGGTTTCTACAGGTTTATGATATTTGTTCCAAATCAATATGGCAACAAACTTAACTCCTTACATGCTACTGGCATATATTCCTGCCCATGACACGAAACTTTGTGTCACTGAAATAAGTATAATTTTGGCATATTTAACCAAATTTTCCCCCCATAAATTGAATGGTCATTTTGACAAGTAATTTCTGGAGTTAAATTTAATTGAATTTTTCCATAAAATCTAGTCATGGCTACATTACAGCATGAAAAATATTTTCAAAATACTCAGCGGGTTAAGAGTTAAAGTAAGGCCTCTTCTTTATTAAGTACCCTCTAGAGGTGTGTAACTAAGATTACTCCACATAGGTTGTATGAAGGGGCTCCATTGGGGAGCTCCACTTTTTACATTATGATCAACTGAATAAAGGCATGATGCTTGGACTATCACTCCTGAGGGGCTCAAGGATTGGATCCTATGGAGATTGATTGCTTAATGTAGATTCATTCATTCTTGGACTCTGTTTATATCGGGTTCTGTTCAAGGTTGAGCACTTCAGGCCCTGTGGGCCTCTTGTTTGTTTGTTATAGGTATGTGCAGACATGTTAACCTCAGAAATCTTTTTTCAGGGAACTTGAGGGTGATTTTCAGGGTAATTGGATGAATTTCAGGGAAACGTATGTGCGCGAACAATATACATAAGAGCTAAAAAAATTCAGCTCTTGGGCTACCATTGGTACCAGGTTGCACCCAGTGGTTCATGGGCTAAAAAATTGCTGATGCTTTTTATACCATGTTAAAAAATAATTGGTTCAAATACTTCATCCCCCCCCCCCCTTTCCTGCTACCCCACACCACCTGTGGTTACAATTTGAACAAAGTGCACAGTCATATAATTCCCTTCTGGAAGAGACAATAAAGTGAAATCCCATATGAATGCATAATACATGTATGTTAAGTACCAGTTTATTAGGGTACAGTTTCAAAATGCAAACTGTGTACTGAAAACAGTTCTCACAAAAGTATTAAAAGCCTATGGGGGATTAAGTATAATCACATTCTCAATAGTGATTAGTGTACAACTTTGTATTTTCTTAATACCATTAGAAGGTATGTCAGTGTCTAACAATGCCTATTCGCTTATAACTATATGTATACATTGTATCTGTCAAAACTATCGATTGACTTAACCAACTCAGATGTGTGATCTATGGAAATGTCAGGAAAAATGACAGACAAAAAAAAAGGCCCCAGGAAAATAAGGCACTAGAAAAATAATGGCAAAGCAATTTTGTCACTTTCTGGGGGAAGGGGATAGAATTGGCAGAATACGGCACAGCAGGGTAGAATCACTAAATTTACCCTCTGTGAACCTCAATCTGAATCAGGGCCTCAAAACTAAACAGAAAGAGGTACCCAGAGGATAAATTGGCCCACTGTATGGGATAGCACCATCAAATTCACCCTATGGGGACCTCATTCTGCAAATGTCAGACTGCTTACTTTCCGGCCTGAATATGTTCAAATGTGTAAGAGGGTTGATAACAAATAATAGCATAATGTTTGACATTTTATTTAGTTCAGTTATTTTATTCATGTACAGTATGTATGTGCATACAAAGGAACACTACAAACAACACTAAATGAAGGGAAGTTGGATTAAATTGCACGTGCCATGAAAAATGGTATTACACTTTATTGTCTCTTCCAGAAGGGAATTATATGACTGTGCACTTTGGTCAAATTGTAACCACAGGTGGTGGTGTGTGCGCGTGTGTGTGTGGGGGGGGGGGGGGGGAGGGGGATAGCAGGAAAGGGGGGATGAAGTATTTGGGGGGTAGCAGGAAAGGGGGGGGGGATGAAGTATTTGAACCAATTATTTTTTAACATGGTATAAAAAGCATCAGCAATTTTTTAGCCTATGAACCACTGGGTGCAACCTGGTACCAATGGTAGCCCAAGAGCTGAATTTTTTTAGCTCTTATGTATATTGTTCGCGCACATACGTTTCCCTGAAATTCATCCTTTACCCTGAAAATCACCCTCAAGTTCCCTGAAAAAAGATTTCTGAGGTTAACATGTCTGCACATACCTATAACAAACAAACAAGAGGCCCACAGGGCCTGAAGTGCTCAACCTTGAACAGAACCCGATATAAACAGAGTCCAAGAATGAATGAATCTACATTAAGCAATCAATCTCCATAGGATCCAATCCTTGAGCCCCTCAGGAGTGATAGTCCAAACATCATGCCTTTATTCAGTTGATCATAATGTAAAAAGTGGAGCTCCCCTATGGAGCCCCTTCATACAACCTATGTGAAGTAATCTTAGTCACACACCTCTAGAGGGTTCTTAATAAAGAAGAGGCCCCAAGGGGCCTTAATCGCTCATTTGACAAAGTATTTGGGGTAACATTCAGTTAGTCGTGGTTCATCAACACTACACAGGAATGAAGTCATGAGAGGCAAATTTTATGGAAAAACACTAAGGAATGGATTTGAACAAACTTGAACCTCAACTGCTTCTGTCCCCCTGCCCCTCCCCCTTTACAGAGTCCAAATATTAAGCAAGGGACTCAAATTGACCAGAACAAACTTGAATGTGATCCCTCTAGAGATGTTAGATACCAAATATGAAAGAATTCTGACTGGTGGATCTGAAAAAGAAGGTTTTTAAAGAAATGTCCTCACATTGCACTAAGTTAAACTTCTGGGCTCCAATAGAGAGCCAAAATATTAACCCAGGGACCCGATTTGAACAAACTTGAATCTGACCCACGTAGAGATGTTGAAGACCAAATATGAAAGGATTCTGACTGGTGGATCTGAAGAAGATTTTTGAAGAAATTCCCTCATATTGCACCAAGTTAAAATTCAGGTGCCCAAAGGTAGCCCAAATTAATAACCCAGGGGCTCAATTTGAACAAACTTGAATCTGACTACCCTATAGATGTTGTATACCAAATATGAAAGGATTCTGACTGGCACTGTAAGGTTAGCTTCAAATGGTAACTTGGCTGCTGGATTAAAAAGCGACAAATAATTTCAACCGGATTGCACAAGTCTCTGTCCTCTATCTTCCACACAACACTATACAATCCCAATTGTTAAAAAAAATGTGAGAACAATGAATCTCATATAAGTTTTCTGTTTATTCTTCTTGAGTCAATCTTGATTTTGCCATATTTTATTTTGAAATCTTGACCAAATGATTACATGTACGTGTGTTGTGACCAGTTGGAAATATTACTGTGATCACAGTATTTTAACCTCTAAAATTCTGGAGATTTTTATGTACATGTATATTTGCTACACTCTGACAGTTTAACCCTTTACCCAACACAGACGATATCAAAATTTATTATTTTAAATATAATTTTTTGAAACTTTTCAAAAATTTAAAAAAAACCATATCATGTGACCCCTCGTCTAGGGGTCACATGATATGGTTTTGTTGAATTTTTTCGAAAAATATTTTTTTCAGCTGCTGAATCTGCATATTATGTGGGCGGATGTGGGCGATTTCGTTGGGTAAAGGGTTAAACTCTGTAGTTTTGCAGTTCATTCTAGGCAAGTCCTGGAAACCATTATGGACAGTCAAGACTGGACTAGAAACAACTGCCAAAATGCTCAGAATGTAACATGGACGTTTACCCAAAGACTGCATGTTGGGGAAGCTGTTTTGGTGCTAAAGTGATCAAAGTAGGAATTAGCCTCAAGGGTTCAGTTTTAAAAATTACCCAGAGTTCACCAGAGGAAAGTAGTCTGTGTCAACATTGTTAAACATGAAGCTGCTGATACAGACTACTTTTCAATGCCAAACACTGTGTGAGCATGGTACTGAAGATTGTCATTTAATCTATTAATACATGTTGTTGGGACATTCCCTATTGAACTTTTCCTGCACTGCAGGGAAAGTTTTAAACCTTCCTGAAATCCCCCCATACATGTTGTTGGACAAGAAATTATGAAATACCAATTTATGCAATGTCCTTGCTTATACCGATCAAAATAAACACACAGTTTGGAGTACTCGGTTGAGCACAATCTCTTGCTACCCGACAAAAATACAAACAGAATAGAAAAGGCAATGCAAAGCGTCGGCCACTGTCCCCGACCCGCAGGCATCTTCGAAGTAGCCTTAAAGGTATCATGGGGCATAAAAATTGTCTAAGTCGAAAGAGTAAAAAAGGGCCATAACTCTGGGAAAAATAATTGACAGAACCCATTCCTTGTGCATATCCATTTCCCATGCAGGACTATCAGCACACCAAAGGAGATCCAAATCCGACCGATGGCTTTAAAGTTACAATGCAAAACGTTTGTACGGACAGAGGGACAGAAGGGAAAAGGGATCATAACTCTGGGAAAAATCATTGGATGGAACTCGTTCCTTGTGCACATCTGTTCCCTATAGGTCTATCATCGTACCAAATGAGATCCAAATCCGACCGATGGCTTTGGAATTACAATGCAAACTGTATGTTCGGACTGACGGAGGGCTTCACTAGATACCCCTGAATCCTCCTTTGGAGATCGGGGCATAATAAATGTCTAACTCAGTAATCGGTAGAATTCAACATCCAGGGAGAGAGTAAATTAATAACAAGTACGTTCCAAATAGATGGGCATTATTACTGAGCCACAGAGCCATCTGCACTGACATCCAACCCATGAGTCCCCATGACATTTGTTTCATTTTCTTCATGTGATGTTGATTACAGTACATTTTATTCAGGAAATCTTGACCTACATGTATTGCTGTGAGTGTAGCAATTTGAATTTATTTATTTATTGGGGTTTAACGACCCTTTTGACAGCCAGGGTCGTGTCAGACAGTTTTACAGATGGAAGAAGCCGGAGTACCCAGATAGAACCACCGAGCAACTGTCAGGCTCCCCAATGCACTAACTCCATATAAGCAGGGTTAGCACTGCTTGAAGACAAGTGCACCGTCGATGTGTATTGTGTAGTACACCTTAGTACACACCACCACCGTGCCCCCACGTGGGCAATTGGGATTAAATGTCTTGCCCAAGGACACAATGTGGTTGCCACAGGTGGGATTCAAACCGAGGACCTCTCGGCTTGCAGTCTGCATCTCTTCCTATTGAGCCACCACGCACCTATCTGATTTTGAAAGAGACTGCTTTGTGATCATGGTGCTGCATACAAACTTTGGTAGAAATCCACTGATATTACAGTAGGAGGGAATTCAATGACAATGTTGTACATGTACTCAGACAGACATATATGTGGACAGAGTTATTTCTACATACACACATGTTATTCATTAAGGGTATTTAAGGATTGGCACCACAAAAATATGCCAAAGGGGAAAATCTTGGTATTTTCTTCTCTCCCTCCAGACCAAACCAGGGTCAAACCAATGGGCTGTGTAATGTCCTTGGGCAAGATGGAAGCATCTTGGTCATAGTGACATCTACTCCCTCACACATACATTTGGTACAGTATGCAGATGGGGTCCTATTAACATTGAGGGATACCAATGTGAAGGAAAATAAGTAAGTAAGAGTTCTTTAAAAGGTTCAAATATATGTGCAGACATATAATTTAGTCCTTTGAAGCAATATATGCGATATAACTGATGATTATTTGAGTAAATGCAAGATATACAGACTGAGCTGTCGCTGAAAACTGACCCTCAGTATTTAGAAGGTAGCTTTGAAATTAATAGGCTACCGCGGTGTCTGGATGCATGTAAGTGCTAATTAGGTATTGCAACACAGATCACTGTAATATTTGATAAATATAAAACTCCCATCAACTTTTATCCTGGCTTTGGATCATATGCAACAGTGTCCTCAGTTGTGAGAAGCCCTGTATCTGAAGTGAAGATAATACTGATCATGTTATTTACGGTTTCTTTGTCATGTATCTTGTGAGCACATTCTCCTTCAAATGTCTGGCACATAATATGCGTGTTGAATTTGGGAAGCAGGTTTTGATTGCAATTGCCCACAGCCACAAAGAGAACTAATCAATAAGTCACAATGCGATTAACAATTTACACTGTCACTTATCGAGATGCAGCCATTGTAAATACCAATTACCAATCTACCTACTAGATACTGAGGGGAAGATTTTTCAGCGAATGCTATTACTTTTGCATTTCTCAAATATGGAATTAAAACCATGCACGTACTGTTTAAATCTATCTATATACTCATAATGCACCCCATACCCTTTTCACTCCATTCACACCCCTATTTTCCTTCACCTCGGTGTTTAGTATCACTGCACAGATGTGCTGGATACAAAAGTATTGACTGGCATAGTTTCTTTACTCTTGCGGTAAAAGTTTCCCTTTGTGTGCTTTCATACTAGTGTTCACAACTTCGCTTATATACAGTGGCGGTGCCAGTAATTCAATTTGGGGAGGGGGTAGGTAAGATATGGGAAGGGGGTTGCAAGGTCGAGGTGACAAAGGCATCTCCCAAAGGCTGCAGGCCTGAGGTGGGGGAGGGTCTGTCTCCCTCCCATTGGTGGGGGTCTGGAAAAATTTTCATATTTGGACGCCCTGTGAGTGATATCTGAGCATTGATTTCTACAACACCTGACATGCATGGTCTTCAGAGCCCCCCCCCCCCCCCCCCCCCCCAGATTGTGTCAGTGTGATATTGTGTAGGACAACCACGGTCAGAGAGCAATTTAAAATTTAATTTGGGGGGGGAGGGAAAAGCGGGGGCCGGATGGAAAAGTGGGGGTGGGCCCGGGACAGCGCCCCTATGTCACAGCCACTGCTTATATGACCCTCTCTCCAGCTGTCAGTGTTATACGGAGTAAGATCGGAGAGGAAAGGCAATGAATTAAAATTGGGTTCTGGGCGACCTGTCTGTTCCTTTGTGCATATTGTTCATATTCATAATTCTACAGAATATTATTGTGTGCTTGTAGTAAGTTGTACTTGAAATTGAAGTGATTGAATTTGAACTCAGTTGGAGTGAATCTGAACTTTTAGCGAAAATCCGATCAACACCGAAACAATTACAATCCGCTCGTTTCCAGATTTCTTTCATTCTCATCTGGCATACATGCGATACAGCTGAAATTTCATTTCGGATGAAAAGAAAGAAATTGCAATTTTCCACATGCCTTTTGAGCATGTTCCCCGAAAGACAGAAAAGTCGGTTTCTCATGTCCTCAACTCTGTCTCTGTTTCCATAGTACGAAGAATGTTTTGACTTTTCAGACTCTTTTGGTCGCAATGGCACTGTCCTCTGTCTCATCATTTGGTAAAAAAATATTTGTTTGAACCTAATTAATGTTCAAACCGATGGATGTCAACAAATGACAACAATATCACAATAAACAAACGACTCTCTTTCCTAGTCTCTACGGAACAGGAAAACACAACATCAACCGTGTCATCTATATTTAGACCCAAATCACATGATTTGTTAATAATGTCAGCTTTTCTGAAAATCGATTGGTCAAAAACTATATTTGGGCGTGATCGATCTAGATTGGCACTCCCCAAACAAAATAGATCAAAGGTTAAAGGTGATTGGAAGAAAAGCGAACGCAGAGGGAAATCGCGGGAAGTACGATCCTCAAAAGTTTTGTGTTTACCGAACAGTGGATCGTTTATGAAGTGAAAGCTTTAGTTCACCTTTTCGTGAACTCGTACATTTCCAAATATGTTAGCTGAAAAAGCGCTTGAATTAATAAGAGAACTTCAGAGAACTCAAGGGGGGAATTTGCCCCCATTTAATGTAAATTTATACTTCTGCTTGATATGTTCTCTTTACGGATGTGGGTCAAATTGTAATGTAATCAAGTCAATTCGTAACCAGTCAAAGCTGAGTCGATTCGTAATCAAGCCAATTCGTATTCTGGGTCAATTCGTAATCACATTCATAATAGTTTCTTATCTTAGTATAAGCAAATTTTGTGAGGAAAAAAATGATTTTACAGTATTATAAATATTTTGTATTTTGGGTTGCATTTGAGATTGAATGTGTTTATAGATAGATGTGAAAAGATAAGTTTGACTTATAAGTGAGCCCTGACTACATTTCTTCCTAATTAGCTGTGATTAGTTGATATTTTTTAGTCACACAAATATAATTTATAGTAAAAACAAGACAGAGTTGTAGAAAAGATCACTCGGTACTTACAAGACAACACTGGCAAGGCACCGATCAGATCCACCGTCATTGCAGGGGCACGGAAAGAAGGAAGGACTTATGGCATGATGGCTTCAGATGGATTTACGTTTACAAAAAATATCTGTATTATCAGAGGGCCGAGGACAAATTGGTGGTGTTCATTTTGCGGTAAACCTATTTGATGTCCTGCAGATGTGATGTCAACGTGGAGATAATTTCATTGCTGGAATCCACAAGCATTCTCTTCATGCTGATCCAGGTGTTCTACAAAAATGAAAATGTTGAGAGCATGTGCCAATATTTATACCGCAGGTGACTGAATCTGTTTTACAAAAATTATGAACATAAGTATATGCTAATTTGAATGAATTTTAATTTATTATTATGTGTGAAAGTTGTCATGTGTTTTGTAATTTTTTTTATATATTTATACTGTCCTGTGCACGAATGACAGAAAAAAAAAACTCACGGAAAAAAACAGAAAAAAACCCTCACAAAATACAGGGGTGGGAAAAAAACCCCTCAACTTTTTTAGAAGGTAATGGAAGGTAACTAAAACTTTAACTAAGTAAAACAACAGAAAAGACTTTTCCACATATTTCCACATTTATTCGTTGCATATAAAATGAAATCATACATCATGGAGTACTTTTAACCCTAAATCAAATATAATGTATTATATAATAAAGGTATTAAAATTGTATCAAAATGTCTTTCCTTTGGAGAAAAATGTAGTATCAAAAATGGATAAAAACCATACTAATATGAATACCATTGAAACCAGGTCACTGACCTGGTCCCAATGGTATCCATACTAGGATGGTTTTGTGAAATATGCTGAACCTCTTCAATATGTAGGAGCACTTTTAACATCTTGGGAGCACTAAAGCTTTATCACAAAAATAACTCTACATAACATTTAACCATATATATTACTCACAAAGATTATCTTATTTGCATGTCGGTATATAAAACCATGGTTGTTTGTAACATTTAAGAAGAAAGAAAACCAAACTTTGTATTTAACAAATATGCAGAGCTAGATATCTGTATCTGTGTGTTCTAAAATCTTATATTAAAACCAACACCTTTCAAAAATTCTGGGATACTCTTTTTACCCCCTTGGTGGGCAACACACAATCTTTTCAGTCTGTCATTCATCACTTTTGCATTTCTCCGAATTCTTTTTTCTGTTCGTTCTCCAAGATGTTGATGAATGGTATCATGTGCATTGGTATTGTCCTGTTGAAAGGCCAAAATGACTTTCCATATCATATAGAAGGATGGTTGTGGCCCAAAAGTTGTTGGAAGCCATAATTCCACCCCTCACAGAAATTGTGTATGTAATAAATGTATTTTTTTTATTCATGAATAAAACTATTTTCAACTGTAACTGTGACTTATTTTCTTTTTCTCTCCCCCCCTCCCCCCCCCCCCCCCCTCCAATGTGGTCCAAATGAATACGAATTGACTCAGGCCTTTTTTACTTACCACTGTCCCAAACCAAGTTGATTACGAATTGACCTGGGTTTTCGCAGTTCGGGTTAATTCGTACTCAACAAACTGATTACAAATTGGCTCAGCTTAAACTGAGTATGAATTGACCCATTCTCCTCTTTACAGGGAAACCAAAGTGTCTCAAAACAACGATTCACCCAAAAGAATCTGACGGAACCCTCAAAGATCTGGAATTCAGGTCACCTCATCCTGAAATCACTTCAGTTCGCTCCTCGTCCTTTAGGCCTCAAGTCAGTTGGCGTTTTATAGTTATAATGTATTGCAAATGCCGACATTTTTCGGTGAATTTTTTTTATCATTTTGCCAATTATTTTTGAGGTGTTAGCCAAAATACAGAACTTGTGGCCAAGTGTGCTTCAGATATCCAAGAAAAAAGTTAGGAAATCAAAATTCTTAAAAACGCAACAACATTGCTGTGTGAGGGGTATTCCCAAACTCTTTGCTTTGTTTTGTTTTCGGTTTGTTTACATTTTGGTCAAAGGTCATCGGAGCTGAAAAAGCATCAATAAACAGTGCTGTCTAAAATCAAATAATGAGACAGATCGCCTTCACTCTATACACTATTATTATCCACCCCGACCTTTGAAGGAGGATTCGGGGGGTATTTAGTGGAGACGTCCATCTGTTTTTCTGTACAAACGTTTTGGATTGTAATTTCAAACCCATCGGTCGGATTTGGACTGCCTTTAGTATGCTGATAGACCTGCATGGGAGAATGGATTATATGAACAAGGAACAAGTTCCGTCCAGTAATTTTTCCCAGAGTAATTGCACTTTTTTGGGAGGGGGGGGGGGGGGGGGCAGTGACTCAGTAGGTAGAGGTGCAGGCTGCAAGCTGAGAGGTTCTCGGTTCAAATTCCACCTGCAGCAACCACGTTGTGTCCTTAGGCAAGACACTAAGACACTTCACCCTCATTACTCACGTGGGGCCACGGTGGCAATGTGTACTAAGACATACTGCATGTCGATGGTGCACCTGTCTTCAACCAATGCTAACCCTGTTTGTGTAGATTTAGTATGTTGGGGTGTTGACAGTTGCACACCATTTCTCGGTGGTTCTCTTCGGTTTCCTCCACCTGTAAAACTGCCGTGTGCATGATTAGCCATTGTGCAGAAATATGTGACCTTAAACACCAATAAATAAATAATGGCACTTTTTCACTCTTTTGAAGAAAAGTTTTGTGTCCCACAATATTTCAAACATGCCTACGGGTCGGGGGCAGCGGCCCACGCTTTGTGTAGCCCTTGTTATATGAAGACTGTACAGTTTCCATATTATTTGAAAGGTATCATTGACACCTGTTTGAATTTCTCAGAATATATTACATAATTTATTTTTGGATGAAAATTTGTGGTATCGCGTTCTATGCCCATGTCTGTCTGTCATGGAACCCATCTGCTATAGAAACGCAGATGGTGTTGTCTTTTCCCCAAATGCAGTCCTGTCGCTGCATCATAAAGGTTTTGAATTCCTATCTTTGTTCTTGGATATCTGAAGCACACTTTGCCACAAATTGTTCTCATGAAATATTATTTTATTATCAGTTCCGGTATGAATACAGTAGCAGACTTTCAGGAACCATTGGTGCCTGCTGTCAACTTTGAGTTGACTGCATATGTTTTTCATGTTCTATGTATCATAATCCTCATTTTGATGTATAATTTATGTATATTTAATTTGAATTTATGGAATATCCGGGGTGGGTACAGTAGAACCTGTCTTGAGAGACCACCCCTTTTTGCCTAGCAAAAATGGTCTCTCAAGACAGGTGGTCTCTCATTAGAGGTTTGAGGCTTTTGCAAGTCAGTGAATGACCAACCAGAGAATATTTGTTGCAGAAATGGAGAAGAATTGATTTTTCAACCTTTTTTTATTACTGTTTTATTTTAACCCCTTACCCAACGTAACGGCCAAAACCAGCCAGCACTGTTCTCAAAAATCTCCAATAAATTTTCATTATTTTTGTCTCAAAAACATAGGTTATGACCCCTTGTTGGAACGAGCTCATTCCAACGAGGGGTCATAACCTATGTTTTTGAGACAAAAAATTAGTTATTCAAGAATTTTTTTTGCAAGTGACGTCTGCTTTTCATTTTAGGTAAAGGGTAAATTCAGTATTGATACAAGTACAAAGGTATTGTTTGAGAAATTACAGTCAAAAGGTCATAAATTGAAAACCTTTTTGAGATTTTTTAATAACTTACAGTTGTATCTTGAAAAGTCTGTTTTTGTATCTGTCAGGTTTTGTTTTAATAGAAAATAAATTCAGTCACACTTCAAGTAAAAATAAGCTTAGCAGGGTGTTTTAGTTTGCTTAATCCTCAGATTTTGTCAAACTTGAGCAAATAATGGACATAAACTAAGTTTGTTTTTTTAACAATAATCTTTATATTTTCAAAGGGATCTTGGTAAAAATTTCTCAGACTTGAAGTGTTCTACAACTGAATAACAATGTAATTAAAAGCCAATTAATATAGTTTTCAGGCAATCTACAGTGAAAGATATTTGTGTATGATTTCAGATATTAAGGTTTCAGGGGACAATTGTCCTGGCAATTTTACTGTTGGGGAGATGTCCTGGTTAAATTTTTGAACTATTGATTTCTGTCTTAATTGATTTTCATACTCTGAAATTGCAAAAATTGATTTTCCGGTCTCTCAAAACAGGTGAAAAACTGAGTTTTTGCCACAGTTTTGTGGTCTCTCAAGACAGATGGTCTCTCATGACAGGTCCATTATAGAGTGAAAGCAGTCTCTGCATGGCCATGGTGGTCTCTCAAGACAGGGCGTCTCTCATGACAGTGGTCTCTCAAAACAGGTTTTACTGTTTTTTAAAATAAACAAATTTCTCTAAAATAACATCTTAATGATACTTTTTTCCATTGAAATTTTTTTTTTATCCACAGAAAATCCAATGAACATAACATAATCTGCACGTAAATCAGAGGATGTATTGAGGCCAAATAGGTCTATAAACAAAGGAAAACTGGGACGAGTCAGGGTAATTTATTATTTCTCGACAGGTTACAAGATTTTATATTCAATTGAGAGGAGTTTACACTATAACCTATATTCAATTAATAATAAATAACAGTAATTGTGTTGCACAATTCTTTAAGCTTCCATACAAGCCAACTCAAACACTAAGCTTAAGGTACCATATGGCAGTGTTTATAAAACAATATTTATTATTATTAAAAGAATATTGGGGAACAAATACTGATACTGCTTTCATACCCAGTTTAATATTACACTTTTCTTTGAAAAAACAAATAAATAATGATAAAGTGTGCCATTTTTCCAGTGCCTTTTTTTCCTAGGTAACTGTAGAAGTGTGCCGTTTTTCCTGTGCCATTTTTTCCGCCCCCCTCAAAAAACAGCATTTTTGATGAGCCATTTTTTCCTAGTAAGTCAAAAAAGTGTGCCATTTTTTCAGGGCACCAATCAGAGAAATATATATCTAATATGATGAAAACTTCACTTTTGCAAAGAGTAGAGATGAAACTCGGACACGGTCACAGGTCACTGATACAATAACCAGTATTAGAGTCAACAACCAGCAAATTAATTTTTTAGAATGAATGAAAGTTTAAGTGTGCCAAAGGATTAATTTTTTTATGCATGGTGGGGGGGGGGGGGGGGGGAGGGATTAACCAATGATCACATCTTCATCAGACAAAAGATTACTTTTTTGACCGATCAAGACGTGATCATTGGTTAATCGATTAATCGGTTAACCCTTTCAGCTCTAGAGTCTGTAAGCCTGTGAGTCTGTACGTGTAACTCTTTTCACATTTTCTTCAGTACAGGCAACACCCCTTAGTTCTCGTCCGATCATCACTAAATTTCATGTGGAGGTTCGAGGTCATGTCTAGATGAGAACTTCCCATTTTGGTCATGATCGGTCAACTGTGACAGTTGGGCGAGTTTGAAACCTGAAAACCATTAGCACCATCTACAGGTCGTATTTATGAAGGGATTTCACTGTAACTTGGTAGGATGACTCCGTATAATGTCTAGATGAGAACATCATATTTTGATTGGGTTCAGCCAACCATGATGGTCGCAGGGGCACGCGACCTAGATTCCTTTAGTACAGTCTACAGGTTGTATTTATGAAAGGATTTCATTGTAAATTGGTACGATGACTCTGTATAATGTCGAGATAACATCTTATTTTGATTGTGATCGGTCAACTGTGACAGGCTGTTGTAGCCTCACCCCCCCCTCCCCATAGTATATCAAGATTGATATGTCTTTAGTTGATAATTCTACACAATTGATATTTTTTTCTGAAGGCATGTTTCTTTTTTACAATAAAGCAGATTCTAGCAGGTGTGACTCATTTGCACTAAGTGACATTTGAGTGTTGCTACATATATCAACATGTTTACATCTGGTTACTATTTTTAGATCACTCCACATACACCTGTTGATTGTTTACTTGTTAAAGTAGGTCATCCTTGTTTACATCAATTGAGACAGAATCACCTAGAAACTGAATAAAACAGAATATCGGAGAAACTTCTTCTAGGACATTCTATCTGAGAACTCTTAATACATTCGTCAACAGAATTCAAGATCTCTTCTCAGAAAAACTCTTCAGATAAACTCATTTCAGATAGACGTTCTATTCATAACAGTTGTTTACATTGGAGATTATTGTTGTTCCAGGACAGTGCATTTTTTACAGAAGCAGTTGATTATATATATTCTACAGAATATTTGTTTTGAGAGTCAGTGCTTATTTGTGATTCTTGAAGAGAATTTATTCGTCTTGTAAAAGAGAATTTATACAAGCTGTGAACAGTGGCGGCGCCAGAGTTACAGAAGTGAGGGTTTACAGTTGGGTATTGCCCTCCGCACAGTGCGACCCCGGCGCGTAGTGCCAAGCCGGGGTGGGTTTCGGGAGGGGTGTCCCCTCCGTTTAAGTTGAGAAATTTTTTAAAACTTACGTTGTAAATGATGTTCTCTGGAGCATTCTCAGACAATTAAATTAAAACAGTTTTATCCTTTTGAAACTTATTGGTTAGGTCTTTCAGTTATAGAAAACGTACATGGTGACATTTTAACGGAAGAACGCTGTTGTACAATCTTGAACTTAATACTACCATCTGGAAAATTTCTTCACAAGATTCTTCACCACTGGATTACTGGATTCTTTCGAACTGTATTTTGGCCTAATTCAGTAATTGATAAGTACCACTTTTATATTCTGTAAACCAATTAGTGTATAAGATCTTTGTGTTATTTTTTTTTATATTATTTTTTTTTAATTAAATTTCAGAATAGTTAAATTCCTAGCTATTGTTGCTGATTCTCAGATTTCTCTCTTTTACCAATATGTTATTTCCACACCGTAACACGGATGCATGGGCAAATGATCTCGACTTGTTAGCACAGTCTACAGTTCATATTTATGAAGCATTTTCATTGTACCTTGGTAGGATGACTCAGTATGTTGTCTAGATGAGACTGTCGTATTTTGGTCATGACCTGTCAGCCGTTACTACCGCTTGGACACGTGACCTATATTCCTTTAGCACTGTCTACAGGTTGCGTTTTATGAAGGGATTTCATTGTAACTTGGTAGAATGACTCGGTATGATATCTAGATGAGACTCTACTATTTTGGCTGCAATCAGTCAACCATGACCACCAGACAGGCACGTCACCTTCATTTCTTTAGCAAAGTGTACAAATGATATTTATGAAAGGATATCATTGTAACTTGGTAGGATGACTTGTTTTGGATTGATTTTACTGTAACTTGGTAACTTTGATTGACATATATTAACTGTGAGGGCCACATCAACCCAGGCCTCAACTCTTTAGTAAAGTCTACACTCAAATTATTTTTATTGAAAACAGCATGTAGGGTTCAGAACTTAACATACATTGTATTCTCAATTGTCACAATTTATGGACCGACAAGAAAAAGACAAACACGACATGCCAAAGCCAATATTTATTGCGATGCAGCTGGATCACACACACATTGCGTGTACACTGCAATATATCGTGTATATTGCATTTATACACAGGCTTATTGTAATGCAGCTGGATCACATACACATGGCATGTACATGTATGCTGCAATATATACACATACACTTAGCGTGTGTGCTGCATTATATACACAGGTTTCACAGCAGGTGAATATGCAAGGCTTATTTTATGTACAAATTGGGGAAAAATGGGGACTCAAGAAGCTGGTACCAGAAGGGTCTGTGTTTGTGGGTTACTGGAAGGTACTGATCCAGGAATGGAGAGGTGCATCGTTAGACAGAAAGTAATGAAGCCTCCCAACATTCCCAGATGCATACGTACACATATGGTGGTGAAGTCAGCCCTGAATGGGGAACTGAAAGAAAGCCTAAATGGACCTGGTTCCAGCGGAGAGCCCCATGAAGGGAGGACATGCACCCCATCAGGTTATCTACAGTACGTGGATAGTGTATTATCACTAAATCACCCGCAGAGTGGAGATTCCACCCGAGCAATAATTGCAAATTTGTTGCAAAGCATAACCAGCACCAGCAAAGTTTCGGCCAGTGGACCTCCATTGGCTGAAGCATTGCTTGTGTTTTTTGTCGATATGTACAACATTTGAAAGTTATAGCTTGGGTGATAACTCCACTCTGCGGGTCATTGAGTAACAATCCACTCTTCACGTACTGTACACCAGGAATGGAATGGAGGGAAAAGATATAGCATCATTGCATGAGATGAGATGAACAACATATATACATGTACAAGCTGCATGCCTGGAACAAAAGCACAAAAAATGTCATGAGGACCCTGCTGGCATCCTGGTGGGAACTGCACAGTGCCTGTTGAGTGTGCTGCAAGATGGAGTGAGGAGGTTTGATGTACCATGTATAGAAGTCGGAGGACCACCTGCCCAGGGGTTCGATCAGATGGTTCCCAGCTGCAATTTGCAGGCAGATGTAGCTGCATCGGAATGGAAACTGTGCCCCGAAGAGCTAGGATATTGGAGGTGATAGGGAGGCAGACCCGTTGGGAGGAACTTGCTGTTTCTTTATGGGTGTTAGAATCAGAGGTAACCGTTCCTGGGAGACTCGCTAGGGGACAGCAGGGGATTTGGGAGACCTGATGTCAAGTAAAAATATCTTAAGCCTGTGTGGTATAACTTGATCATGCTGTGAGAGAGATGCAAAGTGCTATGACAGAAGGCAACAAACTGCAAGATCGTTTATTCACTGATAGTGGGTAGCTGTGAAAATAAATGAGTGGGATAACACATAACTGAGAAATGTGTGAATAAGTTTAGTCCAGTGTGGTATGCTCGCTGATTGTGTCTGAAATAGCTGATTGCCTCAGATAATCGACTAAACAGTTCAAGCCATTAAAACTTTGGAAATGAGTGGACATGTACTGGTTTGGCAGTGCTTCGGCCTTTGTAGCAAGAAGGTGGAAAGCCTGTAAAACAACGAGAGAGAGAGTCGGCGAGAGAATTAGTGTGACCAGGAATATGCCATGAGTAAGAGGGGAAATTGAATTGTAAAGAGCAATAAGTGATACTACATGTATACATGAGTTCAATGATGGGTGATTTGCCTTTTCTGATTATGTGAATTGCAGCCTCGTTATCACAAAGAAAAATCATTCATTTATTGGGTACAGCTCCATAAATGCCATAGAAAAATCATGTTGAGAAAAGAGGGTGGGAGGACACCGGCTCTGGAACCATTTGCCCTGGAAGTAACCAGTGGTGGAGATGGCATCAGTAAATAGAGAAATGTCAGCAGAGGTGGTGAAATGAGAGTCGAGGAATGGGAGATACCATTCCAGTGAGACAAGAACTGGTGCCAAATGTTGATGACCCACTGGCACTGAGCAAAGATGGTGACATGATTCCTCAACTCTGATACGGAAGAGGAGAGAGTGATGAGGTAGGAAATGAATGACCTTCCTGGTGCGATAACACGACAGGCAAAGCTAAGGTGACCCAAAAAGTGACAGCAGGTCGCATTTGGGGCCGGTACGTTTGTTTTTGAAGCAGACCATATTC
>CM062292.1:233641159-233690220 GCA_031216915.1 Pictodentalium vernedei | reverse complement strand
GGGTCCCCAGGCGTTCTTTTGTCGATGCGCCGCTCTACAACGTATTGTCTATTCGCTCCGCCCAAACATCCTGTGCGCAGTAAATTCCACTTTTAATGCTATTTGTCCCCTCCTTCACTAGCGGCAACTGCCCGTCAGCTGGCATGTCGTTTGCTTGCTATAACACTGCAATGTCACCTCACCATGCACCTTCGGACGCACTTCATGGTCTCGTACCGAATCGGCCACTCTCCGGCAACCGCTTAAAACGTATAATGTTCATTCATGAGATTTGCCTGGTTTCCACCCAGCCCACTCCAACCTCCTGGCTAAAGTTGTATCTACGCTCTCTCGATAGCTCCCTCCCTCCAACTAACTTCACTTCTGCCTTATACGGACCCGTCAAACTTCACCTATGGCTCTCAAAGCCCCCACATCGTTCGCTCCACCTAACCCAATAAGTTATTCTACTGTCCTAAATGCCCTCTCTCCAAATAAAACTACTTTGGGGTTCACTTAGCCCATTAACCTCCTCTGGAGCACTGGAAAGCCTATCGCCACGTAAAACTACGTTTGGGTCACTCAAATAACTCATTCCGACTTCCATCGCCAACAAAAGCCACCCCACCACCACCACTGCACTTCCAGGTTTTCCTTCAAGCGGCTACTCAAGCGGCTATTTAAGCGGACACTTCCTCTACCCAATCCTGCCAGCTTTCTTAAATTCCAAACAGAAATTTCCAGAAGACGATCGAGAGGTCCTTCTTTGAAAGGACGTAATAATTATCAGTTATTTTCTTTGAGCTGTATAAAAAATGTTTACTGTTAGACAGCATCCCGCTGCTTTATCTAGCGTTTTCGGCAATGTTAATATATTAAAAAATCTGCAAAAAAAGGGGAAGATGGTTGTGTAACATGCACAGGATAAAAAAATACACCGCAGAGCAGGAGGAGATGTTCGAAACACACTGCTAACAGTTGTCTAAAGGCCCGACAATGTCAAAAATGACAATGAAGCAGAATTATTAAACTGCAAACTGCCAATAAAGCGCAGAGTGGAGTAATATAGAAATTATTTAATGTAACCTGTCGGCGGTAGCACAGGATACAGAAAATACAGAAGGGGAGCGCGCGAGAGAGAGAGAGAGAGAGAGAGAGAGAGAGAGAGAGAGAGGGGGGGGGGGGTCTGTAACTGCTCAATTCCTTTCAACACAGCCTGACTTGTATGTAGTGCCATGGATCAGTAGCGGTCAGTGAGTGTGGGGTGGGACGTGAGTGGTTGGAGACGCCCGGGCGGTACATGCCGCATATCGCGGCTGAATATAAAAATGTCAATAAAGCCTTGGATCCGGATGGATATATGCAAACCAGCCACCAAAAATTCTTATCGTTGTATAGGGATAGGGAGGAACCTTGGGTTGGGCCCAAGGCGGCAATCTATCCTTGTCCAGTTGCCCAGCACCGCTTGAGGTGTGTGTGTGTGGGGGGGGGGGGGGGGTGTTCAAGGAACGCCACCAGAGGTGTTTCCGCCCCACTCTAAGCACCGATTCTAACTTGTCAGAGGGGAACGGGGTGGGGCGACATGAACTAGTGGCAAAACAGATTGAACTTAAATATATATCAGTGTCAACGGACAGCGAGAGTCTTACTGTCTCACGTGAGAATAAATCACAACTCTGGACATGCTTTTAATCTTTTTCCAAGCCCAGCCACCCCCCCCCCCCCCCCCTCCCCGAATAAATGATTGATAGAAAATTTTAAAAATACTGTAGTGGAGTCAGGTAGCTTGACGTCATTAGAAATATTTCTTTTTAAGTTTCTTCCTCCATTTTGAAAGAATCAGGTATGATAGGGCAATATCAAATCACCCGTAAAAATCAACGATGTTTTCCACGTCTTTCTCATTTTTTTCGAAAATGGTTTTCCATTCCTTAATTTTGAGATCACCTTTCGCACTTCCTCGGTTTTAATTTCGCTGCACACGAAGTTCGATAGATTTTCCTCGACCTGGTTCGGACACTCCGGTGGGTTCTCCATGCCCCATCGCTTATCGTTTACCTTTCCCCAGTGCTTGATTAGTTCTGATGCGATTTGATCTTGGTCGTCTGTAACTCTGCCATATACTTTAATACTCTGTGGGTAACGTCCTTTGTTACGCTTATTCACCCATTTCCAAAATACGTTCGAACTCGACCCCCCCCCCCCCCCTTCCCGTCATTCTTATCGTCCTAATAAGACTGCTATTTCGCACTCTCCGATTATAGTCTTTAATCTTATTTACTTTATTTCGTGCTTGTTGGTATTATTCCTTTGCTACCATGGCCTCGCTGCTTTCCGCCCCATGAGTTTTCTACTTTTCCTGTATGCAGCACATTTAGCTTTTCTACCCTTTATGGCCCTTTTCAGTCCTTTGTTCACTCTGTATTCAAGTTCCCGTGTTGGCACCCTAATCTTTCCTACACTTTCCTCCCCCGCCTCCACTAAGCTCGCAACTACAGCGTCGGCCATTTTCTGCCCCCCCCCCCTGTGTACGGTTTCAAGCGTTGGTTTCAATTTTGCTTCGAACTTCGCCCAGTCAGCATCCTGTTTGAGTTCCCAAATCTCCTTAAAGCTCCCTTTGCTTCTTACTAGGTTTTTGGCCTTGATCGTCACTGTAATCAAGTTGTCATCACTATCCAACTTCCTTTTACCCTCATCACCCACTTCTACCCCTATTACCTCCCTCCATAAATTAATATCTGTGAGAATAGTCGATTATTGATTTTCTGTCGTTCCTCCCCCAGGTCCATTTCCCCTTACACCTTGGAGTGCGACTAATATCATTACAGGAAGCTTATGCCTTACAATGTTTAAGAGGGAGAGGGAGGGAGAGAGAGAGAGAGAGAGAGAGAGAGAGAGAGAGAGAGAGAGAGAGAGAGAGAGAGAGAATGCCATTTACTTTGTGGTCTAAAAAGTGTCTGTGGCAAATAGGCCAAGGCAGCCGAGCGTTGTTGTGTCGGAACTTTAAATAATTCAATGTGTATGAGAAATAGCACACGTCACGTAAATAAATTCATTCTACTTCTATATTTTAAAGCAATGTTACATTCTACTGATGGTTCACGGTGGCTCAGTGGTTAGAATATTGGACTTTAAACCGAAAAAACGACGGTTAGATCCCGACCAACGGTTACTGCGTCGTGTCCTTGGGCAAGACACTTGATTCAGATCAGATTGCCCACGTGGGGACACAGTGGTGTTGTGTACTAAGCCGTATTGGATGCCAGTGAGACAATTGCCTTCAACTGCTGCCAACTCTGCTTGTGAAGTTGGAGAGTGTAACAGTTGCCCCTGCTGCTTGGTGGCTTTCCCTGGATACTCCGGTTTCCTGCACCCGTAAGTCTGCCCAGCACGATGAGACCCAAGATGGTGTTATTTAGGGCGTAATTTGAAAACGTTTGTCCCGGGGAAACACCCGATTACCCACCAACGAGAGGTGGGGAAAACACCCGCAGTCCCAAACCTTTCCACTCAGGCCTCCCGCATTGTGATATCCCATGCACAGGCCTATCACGCTACCTCCACCCCAAGATGTCCACGTCCCTCAAAACAGATGCCTGGGCATCCCTAATACACGAGCCTGGCTACGCGCTCGATAAGGCCAGATAACTCAAGAATTCTAATCTGACGGCCTCAAACTGAGAAGGGGGAACTTTCACGGCATCCTTCAACGCAGCATTGTTCAAGGGAGATAACTCTATATAGACCGATAATGGACGGTATCAATGTTGAAAATACAATGATTGGTAGTTTGATCCCAAAGGGCGATTGGTTGATTGATTCAGTCAGTAAAGCAGAGAAGATAGTTACATTTAGCTCGGATATAATAGACACGAGTCGATGAAACAAAGAAAATAGAGGACAGATTGAATGGAGTTACGGTCGGATTTAATCAGAAGAGAGCAGAATTTGTTGACACCTGGCAGGCATATATTTTTTGACGGAAAATGGCAGAAAAGACTCCCCTACAGCTCTTTGTTGCCACACCCCGACATTACTGTGCATTGGGTGGAACAGGAGGTAGAACAGCGTACGCACAAGTTATCTCTCTCTTCATCTCGCGGCAAACTAACGGATGGCCCATCAAGTTTTGTATGTTGTTCTTGTCTGTGACACTTTCCATTCCATTTCTGCTTCAAATCTCTATGGCTCAACCACTACAGCTTCTGCTACTACTAATTGCTCTTAACACCTCGTGCAACCGAGTACAACTGCTTCTGCTTTCAGTTATTACCAATATACAAGTACAGTCTTCTATCACCACAACCATAATTGTCTTCTGTGCATGGTGCTACCAGTCACAACCACTGTTCGCCACCACTACTTCTGCCTCCCACAACTGTCACTGCTAGCAGCCAACCTCCACCAGTCCAGAGGTTGGTTCACATTTCTTATTTGATGGGTATCCAGTTTACTCACACCATGTATATCTTACTCGATTGTTCCCATAGGTCACATCCTCATTTGCATACTACGTAGCGGGTAATTGGACATAGTAGCTGTCGGAGAATCATATTGCATGATCACAGCATCAAGTGGTTCTCAGATTTTGAGGCTCAATGGGAAACCCCATAAGGAGGCCTTACCTTACACCACAATATCCACACTTGGATAATGTATTATCATTTTGTTCTACCGTAGTCTTGTTCTGGAATCATCGGTGGTTTTTCTTCGATTATGTTATAGACGGTTATGGGACACTCGTGAATAAACACCTCACTGAGGCCTAGCCTGTTCTACCACGAGTGCTATGTGTATTTGAATTTCTGACCGTTGTTTTGTGGTTCTTTCAGGTATCCCGGCTTCCTCCAACCCTAAAAAGTTGCTTAAAGTGTCGTTAAAGATCAAAACACCAAACAACAAAACAAAAACAATAAACAATCCTTATATTCAAAACCCTGAACAATCTCTGAAATACAAATACTTCCTTTGATATCAGAGGCTATGATAGTTTTTTCCTCGTTGTGTACTTGAAGATATTGAGGTGAATATTTTTCAGCATACCGTTAACACATCACCTGCCTCTGCAATAATCTTCCCCGCAAGGTCTCGGGCATCCGCTTTCCCACGGTCATTAACATACTGATTTTTTTTTTAAATTTCATAGTTGTCTAACAGGGTACATACCTATGCTATACAGCAATATTTTGATATCAAATAATAATATGTAACTAGCGGGGACGCCGGAAGAACTCCAGGGCAGGGGGCATACCCCGGAAAAGGTTTTTTACTAGCACCAGCAGCCCCACCATGACATGCAGAAGCATGCATGTCTCGAAGGTTCGAGATGGGGGAGTCTGAGAGGCGGTGCCCCTCCAATCGGGAGGGGGACACCTCCTCCCAAACTCTCGCATTGAATTGTGAAAGCTCCGGACTTGGGTATATTTTAGCTTTACTTCGAGAATAAATCATTGATAAAAATGAGTGACGAACCCGGAAAGGGCATTGTCTGACCTCTCTCACCCGTGGTCCGAAGGCAGGGAGCGCAACTGCCCCCATACTTCTGGCGTCCCTGGTAACTAGAGAGAAAAATTAAATTGGTAACGACTCTTCAGAGTGGGAGAGAGTCTGAAGTGTACAGAGAGATCCCGTATATGCTCGCTATGTAGAACCTAACCAATTTCGTCTACTTGTAGGCTTCGTCAGAGGCAGGAGCTGCTGCTGTCTCCCCACCTAGTGGTTGGCGGTTACCTGGAGAACCATCCACCACCCCTACATGGCGACATTGGGAAATGCAGTGGATCGATATCCTCTCTTAAAACACAGATTTGTAATGATGTAACGAGGGAGAGAAAAACAGAAACTTTGGGCTGACCTATTATTAGTCTTATTTCACGCTAGCATTGTTCCTATTTTCCGTTCAAAACATAAGTATTATTGAATGCGCAGACACACAAACACATTGATGCTCAGTACCTCGGCCTCTGTACCAGTAGAGATAAATACCCAAAAGCTGTGAAGGTTTTAGTTGTTTTTTTTTCAAAATACGGTCCCTTATCGGAAAACGAGCCGCAGTTGCGAACGTAGGTTATTTCTGTGTTTAACACGTTCTACCTAAAACCACTTGGTAGACAAGCTGATTATCCGGAACGTTTCAATTTTCAATGTTTTCTGTGAAAACAACACTCTTAATGGAGTGGGACCCATAGAATCGTAAAACTATATATACACGAACATTTTGAGGAATTTCGAACTCTAATGTACTCAGATATAATAGCAACATTTCCCTTCTGCCACTGGTGCAACAGAACAAAGCGGCATCAACAGGATGAAAATTAACTTTCTCAACATTTCAGGAGACACTCCCCCAAGAGCAGTATAAGAGTGACATAATTCAAGTCATTTCCTCGACTTATGTTAAGAACAACACGGGAAACGGTGTTACACCAGTGACACTCATGTTACACCAGTGAAAAAAGAGTTATTATTGTTACAAAAATACAGAAGTCTGTTCACCTATGGAGTGGCATACATCGTACAAGTTTTACATATGTGTGGTCAGTCAGAACATCTCACATAACATGAACAAAATCTCACACAATCATCCACCAATTGACAAAAATGATTGATTGATGAATTTGAAAAAAAGTCATCATATTATGAAACCTTAGTCTCTCAATTTGATTTTTCCTTACCGAAAAAAAAGTCACCAAAGTAATTCCCAGTGGGAAAATGTCATTCATATTGCTTTATGGCGGCTTCAGTTAACTCTCCATTGTGAAAATAGAACAATTTTGGCGATTTCACTGATTTTTTTTCAGCCGTAACATTCAGATGGGTCACTGGTGTAACATAAAATTTGTTACATCAGTGACATGTTACTCCAATGACAAAGGAGCGAAAAAAATTATATCTCCCCCAATCTGCTCTTCGAATTCTTAAGGCCTCATTGGATTTATCTTATGGCTTCATACAGACATCCAACAGGCATTACGAAATTTATTGACACATCCCTAAAAACAGAGAATTTGTTGTTACACCAGTGTTTTGTTGAAAGTCGTGATGCAAAACCTTATCGATTTCTCTCCCTGAACTTGGCGTTACACAAGTGACATAAAATCTTGGGACAAGATTTTGAGTGATATATACGCAAATACTTTGCTGAGATGATCAGAAGCGAGCAAATGAAGGGAATTTATCTATATGTGGTTACCCTTTACCCAACGCAGACGATAACAAAATTTATTATTTTAAATATCATTTTTTTAAATTTAAAAAAAAATCTCAACAAAACCATATCATGTGACCCCTCATTGGAACGAGCTCAATGAGCTCGTTCCAATGAGGGGTCACATGATATTGTTTTGTTGAAATATTTTGAAAAATTTAATTTTTTCAACTGCTCAATTTGCATATTACGCGGGCGTATGCGGGCGATTCGTTAGGTAATGGGTTAAAATATTTGAAACAAATGGAGTATCCTGACTAGATTATATATGAATTACAAACACGGCTTTGTTATGCATTATGCATTCGGACATGTTACACCAGTGACATTTTTGTTCGAAGGAGCTTGAATTTTAAAAACAGAGCAAGATACACAGAAGGCCACTTATTTTCCGACAATTGCTCCTCCCAGTATCTCCAAAATGAGAACCTGAGATTCATTGACAAGTGTTTATTGAATTAGATATTTGCCCTGGACACAAAGTTTACCGGTTCTGTAGAATTACCCAGGGTACTGTGCTGCCTAAAATTTTGTAATTTATTTGGACCCGCAAAATGGAAAAAGACGATTTTTCATGCTTTCTTGTTCAAAATTATGATTCATTTGTAGTCTGAATATGCCACACTGATCTTGACTTCAGTGCTATAACTTCTGAGAACAAATATGAAATCATTAAAAGGAGTGGTTGACAAAGTGGTTTTTTTTATTGATTTCCATGTATATTGTGTTGAAATGTGCGGACGCTTGGCCGCACATTTCTGGTAAACAAGTTCTACTTTACTGGTAAAATAGGACCCCGCAACCAACGCCTGGGGTGGAAGTCTTCTAAATAGGTAGCATAAGTATAAACAATTAGCTAAAGTTAACTGTATGCCTATATTTTGGTCATGATATAGCCATGGGTGCAGAAAGTGATCCTAAACACCAAATAACAAACAAAGAAACCCGACACCTTAAAATGCGAGTCCTTTGCAACACGTAAATTACACTCTTGTTTAGGGTTCCATTGTGGAAGAAGAACACGATTATCAGCCTGAAGGTTGGTTGGCAAGCCCAGTACCATGCATACTTCGTCCTAATTAGGCCCAGTTGGTTACAGGCAAGTAGCAAGAGCCGATCACCATGAATGTACGTCATCGTTCTCGGGAGGCTCTAATCAAAATTTAACTGACTGTCGTTCTTTTCGACCTAGTACAGATTTCGATACAAACAGTTAATGGTAATTTTAATCAATCTTATGTTTTGAAACATCTCTTGAACATTCAAAGTCCAAGGTGGCTAGAGGCACGAAACGTTTGAATTTATTTCAGGATGATGTCATATTTTTAGAAATTATTTTTACCATAGAGAGAGAAACAAATACATATAAGCCGTTTCTACAGGAACATAATTTTATTTCTCGAAATAGAAAATGGCATTATTATTTTTATTCGTTGTTGTTTTTATAGTAGACAAATAGTCTTTTTGTTTTTACAGTGCGGAATTCTGGTTAACCCTTTGGATCCTGGTGGTATCTTCCATATCAGTTCAATGGCGGCAATTGGAAGAGTCCATATTCATTATATGGGGATAGACCAATTAATATTTTCAACGTACAGCCCCCAAGGCTGCACGTTGAAGATATTGATTGTTCTGCCCCACACATTCTCCTAACAGCTATCCCACTCAATGTAATTATGACGTATCACGTTCCTATGCTGGAAAAGGGCTCGCCAGGTTTAAAGGGTTAAAAAGTGGACATGGTTATAGTCCCACTATAGACTTTCGTTCCTTCATCGAATTGATTTCTTCAGGACACGGTGAAAAGAATTGAATTTAATACTAAGAAACTTTGTAAAAGAGCCTAGCTTATCGCGAGGTATTCATCAGTTTTGATAGGAACTTGTCTAAATACAGACGATGGAACTGCCATACATTTTCGAAGAATAACTGTACATTTTTACAGCTTTGTAATAAACTCTGTACACGTAAAAGCCCACCACCGCTATGATGCGTCACTAGCATCATTTTGTTGCTTCTTATTTGAAAGAACTACTTTTATTTCTTTAAAAGAAAGCAATTCTTTAAAATAATAATAATATACAAATGTTGCGGTTCTGTTTCGTTTATTATTGTTTCAAAGGAGTATTGAGTTAGGTTTCATGTTCGTACCGACAGTCAGTGACCCGGGAATACTGTCGAAAACCTTTCGCTCTCGTCCTCGCCACGTTCGGGCATTTTGAGACCCTGGATTCTGGCTTGATCAGGATAAATGAGGTGAGTGTATGATGGATGGTGCGGAATATTGGGGCGGGGTGTGCTGCTAATGCTCGATACGCATAGAACTGAGCCAATGAAGCGTAGATAAAGAAATACCATCCTCAGTTCAGTGATTGGATTCCACAATTGTTGCATTCTGCTATAAGATCAACGATACCGGCTTCTGCTCGCTGTTTGTTACCACTGTCACAGACTTACTTCCCTTTAGTCACTATACGGCATCTCACATTTTACACGTCCTTAAGCGGCAGTTCTTCCCTGGGAGTTATGCAGGTGGTAAGCGACATTACCACGTATAACAAAGCAACTTGGGCTGCGTGCGTGATGTATACTATTAAAAAAAAGTAGGGGATATAAGATAAAAGTGAGATATATGAAGAAATATATTTATATTTTCATCAAAAAGACAGTTGAGGCATTGTACAGTGACATCTGGTCAATGATTTCAGCGATGGTTGGGTGTCTGACAAGCACACATTCCACGCGCTGAGCCGTAGAAGACACGGACGGTCAGTCAGAGAATTTACCACATTAAGTCTAAGACCCCAATACCGTGTAAATCCTCCTCTGTTCGAGACAAGCGCGGACCCGACGTGGCATACTCCTCACCAAACGTCCAATATCAGCTTGACTGATGTTATTCCATTCTTCCTGCAGTGCAGCGGCGAGTTCCTAGACATTGGTAGGGGCTGTTGGCGTTGTCGTAGGCGCCTGCTAAGCATATCCCAGAAGTTTTCGATTGATGAAATGGCTGGATTTAGTGCTGGCCAAGGCAGTGTAGTGATGTTCTGCTTATGGGGGAACTCTGTGGCGACACGGGCCATGTGTGCTCTTGCATTGTCATCATGGAAAATTAATCGACTACCGTGGCGTCGCGCAAATGGCACCACATGAGCTGCTAACATGTTGCCACGGTAGTACTGCCCCGTGACACGCCCTTGGATGACAGGTAACGCTGTTCTGCTTGTCATGGTTATGCCCCCCTCCCCTCCACACACCATAACCGATCCACCACGAAAACGATCGTGCTGCCTAGCGGTTACGTCATGGTATCGTTCGTTCCGCCGCCGCCACACTCTGTTTCGCCTGTCGTGGAAGTCGAGAGTGAACCTCGATTCATCGGAAAACATGACGTTGCAGTCCAATTTCTGAGGTACTTTGATGGCGATTATGTAATGCTGTGGTTCGGATGAAACGATCTTGGTCAGCAGTTGTCGCCCTTGGACGACCTGACAGAAGTCTGTCATCAACATTGCCTATCTGACGGTAGCGTGACCACAACCTGCTAATCACCGATTGAGTGACGTTGAGAATTTAAGCCACTGCAGTCTGTCTGTTGCCAGCTTCCAACATGCCAACAGCACGTAAACGTTCGTCACGTGTCAGTCTTCGCATGCCTCAGAAGTTACGTTTCGACCAGAAACTATTGATGAACGAGTTAATACCAAGAAAAGAACGATGTGACCTCAAAAAGGCCCGTCCAGTAGAAATGAAAATTTCAAAACGTACCCCACAGACATTAACACGGCGCTCGGGCTAAAAACCTGCACGAAGTTTTCGTGGGCCGGTGGCATTCATGATCCACCCTAAACTTGGTAACATATTGATGTGTCCAATCACGCGTATCCAATACCATTTTCCGAAAATATCAACATCAGTTTGGATATCCCCTACTTTTTTTGAATAGTATATTAGAAGAACTGCAACTTAATGAAAGCAATGCTTGTGTACAAAATAGATGTATTGGACTGAATTTACAATATGAACACTTCGATACATGTATATGTTGTTGATTGATCCACTACTTAACACTGGTGACCAGGACGGGATTTTATCTACTCATTTTCCACGGACTTTTGAGTACAACACAGAATAATCGTTCAGTTTCAAATTTGGTTCAGTCTTAGACAGGGACGTGGGGTTGTGGTTGTGCCCCCCCCCCCCCCCCCCCAATCCTGGCCAAAATTCCCTTTAGTTGGAAATGAGGATGGCAAGTTATAGATTTTAGAGATTATTTGGTGAAGGTGATGTCTCCTTTACTCCCTAAAATTTCAACTCGGTTTCAAATCGGCAAAAATTCCAACTGCTGCTATTTATATATACAGTGTACGCAATATCGAGCTTCATAAGCATTCGTGAATCTGCCAGTTTTAAGGTTTTTGTCGCATCTCCATTCTGTCAGCAATTGAAACTATGAGTAGTTTTTGTCATTTAAATTTAGTTTTTATTCAGCCTCAACTGATTTGGTAATTCGTGACGATAGTGTGATAACATTGCCATTATTTGTGTAGCTTTAACAAGGCTGTTCAATAAGTTCAACTTCAGAAAGTCGAAGTAAGCTATCCAATTGCCATTTCACGAGTGAATGTCTGTTAGGCTGAGCGTCGGTCATTTTTATTCAGCATTGCCCACAGCCTTTAATTCAGGTCACCACAAAATTTTGTCTGTAAGTTTAGGGCCATATCTAGATGAGAAACTCCTTTGTTGCGAATGGTCAGTTGTTTTGGCTGCGGGAGTTCTAATCCCAAAATTGTTCAATTCAGTAGTACATAGATGATGGAAACCTATTGCAGCTTAATACGCAATGAGAAAGAGGACCTGGAGAAAGTGAGGGAAACACCCACTAACCCATCTCCACTACCTACTCCACCCGCGCCTAACCCAACCTCCTCACCAAGGAGGTCGGAAGTCATGGAGGAACTGGAGGAAGAGGAAGGGAAGATGGAGGTTAACCAATCTGGCCCAGGATCTCCCATCAGTTCTAACCACTCTAGCCACCAATCAGAGGATGAGGAGGAGCCCAAAAACGACGAAGCGAACGAAGATACAGCTTGGGCTGACTTCATCGATAAAATGGACCAGCACCTCAAGACATTCGGCAGCCTTAAAATTGATTTCTCCGGGACCATGAATGGATACATCAGATTTGTCAAGGACTACTATGACAAAGAGTTCGTGGACGACATGCTAGAAGAGGAGCATATAAGATCCGTGACCAGAATTTTCACCGCTACATGAATCCACCCAGTGCCACCATCTCCCCACCTACACAAAAGAAGAAACGCCGGAAACAGAAACATAGGCGCCGCTAGACCATTCAACCAGAGAAGTCTGGACTGGGAAACGGCTGATCTCTTGACTGCTGTGCTCACTACCTGCGGTTGGCATAAATTGATATCTATTTCGCGAAAGGGGTCGCAAAGGGGTTCGACGAACCCCACATTGTCCCAACGCGCTTTCGGCGCGCGAAACCTCGAATCTGCAGCTTAATAAATGACCTGTTATGATGTTCAGAAGGAAAACATTCTTCTTTGGACAAGATCGGTTGACCATGAAGGCTGCGAGGTTCGAACCTTAGTTGTTTTGCACAGTCTCCAGACACTTGCTGTGTTGTATTTTTTTAACTCTCATAAAGATTCAATCAATATGTTCTCGCACAAGTAATTGTTATGCAATAGTATTCCAACACTACCTGATAGTCCCACTGTGTGAACTGCTCAAAGTTCTCAGCTTGATCATTTGTTCATCACAATTCAATTTCCAGAATAATACAAAATAAGAATAACCAGATAATTCTATCATAAATGTGTTGGCATTTTAGTTACTAGAATCAATTTTATTCCCTGTTTTATGGTTTTATATTCAAACTTTTTCTCTCTTCGGGAGGAGGGAACCCCCTCCTGGTCCCTTCCCCTAGATGGAAATTCACTACCCTCCAACCACCCAATCGGAAACCTCAAGCCACGTCCCTGGTCTCAGGCGCAGGTGAAAATTTTCACTCTTGGACAAGCTACACCGTTCAACGAGGGAACTGCTGACTTGACACAGTAGCTTATGTCGAAAGAATGGATTTCTTTTCGAAGCAAATGACATTAGTAATGATAATAAAAAGAGAGCTACCCTCCTTAGCCAAGTTGGGGCAAAGACATATTCGTTAATATGTGCATTAATTCGCCCAAATAAACCCGAAGAAAAAACGTACCAACAAATCGTGGAGTTAGTAAGTCAACACACTAATCCCAAACCTTCTGAGATCACGGAACGTTTCAAATTTCGAAGTCGTCTTCGTCAGCCTAATGAATCAATACAAGTGTTTTCTGCTGAACTGAAAAGACTAACAGAGCACTTGAAACATGGACCTACGCTCGATAAAATGGTGCGAAACCAATTTGTCTCAGACATAGATGACCAAAGAACACAGAGGAAGTTATTTGAACAACCCATTGATACCTCAAACCAAAAAATGTTGGACACTGCACTCTCCATGTACAATGCGATTACCACACAGAATGTAACAGACATTAGCCGTTCTAACAAAAATGGCATGGCGTCAATTGACATTCCAGACAGTATCAATGAAGTTGACATTGACATTTTAACAACAAAGCCGATTCAGTGACCTAACTATAATCCAAGTAAGAAGTGTTATAGATGTGGAGGCATGCACAGTTGTGAAACATGTACATTTAAGAATAGTTAATGTCCTTATTGCTACAGAATGGGTCATATTTCGACTGTGTGCAAAAAGAAGAACCGAGACAACTCAAAAAGAAATCCACGCGAGGAAAAGACAACCAACTCTCAAAATGTCAGGAATATTCAGGATATTACTGACAATGACGAATCTGACTATATTAATTACACTATTTTTTGTATATCATCCCCAAATGTACCACCATACACTCTGCCATTAACTGTAAATGACACTAAAATAGAAATGGAATTGGACACGGGAGCAGGGGTATCCACATTGAACAAAAGAGCTTATGATACACTCAAAGACCCCCCACCATTATCAATCATGCACTAAACGAGTGCTTTGTACCTATACCGGGGAAAACAAGCATAACAGTGATGGGTGAAACAGAAGTCTGAAATTTTTAAACAGCTCAGTACAACTCATTAATACTGAAACTAAATATAAAAACATACTAAAAAGGTTTCCTGGTGTATTCAGACCTGATTCAGGCACACTAAAAAAATGTACAGGAAATATTTATATAAAAAAAGATGCGGTCCCCAGGTATTTTAAACCACGCCCAATACCAAATGCATTGCATGAAAGTGTTGAAGAAGAAAATGACGACTTGGTACGCGAGAACATTATTGAACCGGTACATTTTAGCGAATGGGCAGCCTCAGTGGTTCCCATTGTTAAAACCAAGAACACGATACGCCTTTGTGGTGACTACAAAGTCACAATCATCAAAGTTTCAGAATTGGAAAGACATCCTCTCCCTTTAGTTGATGACCTGTTAGCCTCTGTTTCAAACTGTTAAGTATTTAGTAAACAAGACATGACCAATGCTTATTCCCAGCTTCTATTGGATGAAGATTCAAAAACATACACCACAATCACTACACACCGTGGTCTCTTCCAGTATATACGTTTGCCATCAGGCATAAAATCTGCTGCTTCAATTTTCCAGCGAGCGAGCGAATCTATTCTAAAAAATATTCAGGGTGTAGTGGCATTCCAAGATGACATTCTCATTTCTGGCCCCACCAAAGAAATCCATGACAAAATTTTACTTGAAGTGTTATGCCGACTTTCCACTTCTGGACTGCGGTTAAATCGGGAAAATGTCACTTGCACATGTCTGAAGTAGTATATTTAGGTCACAAGATCGCCAGTGAAGGTACACAACCAGTTGAATAAAAATTCCGTGCAATATCCCATGCACCCGAACCCAAAACAGTTTCCGAATTGAAATCTTTCATTGGCATCATATCATATTGCAGGAAATTTTTACCCAATATATCACACATGATGGAATCACTTAATTGTCTCCCTCGTCGGATGTTGCGATATGTAACGAATTTCCCAGTTACCAGTATCGTACCATTTCGTAACTGCTCCACGGAGATGGTTAAATTTCAGAAGGCCAAGGCTCTCGTCTTGACGTCGCTACAAGCTTTTGTTTTCATCGTAGATGACTCCTTTCTGCGGCTTCAATTTCAATATAAATTTTTGGATTGGGAGGTTATTTTCAAGAATGTTCATGGGGGCATACAGAATATGATTCGCTACATCATCCGAGCCCTGCAGGGGGAAGATGTGGGCGAGCACAAGAGGGGGTGTCCCCCCTCTCATTGGAAACATTTTGCAATTCGAGACAAAAAACCCCCACGATTTCCTTGACTTTGAGTCCGTTTGTGTCCATAAATTATAAGTTGTGAAAGGCATCAATAATACGGCCACAATGTGGAGTAACAAGTTGTGAAAGGCATCAATAATTAGGCCACAATGTGTACTTATAAATTATGGACACAAACGGACTCAGAATCAAGTAAATATTAAAATAATTTCTTGCCTGATGTTCCCTATATGGCATATGCCCCCTCACCCCCACCAATGTCTGCATGTTTGTTCATACACAGTGAGTTCCAAAAAATAACCACTTCGAGTTTTTCCATTCAAATAATTTAATTTGCGGATTATATGAACCTGACGCTAGGACTGACTGGAGTCCCATAGGTAAAGCTATACCAAAGATTTATAACGTTTAGCCTATCATTCCCATTTCGATCTTCGACAAATTAAGTGTGGACTGCCATTGATCGCTGAGATGCAAGGAAGTAGCGTTCTTTCAGTTCCGATAGTCCGTGAACTGAAAGTGTGCTAGCGTTTCTTGGCTTTTCTTCTGTGTTTATCACGCGGCGAAGAAAACTATCCAACAGTGATTTAGTACAAGTAATCCACCCTTCTCTATACACGAGCATAACATTAAACATTTACACGTTCAGTCTCAATATTCAAGTGTTCTTTTCAATATACTTGTTTTCGTGGGTCCTCCTTTATAACTGTCTCCATTTAGCCGTGTCTGTATCTCACAAATTTTCTGACGCCTTTGTCTCTGGTAATAATATTTTCCTACACATGGCCAACCTGACAGTCAATAAACTCTGCTTCCTTCTTCAGAAATGGAATCTCTACTCAGAATGAATGAAAGGTTTTAGCGCGCCGAAGGCGCGCAGGGACGATGTGGGATTTACAAATCCCTTGCGACCTGGTTAACCTTATTTTATTTCACTTGGATCACACAGGTCTAGCTTTCCTATTGCTTCAAATGGGGTCTGAGGGGGTATGCACGCGGTTAGAATTCCCGGCAGTTTACGTTGGAGTGATAGATTGTCAATAATCAGTCCTCAACGCCATTAAGACTATTAGAGAGTGGGCTCTATTCGGTTCTAGCTTGGCGATGGTAGAGGTTTGAGTCCCACCATGGTGGCGAGCCAGAATATAATGTTGTGCGATGGCAAATTTAAGGGAAGAAGAGAAAAGAAAACCAAACAGCAATGCCGGTTTGATAGCGGCCCCGGTATATGACCATAGCGGTTACAAAAAAAGGAGTGGAGAAAGCTCCAACAGTTTAGTTTTGAAAAACCGGGAGTCATCCATCAGGCCTTCTGGGAGATAGGATGCCGTATGTGATTATGAGGTATCTGGTTATCCTTCGGGAATTCCAAATGACCTCCCCCCCCCCCAAAAAAAAACAAAAACAAAAAAAACTCTCACAGACACACACACCGAAAGCCCTTAAAAGGGCTGTTAAGTCTTTATTCAAATGTTTATTTATATAAAATGTACACTCTTCCACAGCCAGACAAGCTTGTTTCAATCCTTGCCTGGTGTTTGGTGGTTTCTTGTGTATGTTAACAGAAAGGTATGTTGCACCAATTCCTCCTGCGCTTTGTTTACCATTTCCATGCGTCTTCTTGATAAGAGTGTTACAAGAAAATTTGAGAATGTTCAATTAGAAAAGTTATAGGTAGAGAGAAAGATAGGTATCCGCTATTGTATATTGTGACTGTTGTGTGATTGTTGCTAAGGATGGGGTAAGGGGTGTGTTTCTTCGGTGCCCACTCACCACACGCAGAGTTGCGAGGCAATTCTCACAGACTCAATCCTAAAGATCTCATTGAGTAGCGAGGCAATCCCTACTGACTCCACGCAGTTTAATTCTAATGAGTAATTTTAATTTACTGTGGCTTATTTTGTTTTTCTGTTAAGGGTTCGGTGTTCGTTATTTATTTATTTATTTATATTTATTTATTTATTTATTTATTTATTTATTTATTTATTGGTGTTTAAGGTCACATATTTATGCACAACGGCTAATCATGACCGCGACAGTTTTACGGGTGGAGGAAGCCGGAGTACCCGGAGAGAACCACTGAGCAACGGCGAGCAACTTCCAGCTCCCCAACATACGAACTCCACACAAGCAGGGTTAGCATTGGTTGAAGACAAATGCACCATCGACGTGCAGTACGCCTTAGTACACAACGCCACCGTGCCCTCACGCGGGCGATGGAGATGAAGTGTCTTGCCCAAGGACACAACGCGGTTGCCGCAGGTGGGATTCGAACGGAGGACCTCTCGGCTTGCAGTCTGCACCTCTACCTACTGAGCCACCGCGCTCCCTCGGTGTTCGTTCAGCTGCACCATTGATTCACTATCCTGAAGTATGTGGAGGGTTTTGTTATATAGGTCTTATTAAACGCATTTCAATCGCGCTTCAGCAGAGTCGCGAGGCAGTCCTCACAGACTCTATCCTAAAGTTCTCAATGAGTAGCGAGGCAATCCTCTCTAACTCCACGCAATTTAGTTATATTGTATAATTTTTTATTTTTTATTTTTTTTGAACTTATTTTGTTTTTCTGTTAAGGGATCGGTGTTCGTTCAGCTCAACCATTAATTCACTATCTTGGAGTCTGTTGAGGGTTTTGTTTTGTAGGTCTTTTAATCGTGTATCAATAGTTTCAATTTTTGCTAGCTCGTGAAGTTCCTTTATCGGTGTCTATTTGGGTTTGCATAGTGCCACACGCAGGGCATAATTTTGAATCCTCTGTAGCTTCTGGATGTTGGTTTTGCTCAGGTCACTTGTTATTATGGCACCGTATTCTAGTACCGGACATATAAATGTTTTGTAGAGCTTGATAAGCACATCTTTGTTTGCTCCCCAATTTCTACCTCTGATCATCTTCAGAAAATTGATACGTTTAGTAGCTCTAACCGTAATGGAGTTTACGTGACTGTTTAGACTGAGATTGCTATCTAGGATAAATCCCAAAAATTTGGCCTCTTTGCTTGCTTCTAATTTGTGATTGTATAACTGAGATCGATACTGGGGACTGGTTTTTTCCTTTGCTCCTTCAAGAACGTAACTTTTTGAGTTTTGGCGGCATTGAGTTTGATGCGCCACAGGGAGCACCAGCTCTCAAGATCACGAATGGTATCCTGTAGACGATTTTTAATTATGTTTCGGGACTTGCTGGCCGTCCAAATGCCTTTGTCGTCTGAGAACTGCGATAGTTCAACACAGTTTTTCCCTACTTTTTCTATGTCATTCGCATATATTATGAAAAGAGGCGGACTTAGAACCGACCCTTGTGGCGTTCCCGCTTCGAGTATAACTTCCTATGACACCTCGCGATTAACCCTCACCTTAATGTTTCGGTCAGTTAGAAATGATGATATGATCCTCAGAATTTTAGTGGGTAATCCCATTTTCGCTAGTTTGTATCTCACGCCATTGTGCCATACCGAGAACGCTTTTTCTACATCCAAGAAAAGCGCTGTTCCGATTTCGTTTTGACTAAATGCTGTTTTCATATCATCGACCAGTCTATATACGTGTTCGATTTCTTCTTTCTGACTCCTATACGCTCTTTGCCATTTGTTGAAAAACTTGATTGATTCGAGATAGCTGCGAAGTCTCGCAGTGAGAATCCGCTCAAATATTTTTCCGACACAGCTAAGCAAGCTGATTGGGCGGTAGTTAGAAGGGTTGGTAAGGTCTTTGTCGGGTTTAGGTATCATTACTCCTGTGGCCACTTTCCAGCATTTTGGGAAGTACCCACAGGAGAGACAGCAGTTTAGGAGTTTGGTAAGTCTACAGTTGAAGATGTTGGGGCACTGTTTCATTATTTTGTAAGAGACTTCGTCTTCCCTTGGGGACGAAGATGACTTGCATTTTCTGATTATACCCATGACCTCTTCTACGCTTATTGGTTCGGTTAATTCATGGTCGTCCCCGTCTTCATGCCTTTGGTCGAAGTTCGGTTCATTGAAAATTGAGTTGTTATCATGGACAAATTTATTTACTTTTACCTTAAAATCGTTGTCATATCTGTTCCCTTCTTGTGGACGGTGCGCTTTCTTTAGAAGTTCGGCAAAAGCGCTGGCTTTTGCCTTGTCGTCCGTGGCCATAGTTCCGTAGCTAGTCTTCAGCGCATTATTATTGGCACTTTTGCTCTTTTGGCCAGTAAGAGTTTTAAATGTATCTCAGAACCTCTTAGGTTCTCTCAGCCCATTCAGGTTTTCTGTTGCTTTCTCCCAACTCACGCGATTGTCGTTAGCTATGGCATTTTTTACTTCTCCATGTAGGTGATTATACGCGGTTTTAAGTTCTGCTCTCTACATTTGATCATTCTCTGATTGGTAAGCCCGGAAGGCTTTTCTTTTATGTTTGATTATTTGAAGAGTTGTTTGGGTTATTCTGTTTATCCAGGTCCGTGAAGTTAGCTCACTGTTCAGCGTTCAACATTCGTTCAACATTCGTGTGAAGATAGCTCAGTGTTCAGCGTTCAACATTCGTTCAACATTCGTGTGAAGATAGCTCAGTGTTCAGCGTTCAACATTCGTTCAACATTCGTTCAACATTCGTGTGAAGTTAGCCCAGTGTTCAGCGTTCAACATTCGACCAACATTCGTGTGAAGTTAGCTCAGCGTTCAGCGTTCGACATTCCCCAAAATTCAGTGTGCCATATGTCGAATCTGGGCTTTCACTCGAGGTTTATCCTTTATGCAACCGACTGCCCATCGTTTACATCTACAACACTCATATCTGGGCGACCATTCTCACCTGAAGTGATATTACTGATTTTTACTACTCCAGTTCAACGTTCAACGTTCGACCTATATTCGTGGGAAGTTAGCTCAGCGTTCAGAATTCAGTGTGCCAGCTCCGAATCTGTGCTTTCACCCGAGATATAGCCTTCATAGGACCGACTGCCCATCGTCTGCTTCTAAGAACAATCATATCTGGGGACCCCCTCTCGCCTGAAGCGATACTGGTGACTTTTATTATTCCAGTTCAGCGTTCAGCTTTCGATTATCCTTCGTGTGGAGTGTGCGCAGCATTCAGCGTTTGACATTCGGCAATATCTGGAGTCTGAAGAGAACACAACCATAGATAATAAGTGGGATCGGTGCAATCATCGCCGGGAGGGGCAACCTTCATGCAAACGACTGTCCGAGTATCCAACATAATTATAACAACACTCAAACCTAGGCGCCCCACTTAATGCTTTGGTTTCTCTAATTAGAAGGCAGTCCCCATCGTAGAGACAACCTTTTGATTTAACGCTGTCAGGCACTGCAGGTCGGTAATGTGGTATTACTGAGAACAAGCTCGGTCATAGGGCTACATATCCTGTGGGACTCCTGATTCAACCGGGACATGTTCTGAATAGCTTCCGTCAACCATTATCCTCATCTTACGTTGGGGCAGGAACTTTTTCAGCCAGTGGTGGGTGTATTAATGCAATCGATGCACTTATGCAATCGATGTAATAATAAATAGGCGACCCCCCCCCCCCCCCGCCTATAGCAGCATTAATTGGGGGAGTCGTGCATCCGAGCTCATCGTTCAACATTCGAATAACCTTCGTATAGTGTGAGCACAGCAATCAGCGTTCAAAATTCGTCAGTATCTGAAGTTTGAAGAGAACACATCCCTAGATCATGAGTGGGATCGGTGCAATCATCGCTGGAAGGAGGTAGCCCTCGTGCAAGCGACTGCTCGAGTGTCCGCAGTCTACATAATTATAACAACACTCAAACCAAGAAGCCCCCCCCCCCCCCCCCCCCCGGATGCTTTGATCTCTATATAGGAGGCGGCAGTCGTCAGCGAAGATGCGAACCTTTGATTTAAAGATGTCAGGCGGGCAGTTGTTGTGACATAAGTATAAAGTAGAGGTCCTAGGATAATACCCTGTGGGATTCTGATTCAACCGGGACATTTTCTGAAATGTTTCCGCCAAAGACTACTCTTATCTGACGTTTGGTCATGGAAGGGTGGATGCACTAATGCAATCGATGCACTTATGCAATCGAGCGCACTAATAAAGACATGTACCCCCTCCTCCACGCATATAGCGGCATTAATTATCCCCGCTTTCGTCGGGGATATTGTCGTTATCTCTCCGTCCGTACGTACGTACGTACGTCCGTCCGTACGTCCGTCCGGTGTTACATTCACTTGCATTAATGTTTAAACTATGCTAATGTGTTCAGGTATCACCAGTACATGTGCATGAAGGTTTCGGGATTTTGATTTGGTTCCAAGTGGTTCCAGTGGAACCATTTTTATCCTTAGAAAATCTTTGTCCGCTGAAAGGTTCTTAGGGTATTGAATTCGATACGTTTAAACCATGTTAACATGTTCAGATAGCATCTGTAGATGTGCATGAAGGTTTCGGAATTTTGATTTGGGTCCAAGTGGTTCCAGTGGAACCACTTTTATCCTTAGAAAATCTTTGTCCGCTCAAAGGCTCTTAGGGTATTGAATTCGAAACTTTTAAACCATGTTAACATGTTCAGATAGCATCTGTAGATGTGCATGAAGGTTTCGGAATTTTGATTTGGGTCCAAGTGGTTCCAGTGGAACCACTTTTACCCTCAGAAAATCTTTGTCCGCTCAAAGGCTCTTAGGGTATTGAATTCGAAACATTTAAACCATGTTAACATGTTCAGATAGCATCTGTAGATGTGCATGATGGTTTCGGAATTTTGATTTTGTTCCAGGTGGTTCCAGTGGAACCACTTTTATCCTTAGAAAATCTTTGTCCGCTCAAAGGTTCTTAGGGTATTGAATTCGAAACGTTTAAACCATGTTAACATGTTCAGATAGCATCTGTAGATGTGCATGAAGGTTTCGGAATTTTGATTTGGGTCCAAGTGGTTCCAGTGGAACCACTTTTATCCTTACAAAACCTTTGTCCACTCAAAGGCTCTTAGGGTATTGAATTCGAAATGTTTAAACCATGTTAACATGTTCAGATAGCATCTGTAGATGTGCATGAAGGTTTTGGAATTTTCATTTGGGTCCAAGTGGTTCCAGTGGAACCACTTTTACCCTCAGAAAATCTTTGTCCGCTCAAAGGCTCTTAGGGTATTGAATTCGAAACGTTTAAACCATGTTAACATGTTCAGATAGCATCTGTAGATGTGCATGAAGGTTTCGGAATTTTTATTTGGTTCCAGGTGGTTCCAGTGGAACCACTTTTATCCTTAGAAAATCATTGTCCACACAAAGGCTCGTAGGGTATTGAATTTGAAACGTTTAAACCATGTTAACATGTTCAGATAGCATCTGTAGATGTGCATGAAGGTTTTGGAATTTTGATTTGGGTCCAAGTGGTTCCAGTGGAACCACTTTTATCCTTAGAAAGTCTTTGTCCGCTCAAAGGCTCTTAGGGTATTGAATTCGAAACGTTTAAACCATGTTAACATGTTCAGAGAGCATCTGTAGATGTGCATGAAGGTTTCGGATTTTAGATTTGGTTCCAGGTGGTTCCAGTGGAACCACTTTTATCCTTAGAAAATCTTTGTCCGCTCAAAGGTTCTTAGGGTATTGAATTCGAAACGTTTAAACCATGTTAACATGTTCAGATAGCATCTGTAGATGTGCATGAAGGTTTCGGAATTTTGATTTGGGTCCAAGTGGTTCCAGTGGAACCACTTTTATCCTTAGAAAATCTTTGTCCGCTCAAAGGCTCTTAGGGTACTGAATTCGAAACGTTTAAACCATGTTAACATGTTCAGATAGCATCTGTAGATGTGCATGAAGGTTTCGGAATTTTTATTTGGTTCCAGGGGGTTCCAGTGGAACCACTTTTATCCTTAGAAAATCTTTGTCCGCTCAAAGGCTCTTAGGGTATTGAATTCGAAACTTTTAAACCATGTTAACATGTTCAGATAGCATCTGTAGATGTGCATGAAGGTTTCGGAATTTTGATTTGGGTCCAAGTGGTTCCAGTGGAACCACTTTTACCCTCAGAAAATCTTTGTCCGCTCAAAGGCTCTTAGGGTATTGAATTCGAAACATTTAAACCATGTTAACATGTTCAGATAGCATCTGTAGATGTGCATGATGGTTTCGGAATTTTGATTTTGTTCCAGGTGGTTCCAGTGGAACCACTTTTATCCTTAGAAAATCTTTGTCCGCTCAAAGGTTCTTAGGGTATTGAATTCGAAACGTTTAAACCATGTTAACATGTTCAGATAGCATCTGTAGATGTGCATGAAGGTTTCGGAATTTTGATTTGGGTCCAAGTGGTTCCAGTGGAACCACTTTTATCCTTACAAAACCTTTGTCCACTCAAAGGCTCTTAGGGTTTTGAATTCGAAATGTTTAAACCATGTTAACATGTTCAGATAGCATCTGTAGATGTGCATGAAGGTTTTGGAATTTTCATTTGGGTCCAAGTGGTTCCAGTGGAACCACTTGTACCCTCAGAAAATCTTTGTCCGCTCAAAGGCTCTTAGGGTATTGAATTCGAAACGTTTAAACCATGTTAACATGTTCAGATAGCATCTGTAGATGTGCATGAAGGTTTCGGAATTTTTATTTGGTTCCAGGTGGTTCCAGTGGAACCACTTTTATCCTTAGAAAATCTTTGTCCACACAAAGGCTCGTAGGGTATTGAATTTGAAACGTTTAAACCATGTTAACATGTTCAGATAGCATCTGTAGATGTGCATGAAGGTTTTGGAATTTTGATTTGGGTCCAAGTGGTTCCAGTGGAACCACTTTTATCCTTAGAAAGTCTTTGTCCGCTCAAAGGCTCTTAGGGTATTGAATTCGAAACGTTTAAACCATGTTAACATGTTCAGAGAGCATCTGTAGATGTGCATGAAGGTTTCGGAATTTAGATTTGGTTCCAGGTGGTTCCAGTGGAACCACTTTTATCCTTAGAAAAGCTTTGTCCGCTCAAAGGTTCTTAGGGTATTGAATTCGAAACGTTTAAACCATGTTAACATGTTCAGATAGCATCTGTAGATGTGCATGAAGGTTTCGGAATTTTGATTTGGGTCCAAGTGGTTCCAGTGGAACCACTTTTATCCTTAGAAAATCTTTGTCGTCTCAAAGGCTCTTAGGGTATTGAATTCGAAACGTTTAAACCATGTTAACATGTTCAGATAGCATCTGTAGATGTACATGAGGGTTTCACAATTTTGATTTGGGTCCAAGTGGTTCCAGTGGAACCACTTTTACCCTCAGAAAATCTTTGTCCGCTCAAAGGCTCTTAGGGTATTGAATTCGAAACGTTTAAACCATGTTAACATGTTCAGATGGCATCTGTAGATGTGCATGAAGGTTTTGGAATTTTGATTTGGGTCCAAGTGGTTCCAGTGGAAACACTTTTACCCTCAGAAAATCTTTGTCCGCTAAAAGGCTCGTAGGGTATTCAATTTGAAACATTTAAACCATGTTAACATGTTCAGATAGCATCTTAGGGTATTGTCGGGGATATTGTCGTTATCTCCGTACATACGTACGTACGTACGTCCGTCCGTCCGTACGTACGTACGTCCATCCGGTGTTACATTCACTTGCATTAATGTTTAAACTATGCTAATGTGTTCAGGTATCACCAGTACATGTGCATGAAGGTTTCGGGATTTTGATTTGGTTCCAAGTGGTTCCAGTGGAACCATTTTTATCCTTAGAAAATCTTTGTCCGCTCAAAGGTTCTTAGGGTATTGAATTCGATACGTTTAAACCATGTTAACATGTTCAGATAGCATCTGTAGATGTGCATGAAGGTTTCGGAATTTTGATTTGGGTCCAAGTGGTTCCAGTGGAACCACTTTTAGCCTTACAAAATCTTTGTCCGCTCAAAGGCTCTTAGGGTATTGAATTCGAAACATTTAAACCATGTTAACATGTTCAGATAGCATCTGTAGATGTGCATGATGGTTTCGGAATTTTGATTTTGTTCCAGGTGGTTCCAGTGGAACCACTTTTATCCTTAGAAAATCTTTGTCCGCTCAAAGGTTCTTAGGGTATTGAATTCGAAACGTTTAAACCATGTTAACATGTTCAGATAGCATCTGTAGATGTGCATGAAGGTTTCGGAATTTTGATTTGGGTCCAAGTGGTTCCAGTGGAACCACTTTTATCCTTACAAAACCTTTGTCCACTCAAAGGCTCTTAGGGTATTGAATTCGAAATGTTTAAACCATGTTAACATGTTCAGATAGCATCTGTAGATGTGCATGAAGGTTTTGGAATTTTCATTTGGGTCCAAGTGGTTCCAGTGGAACCACTTTTACCCTCAGAAAATCTTTGTCCGCTCAAAGGCTCTTAGGGTATTGAATTCGAAACGTTTAAACCATGTTAACATGTTCAGATAGCATCTGTAGATGTGCATGAAGGTTTCGGAATTTTTATTTGGTTCCAGGTGGTTCCAGTGGAACCACTTTTATCCTTAGAAAATCATTGTCCACACAAAGGCTCGTAGGGTATTGAATTTGAAACGTTTAAACCATGTTAACATGTTCAGATAGCATCTGTAGATGTGCATGAAGGTTTTGGAATTTTGATTTGGGTCCAAGTGGTTCCAGTGGAACCACTTTTATCCTTAGAAAGTCTTTGTCCGCTCAAAGGCTCTTAGGGTATTGAATTCGAAACGTTTAAACCATGTTAACATGTTCAGAGAGCATCTGTAGATGTGCATGAAGGTTTCGGATTTTAGATTTGGTTCCAGGTGGTTCCAGTGGAACCACTTTTATCCTTAGAAAATCTTTGTCCGCTCAAAGGTTCTTAGGGTATTGAATTCGAAACGTTTAAACCATGTTAACATGTTCAGATAGCATCTGTAGATGTGCATGAAGGTTTCGGAATTTTGATTTGGGTCCAAGTGGTTCCAGTGGAACCACTTTTATCCTTAGAAAATCTTTGTCCGCTCAAAGGCTCTTAGGGTATTGAATTCGAAACGTTTAAACCATGTTAACATGTTCAGATAGCATCTGTAGATGTGCATGAAGGTTTCGGAATTTTTATTTGGTTCCAGGGGGTTCCAGTGGAACCACTTTTATCCTTAGAAAATCTTTGTCCGCTCAAAGGCTCTTAGGGTATTGAATTCGAAACTTTTAAACCATGTTAACATGTTCAGATAGCATCTGTAGATGTGCATGAAGGTTTTGGAATTTTGATTTGGGTCCAAGTGGTTCCAGTGGAACCACTTTTACCCTCAGAAAATCTTTGTCCGCTCAAAGGCTCTTAGGGTATTGAATTCGAAACATTTAAACCATGTTAACATGTTCAGATAGCATCTGTAGATGTGCATGATGGTTTCGGAATTTTGATTTTGTTCCAGGTTGTTCCAGTGGAACCACTTTTATCCTTAGAAAATCTTTGTCCGCTCAAAGGTTCTTAGGGTATTGAATTCGAAACGTTTAAACCATGTTAACATGTTCAGATAGCATCTGTAGATGTGCATGAAGGTTTCGGAATTTTGATTTGGGTCCAAGTGGTTCCAGTGGAACCACTTTTATCCTTACAAAACCTTTGTCCACTCAAAGGCTCTTAGGGTATTGAATTCGAAATGTTTAAACCATGTTAACATGTTCAGATAGCATCTGTAGATGTGCATGAAGGTTTTGGAATTTTCATTTGGGTCCAAGTGGTTCCAGTGGAACCACTTGTGCCCTCAGAAAATCTTTGTCCGCTCAAAGGCTCTTAGGGTATTGAATTCGAAACGTTTAAACCATGTTAACATGTTCAGATAGCATCTGTAGATGTGCATGAAGGTTTCGGAATTTTTATTTGGTTCCAGGTGGTTCCAGTGGAACAACTTTTATCCTTAGAAAATCTTTGTCCACACAAAGGCTCGTAGGGTATTGAATTTGAAACGTTTAAACCATGTTAACATGTTCAGATAGCATCTGTAGATGTGCATGAAGGTTTTGGAATTTTGATTTGGGTCCAAGTGGTTCCATTGGAACCACTTTTATCCTTAGAAAGTCTTTGTCCGCTCAAAGGCTCTTAGGGTATTGAATTCGAAACGTTTAAACCATGTTAACATGTTCAGAGAGCATCTGTAGATGTGCATGAAGGTTTCGGAATTTAGATTTGGTTCCAGGTGGTTCCAGTGGAACCACTTTTATCCTTAGAAAAGCTTTGTCCGCTCAAAGGTTCTTAGGGTATTGAATTCGAAACGTTTAAACCATGTTAACATGTTCAGATAGCATCTGTAGATGTGCATGAAGGTTTCGGAATTTTGATTTGGGTCCAAGTGGTTCCAGTGGAACCACTTTTATCCTTAGAAAATCTTTGTCGTCTCAAAGGCTCTTAGGGTATTGAATTCGAAACGTTTAAACCATGTTAACATGTTCAGATAGCATCTGTAGATGTACATGAGGGTTTCACAATTTTGATTTGGGTCCAAGTGGTTCCAGTGGAACCACTTTTACCCTCAGAAAATCTTTGTCCGCTCAAAGGCTCTTAGGGTATTGAATTCGAAACGTTTAAACCATGTTAACATGTTCAGATGGCATCTGTAGATGTGCATGAAGGTTTTGGAATTTTGATTTGGGTCCAAGTGGTTCCAGTGGAAACACTTTTACCCTCAGAAAATCTTTGTCCGCTAAAAGGCTCGTAGGGTATTCAATTTGAAACATTTAAACCATGTTAACATGTTCAGATAGCATCTTAGGGTATTGTCGGGGATATTGTCGTTATCTCCGTACATACGTACGTACGTACGTCCGTCCGTCCGTACGTACGTACGTCCATCCGGTGTTACATTCACTTGCATTAATGTTTAAACTATGCTAATGTGTTCAGGTATCACCAGTACATGTGCATGAAGGTTTCGGGATTTTGATTTGGTTCCAAGTGGTTCCAGTGGAACCATTTTTATCCTTAGAAAATCTTTGTCCGCTCAAAGGTTCTTAGGGTATTGAATTCGATACGTTTAAACCATGTTAACATGTTCAGATAGCATCTGTAGATGTGCATGAAGGTTTCGGAATTTTGATTTGGGTCCAAGTGGTTCCAGTGGAACCACTTTTAGCCTTACAAAATCTTTGTCCGCTCAAAGGCTCTTAGGGTATTGAATTCGAAATGTTTAAACCATGTTAACATGTTCAGATAGCATCTGTAGATGTGCATGAAGGTTTTGGAATTTTCATTTGGGTCCAAGTGGTTCCAGTGGAACCACTTTTACCCTCAGAAAATCTTTGTCCGCTGAAAGGCTCTTAAGGTATTGAATTCGAAATGTTTAAACCATGTTAACATGTTCAGATAGCATCTGTAGATGTGCATGAAGGTTTTGGAATTTTGATTTGGGTCCAAGTGGTTTTTCAATCATGTGACAATGATGTGATCAGAACACTACCCTTTATACATCATGTTGGGTGAAGTATCTTGTTTGAAATATTGAAGTAGTTTCACATGTGAGTCTTCAGAAGGAAATTAAATACTGTTTTATCATTTTAAATCACACACATGCGTGAAGCCTTTTTATCCAAGTCTGTATCCTGCACTAACCAAAAAGGAAAGTGCAAATGCGGGGATATGCTATAGTGTGCTTCGCACACAAATGGCACCATCTAGTTGGTGTTTTTGAGTATCCCAGCATTCAACATTCTGCAATATCCATAGTTGGAAGAGAACACAACCGCAGGTCGTAAGTGGAATCTGTGCATTCATTGGAGGGGTAGCTTTCATTCAATCGACTGTCCGAGTGTCCGTAGTATACAAAATAATACATGTAACAACGCTCAAACCCAGGCGGCGCCCTTTCGCCTACATTGGTATTGATGAATATGTGTATTCCTGCTCAGCGCTCAACATTCGCCCAACATTCGCGTGAAGTAAGTTCAGCGTTCAGCGTTCAACATTCGGTAAAAATCTGTGTTTGGGCGAAAGAGAAAAGACATATGTCGAATCTGTGCTTTCACCCGAGGTGGACTCTTCAGGCGACGAACTGCCCATCGTCCACAGGTAATAACACTCACATCTGGACGACCCCGTGTCGCATGAAGCGATATTGATGATATTTACTACTCCAGTTCGGCGTTCAACATCCGACGAACATTCGTATAAAGTTAGCTCAGCGTTCAGCGTTCAGCGTTCAACAATCGTCAACATTCGATCAGTGTGCCACATGCCGAATCTGTGCTTTCACCCGAGGTGTACCCTTCATGCGACCGACTGCCTATCGTTTACATCTAACAGCGCTCATATCTGGGCGACCCTTCTCACCCGAGGTGATATCCATGAATTTTACTACTCCAGTCCAGCGTTCAACATTCGACCAATATTCGTGTGAAGTTTGCTCAGCGTTCAGTGTTCAGCCTACGCGTCCAGCGTTCAACATTCGCCAAAAGTCAGTGTGCCATATTCCGAATCTGTGCTTTCATCCAAGGTCGAGGTATACCTTTCATGGGACCGGCTGGCCATCGTCTATTTCTAAGAACGCTCATATCTGGGCGACCCCCTCTCGCCTGAAGCAATATTGGTGACTTTTAGTATTCCAGTTCAGAGTTCAATATTCGCATAACCTTTGTGTAGAGTGAGCGCAGCACTCAGCGTTTGGCATACGGCAGTATCTGGAGTTTGAAGAGAACACATCCATAGATCATAAGTGGGATCGGTGCAATCATCGCCGAGAGGGGTAGCCCTCATGCAAAAGACAGTCCGAGTATCCATCTCTACTTGTAACAACACTCAAACCTAGGCGTCCCGCCCCCCCTCCCTTAAATGCTTTGATATCTCTAATTAGTAGGCAATCGTCAGCGAAGAGGCAAACCTTTGATTTATCGCTGTCATGCAGTTCGTTAATGTGGCATAAGAATAAGCTCGGTCCAAGGACAGTATCCTGTGGCACTCCTGATTCAACCAGGAGATGTTCTGAATAGTTTCTGTCAACCATTACCCCCATCTTGCGTTGGGTCAGGAACTTTTTCAGCCAGTGGTTGCTGCATTAATGTAATCGATGCACTTATGCAATCGATGAACTAATAAATAGGCGACCCCTCCCGCATATAGCGCAGCATTAATTGGGGGCGTTGTGCATCCGAGTTCAGCGTTCAACATCGAATAACCTCCATATAGTGTTAGCGCGCGCTGCATTCAGAACACATCCCTAGATCGTAAGTGGAATCGGTGCAATCATCGCTGGGAGGAGGTAGCCCTCGTGCAAACGACTGTTCGAGTGTCCGCAGTCTACATAATTATAACAACACTCAAACCCAGGAGCCCCCCTCCCCCCACCCCCCCACCCCCCCCCCCCCCCCCCACCCCCGGATGCTTTGATCTCTCTATATAGGAGGCAGTCGTCAGCAGAGATGCGAACCTTTGATTTAAAGATGTCAGGCGGTCCGTTGTTGTGACATAAGTATAAAGTAGAGGTCCTAGGACAGTACCCTGTGGGACTCCTGATTCAACCGGGACATTTTCTGAAAAGTTTCCGCCAACGACTACTCTCATCTGACGTTGGGTCATGGAAGAGTGGATGCACTAATGCAATCGATGCACTTATGCAATCGAGCGCACTAATAAAGACACCCCCTCCCCGCATATATAGCGACATTAATTGGTGTTTTTGAGTATCCCAGCACTCAACATTCCGCAATATCCATAGTTGGAAGAGAACACAACCGTAAGTCGTAAGTGGAATCGGTACATTCATCGGAGGGGTAGCTTTCATGCAATCGACTGTCCGAGTGTCCGCAGTATACAAAATAATACATGCAACAACACTCAAAGCCGTTTCGCCGACATTGGTATTGATGAATATATGTATTCCAGCTCAGCGCTCAACATTCGTCCAACATTCGCGTGAAGTAAATTCAGCGTTCAGCGTTCAGCGTTCAACATTCGGCAAAAGTCAGTGTGCCATATTCCGAATCTGTGCTTTCATCGGCGTTCAGCGTTCAGCGTTCAACATTCGGCAAAAGTCTGTGTTTGGGCGAAAGAGAAAAGACATATTATGTCGAATGTGTGCTTTCACCCGAGGTGTAGTCTTCAAGCGACGAACTGCCCATCGTCCACATGCAACAACACTCACATCTGGACGACTCCGTGTCGCATGAAGCGATATTGATGATATTTACTACTCGAGTTCAGCGTTCAACATTCGACCAACATTCGTATGAAGTTAGCTCAGCGTTCAGCGTTCAACATTCGTCAACATTCAGTGTGTCACATGCCGAATCTATGCTTTCACCCGGGGTGTATTCTTCATGCGACCGACTGCCAATCGTTTACATCTAACAACACTCATATCTGGGCGACCCTACTCACCCGAGGGGATATTGGTGATTTTTACTACTCCAGTTCAGCGTTCAACATTCCACCAATATACGTGTGAAGTTTGAAGAGAACACATGCCTAGATCATAAGTGGGATCCGTGCAATCGTCGCTGGGAGGAGGTAGCCCCGTTCAAATGACTGCTCGAGTGTCCGCAGTCCACATAATTATAACAACACTCAAACCCAGGAGCCCCCCCCCCCCCACCCCCCGGATGCTTTGATCTCTCTATATAAGAGGCAGTCGTCAGCAAAGGTGCGAACCGTTGATTTAAATGTGTTCTCTTCAAACTCCAGATACTGCCAAATTTTGAACGCTGAATGCTGCGCACACTCCATACGGAGGTTGGTTATTCGAATGTTGAACGCTGAGCTCGGATGCACAACGCCCGCAATTAATGCTGCGTTATATGCGGTAGGGGTCGCCTATTTATTAGTTCATCGATTGCATAAGTGCATCGATTACATTAATGCAGCCAGCACTGGCTGAAGAAGTTCCTGACCCAACGCAAGATGGGGGTAATGGTTGACAGAAACTATTAAGAAATGTCCCGGTTGAATCAGGAGTGCCACAGGATAATGTCCTAGGACCAAGCTTAGTCTTGTGCCACGTTAACGGCCTGCATTACAGCGTTAAATCAGAGGTTTGCCTCTTCGCTGACGATTGCCTACTAATTAGAGAGATCAAAGCATTTAAGGGGTGGGGCGGCGGGGCGCCTAGGTTTGAGTGTTGTTACAACTAGAGTTGGATACTCGGACTGTCGTTTGCACGAGGGCTACCCCTCTCGGCGATGATTGCACCGATCCCACTTATGATCTATGGTTGTGTTCTCTTCAAACCCCCGATGCTGTCGAAATCCAAATGCTGAGTGCTGCGCTCACTCCACCCGAAGGTTATGCGAATGTTGAACGCTGAACTGGAATACTAAAAGTCACCATTATTACTTCAGGCGAGAGGGGGTCGCCCAGATATGAGCGTTCTTAGAAGTAGACGATGGCCAGCCGGTCCCATGAAAGGTATACCTCAACCTCGGATGAAAACACTGATTCGGAATATGGGCACTGACTTTTGTCGAATGTTGAACGCTGAACGCTGAACGCGAACGCTGAACGCTGAGCTAACTCCACACGAATATTGGTCGAATGTTGAAATCTGAACTGGAGTAGTAAAATCATTAATATCACCTCGGGTGAGAAGGGTCGCCCAGATATGAGTGTTGTTAGATGTAAACAATTGGCAGTCGGTCGCATGAAGTATACACTTCGGGTGAAAGCATAGATTCAGCATGTGCCACACTGAATGTTGACGAATGTTGAACGCTGAACGCTGAGCTAACTTCATACGAATGTTGGTCGAATGTTGAACGCTGAACTCGAGTAGTAAATATCATCAATATCGCTTCATGCGACACGGAGTCGTTCAGATGTGAGTGTTGTTACATGTGGGCGATGGGCAGTACGTCGCCTGAAGACTACACCTCGGATGAAAGCACAGATTCGACATATGTCTTTTCTCTTTCACCCAAACACAGACATTTGCCGAATGTTGAACTCTGAACGCTGAATGCTGAACGCTGAACGCGAACGCTGAACGCTGAACGCCGATGAAAGCACAGATTCCGTATATGGCACACTGAATTTTGACGAATGTTGAACGCTGAGCAAACTTCACACGAATATTGGCCGAATGTTGAACGCTGAACTGGAGTAGTAAAAATCATCAATATCACCTCGGGTGAGAAGGGTCGCCCAGATATGAGTGTTGTTAGATGTAAACGATTGGCAGTCGGTCGCATGAAGAATACACCCCGGGTGAAAGCACAGATTCGGCACGTGGCACACTGAATGTTGACGAATGTTGAACGCTGAACTAACTTCATACGAATGTTGGTCGAATGTTGAACGCTGAACTGGAGTACTAAAAATCATCAATATCGCTTCATGTGACACGGAGTCGACCAGGTGTGAGTGTTGTTACATGTGGACGATGGGCAGTTCGTCGCCTGAAGACTACACCTCGGGTGAAAGCAGAGATTCCACATAATATGTCTTTTCTCTTTCGTCCAAAACACAGACGTTTGCCGAATGTTGAACGCTGAACACTGAACTTACTTCACGCGAATGTTGGGTTAATGCTGAGCGCTGAGCTGGAATGCATATATTCATCAATACCAATGTCGGCGAAAGGGCTTTGAGTGTTGTTACATGTATTATTTTGTATACTACGGACACTCGGACAGTCGATTGCATGAAAGCTACCCCTCCTCCGATGAATGCACCGATTCCACTTACGACCTACGGTTGTGTTCTCTTCCAACTATGGATATTGTGGAATGTTGAGTGCTGGGATACTCAAAAACACCAATTAATGCCGCTATATATGCGGGGGGGGGGGGGGGGGGGGGGTTACATATCTTTATTAGTGCACTCGGTTGTATAAATGCATCGATTGCATTAGTGCATCCACCCTTCCATGACCCAACGTCAGATGAGAGTAGTCGTTGGCGGAAACTTTTCAGAAAATGTGCCGGTTGAATCAGGAGTCCCACAGGGTACTGTCCTAGGACCTCTACTTTATACTTATGTCACAACAACGGCCCGACTGACATCTTTAAATCAAAGGTTCGCATCTTTGCTGACGACTGCCTCCTATATAGAGAGATCAAAGCATCCGGGAGGGGGGTGGGTGGGTGTGGGGGGCTCCTGGGTTTGAGTGTTGTAATAATTATGTAGACTGCGGACACTCGAACAGTCGTTTGCATGAGGGCTACCTCCTCCCAGCGATGATTGCACCGATCCCACTTATGATCTGTGGATGTGTTCTCTTCAAACTCCAGATACTGCCGAATTTTGAACGCTGAATGCAGCGCTCACACTATATGGAGGTTATTCGAATGTTGAACGCTGAACTCGAATGCACAACGCCCCCAATTAATGCTGCGCTATATGCGGGAGGGATCGCCTGTTTATTAGGTCATCTATTGCATAAGTGCATCGATTACATTAATGCAGCCAGCACTGGCTGAAAAAGTTCCTGACCCAACGCAAGATGGGGGTAATGGTTGACAGAAACTATTCAGAACATCTCCTGGTTGAATCAGGAGTGCCACAGGATACTGTCCTTGGACCGAGCTTATTCTTATGCCACATTAACGACCTGCATGACAGTGATAAATCAAAGGTTTGCCTCTTCGCTGACGATTGCCTACTAATTAGAGAGGTCAAAGCATTTAAGGGGGGGGGGGGCGCCTAGGTTTGAGTGTTGTTACAATTAAAGATGGATACCCGGACTGTCTTTCGCATGAGGGCTATCCCTCTCGGTGATGATTGCACCGATCCCACTTATGATCCACGGTTGTGTTCTCTTCAAACTCCAGATACTGCCGTGTGCCAAACGCTGAGTGCTGCGCTCACTCCACACGAAGGTTATGCGAATGTTGAACTCTGAACTGGAATACTAAAAGTCACCAATATTGCTTCAGGCGAGAGGGGATCGCCCAGATATGAGCCTTCTTGGATGTAGACGGTGGCCAGCCGGTCCCATGAAAGGTATTCCTCGACCTTGGATGAAAGCACAGATTCGGAATATGGCACACTGACTTTTCGCGAATATTGAACGCTGAACGCTGAACGCTGAGCTAACTTCACACGAATATTGGTCGAATGTTGAACGCAGAACTGGAGAAGTAAAAGTCATCAATATTACCTCGGGTGAGAAGGGTCGCCCAGATATGAGTGCTGTTAGATGTAAACGATTGGCAGTCGGTCGCATGAAGGGTACACCTCGGGTGAAAGCACAGATTCGGCATGTGGCACATTGATCGAATGTTGATGAATGTTGAACGCTGAACGTTCAGATAACTTCATGTTGAATGTTGAACGCCGAACTGGAGTAGTAAATATCATCAATATCGCTTCATGCGACACGGGGTCGACCAGATGTGAGTGTTATTACATGTGGACGATGGGCAGTTCGTCGCCTGAAGAGTCCACCTCGGGTGAAAGCACAGATTCGACATATATCTTTTCTCTTTCGCCCAAACACAGATTTTTGCCGAATGTTGAACGCTGAACGCTGAACTTACTTCATGCCAATGTTGGGCGAATGTTGAGCGCTGAGCTGGAATACACATATTCATCAATACCAATGTAGGCGAAAGGGCGCCGCCTGGATTTGAGTATTGTTACATGTATTATTTTGTATACTATGGACACTCGAACAGTCGATTGAATGAAAGCTACCCCTCCAATGAATGCACCGATTCCACTTACGACCTGCGGTTGTGTTCTCTTCCATATGGATATTGCAGAATGTTGAATGCTGGGATACTCAAAAACACCAATTAATGCCGCTATATGCGGGGAGGAGTGTGGGGGGGGGGGGGTGCATGTCTTTATTAGTGCGCTCGATTGCATAAGTGCATCGATGGCATTCCACCTTTCCACCCTTCCATGACCCAACGTCAGGTAAGAGTAGTCTTTGGCGGAAACATTTCAGAAAATGTCCCGGTTGAATCAGGAGACCCACAGGGTACTTCCTAGGACCTCTACTTTATACTTATGTCACAACAACGGACCGCCTGACATCTTTAAATCAAAGGTTCGCATCTTCGCTGACGACTGCCTCCTATATAGAGAGATCAAAGCATTCGGGGGAGGGGGAGGGGGGTCTCCTTGGTTTGAGTGTTGTTATAATTATGTAGACTGCGGACACTCAAGCAGTCGTTTGCACGAGGGCTACCTCCTCCCAGCGATGATTGCACCGATCCCACTTATGATCTAGGGATGTGTTCTCTTCAATCTTCAGATACTGCCGAATTTTGAACACTGATTGCTGCGCTCACACTATACGAAGGTTATTCGAATGTTGAACGATGAGCTCGGATGCACGACGTCCCCAATTAATGCTGCTATAGGCGGGTGGGGGGGGGGGGGGGGGTCGCCTATTTATTATTACGTCGATTGCATAAGTGCATCGATTGCATTAATACACCCACCACTGGCTGAAAAAGTTCCTGCCCCAACGTATGATGAGAATAATGGTTGACGGAAGCTATTCAGAACATGTCCCGGTTGAATCAGGAGTCCCACAGGATATGTAGCCCTATGACCGAGCTTGTTCTCAGTAATGCCACATTGCCGACCTGCAGTGCCTGACAGTGTTAAATCAAAAGTTTGTCTCTACGATGGGGACTGCCTTCTAATTAGAGAAACCAAAGTATTAAGTGGGCGCCTAGGTTTGAGTGTTGTTATAATTATGTTGGATACTCGGACAGTCGTTTGCATGAGGGTTGTCCCTCCCGGCGATGATTGCACCGATCCCACTTATTATCTTTGGTTGTGTTCTCGTCAAACTCCAGATATTGCCGAATGCCAAACGCTGAATGCTGCGCACATTCCACACGAAGGATAATCGAATGTTGAACGCTGAACTGGAATAATAAAAGTCACCAATAGCGCTTCAGGCGAGTGGGAGTCCCCCAGATATGGTTGTTCTTAGAAGCAGACGATGGGCAGTCGGTCCCATGAAGGCTATATCTCGGGTGAAAGCACAGAATCGGAGCTGGCACACTGAATTCTGACGAATGTTGAACGCTGAACGCTGAGCTAACTTCCCACGAATATAGGTCGAACTTTGAACGCTGAACTGGAGTAGTAAAAGTCACTAATATCACTTCAGGTGAGAATGGTCGCCCAGATATGAGTGTTGTAGATGTAAACGATGGGTAGTCGGTCGCATAAAGGATAAACCTCGAGGGAAAGCCCAGATTCTACATATGGCACACTGAATTTTGGGGAATGTTGAACGCTGAACGCTGAGCTAACTTCGCACGAATGTTGGTCGAATTTTGAACGCTGAACACTGAGCTAACTTCACACGAATGTTGGTCGAATGTTGAACGCTGAACACTGAGCTAACTTCACACGAATGTTGAACGAATGTTGAACGCTGAACACTGAGCTATCTTCACACGAATGTTGAACGAATGTTGAACACTGAGCTAACTTCACACGAATGTTGAACGAATGTTGAACGCTGAACACTGAGCTAACTTCACGGACCTTGTTTATCCGCGTCTTTACTGTTTGCTTGGGACAAATTTAATCTAGTGTACTGTTGATAACCTCGTTAAGATGGGTGCAGGCTTTTTCTAGTTCATGAGCATTTAATAGGTCATTTGCCTTTATTTTTACATCGATAATGTTTCTGAAGAGGTTCCAGTCAGTTTTTGATAGGTTCCTCCTTTTCACGGGAGGATACCTTGCGGGACCAGTATTACATTTCAAAGTGGCGTGAATCGGCAGGTGATCACTGCCTAGCTTATCATTCCCTACAAATATGTCTTGCATTTGGCTGGTCAGTGATTTGCTGGTGTTAATCAAGTCTAGGATATCTGATTGATGGAGTGGGTTGTTGCTTATGTATGTTACGTCTTGATCGTTATTTACCATGAATAGATCGAGTTCTTCAATGATGTTGAAAAGGGCGTCACCATTAGGCTCAGTCTTATGAAAACCGAATACCTGGTGTTTGGAATTGAAATCACCCAAGAATATGCAGTGCTTGTACTTTTTGGTAAAGAATTCAAATATTTTACTGTCTACTGTTGCTTGCGGCTTGTTATAATATGATATGATGGCCACGTGTTTGTGGTAAAGTTCAATTTCAGGTGCAATCACTTCAGCATTGAGGTGGTCGCATGGTATTGTTTTGTATTTAATTTCCTGCCTTAGCAAAACGACACCGCAACCTTTTTTGACGGGGCGATCTCTTCTAATAATATCAAAACCACATAACCAGAATTTTTTGCTTGGTTTAAGCCATGTTTCGCTAATTCCAATTACGTCCCTATTTTTTAAATAATGTGACATTTGCAAGTTTTTATGATTAACACTTCGAGCGTTCCACTGGACTATTTTTAGTGTATCCATGAATGGTTTAGGAATAACTGTACTAAGTTTATTTAAGTTTAATTACTATTTGTAATATTGTTACATAATTATATTTTGCTGACGGCCGCTTCTAATAGCGTGTGAGATATTTAAGTTTTATATAACTTAGAGGCTGTTTTACTAATCTCTTTGCAAATGTCCGAAAGACTGGTGTCCATGTTTCTTCATTATGCTGAAAATACAGCCAGCCATTAGAGTACACGTGGAATAAGGGGAGGATGAGTTCTCGACATTTGTTTTAACTTTTTTGAAGTGGCTACACCCCCGGTAGTTGCTGGGGTGTTGACCACCGCAATTGGGGCATTTCAAAGTTGTAGCACTACATGCCTTCGCGATGTGTTTGTCACCGCATTTCATACATCGTTGCACCCCATTGCATTTGTGTGACAAGTGCCCAAATTTCTGACACTTGTGACACTGAACGGGTTGCGGAAGAACACGATATTCCTCGGTTTCGTATTTTTTGCCGTTGATAATTACCCCTTTGCTTATCAGATTTAATTTCGTTGCTCTATTAGGGCATTTTACTTTTATTTTCCAAGTATGGTTGCCCGTGGCGTTGGAGATTAGTCTCTCCCACGAGCATCCTGGAAGGGCTCTATCAATCGAGTTTTTTTCCGTTTTGGGGTGGACGCGTGTGATTACGACACAGGGGTTTGGTTGCGGATGGCTCTGTGTCTTGTTGGTTTTATTGGTCACCTTAGGGACGTATTGGCTTTTCCTTTATCGACATATGTCGCGCTATCGGTTGGGCTAGCTGTCGCTGTCGCATTCACTATTTCCGGTGATGTTGGCTCTGTTGCGTTAACAGAGCCCCCATTTCTTGGTGTGACCACGGAGTCCTTTTCAGTAGCGGTGCTCAGTGAATTTTGCTTGATAGTTTTTGTCTTCTTACATGCCGATCAGTAGTTATACAGAAACCATTTTCGTCTTCGATGTCCCCGGTTTCATCATTTTCACGGAACTCATTGGAGAGTTTCTTTTTCAACCGATTTTGGTTTGGTGATTTTTTCTGTCGCTGCGATTTGGAGATTTTAGCTGAATTTTTATCTAATTGAATTCCAACCGCCTCAGCGGGGGAAGCTGCGGCCGTGTTGGTGGCTTCTACTATGGAACGCAGCCAGTTATCCTGGCTGGGGGTAATTAGATCTGAATCTATTTCAGATACCCCCTCCAGTGAGCCGGCGGACGCAAGTCTTCTCATTTCTGTAGCGGCGTCAACATATGGTGAATCAGGAGCTGGAAGAGCATGGTCCTCCTTACCTGGTTTGGCTCTCAGAATTGCCTTTTCCAATTCCCTTCTCAATTTAGCCTTTTCTTTATCTGCCTACCGCTTCTGGACTTGAAGCTCTGACCGCAAACCAGTGTCATTCAATCTGGCTATTTCTTTCTGGATGCCAGACATCATCGACATCATCGATGCCATGTCAATGTTAGTAGAATTTCCACTGTTGCTTAGACTGCCAGAATTAAAGACAGAACTGTTTACCTGAACTTGACTTTGTTTATCCATTGTTTATATTTGTAAATAATTCTAAAATTTATTTTTTAGGTTATTAAAGATTTTAATTTAATTGTATTGACTTAAATATTCGTTTTTAGCGGAAAAATGCAGATAGAAATAGCCAGAGAAAAAAGTAAACACTTACAGTGATACAAAAAGATACACAGAAATACTCAGAACGCAAGTCCATGCCCAAGGTTTATTGAGATGACGATGCCATCCTGTAAAGCACGAGTAGTTTATTGTTAAAAAATAGTCATCGAATTATGGATATAAAGTATAAACAATTCCAAAAACTATATATCAGATATGACTTTCCTTTTAAAATGCTACAATATTAAATTTCAGTGAATAGTACTTTACATGGATTATCACACGACTGCCACCAATTATTCACACCTTTGACCCCGAGATGTCAACAACCATCATCAAATGGAGCCCCCGTTTGAAATGCCAAAGACACTGCACAGCCGATGAAAGCTACCCAAACTACCTTTTGGAGTACTCAAGTGCGCAAGGACAAAGTTCACCTTGTAATGGATTTGAAAAAAGAAACCGGACTGCCGTTCTAGGAGGGGCCTGGTACCCTTCGTAGGGTGATTTCCCCCGGCACTGGTTACCCTCCAAGGGAATCAGACTTGCTGGATATATATTTAACTAACCACCGAATAGAAGAAGAGAAGGAAGTCGGGACCCTCCGACAGACGACGTGATGCTTGACGAATGAAGGAGTTCCTGGGGAGGAAAAAGAGCGAGACGGAAGAGGAGGCAAGTGAAGCCATTGAAAGGTCTATAACTGGTACCCTAACCGGCCCACATCCAGCACGGCACCCCACCGTCACAGGAAGAGGGTCCGGAGAACACCAGGGCGCAGGAGACAAAGCAATCCCCAAAACATCTCAGTTTTCGTTTCAAGGGTAGATGGAGGAGGGAGATCTGTCTTTGGAGCAGGACGTAGGTTCGAACGATGAACCATCTACCCCACCAACTTTACTTCTTCAGCTTTACCGATCAGGAGCCCGGACAGGAGATGAAGACCACGAAGTCCGTTGGGAGCTCCCAGGGGACGCAATCCTGAACGAGATCCTGTTGGAAAAACTGCAAAAGAAGCTAGCTATAGATACCGCGGAACGAGGAAAAGTACAGTCGAGCGGTAGATAAGACGAGACTATGACACTTGGGGTATGATCCTCGAGGTTAAAGATCAGATCAACGAAACAAAGAACGAAGTAGTAAGGACTAGAACTTACCAACCAGACCAGTCCCCCAACAACAAAACAAATATCCCAACAACATCACCAACAACAACTGCATTTGTCTCTCCCTCACAGAACCGTCTTCCAAAGAAGAACCACGAGACACACGCGCGCTGTACAGTATTTCCACCTTTTGCTCCTTTGCATTGTTCGAACATGAAACAAATTATACAGATGGAGAGAGTGGAAAGGGTGCCAGTCTAAATCACATTGTTCTTGATCGCATTCGACTCGCGAAACCATTCTTCTTGTGTCTGATTATCTCAGTATACATGTATTTGTGATTCTCTCAACAAATTAAACTCAACAATTAGCAAAAACAAACACTCACACTAAAACAACAAGGAGAAGCAGAAAAGAATGGTTTCGCACGCCGAAGGCGCGCCGGTACGGTTTGGAGCAAGCCCCTTTCGATCCTTCTTTGACGTCTTGGGTTGATGTTTACAGCAGATCACGACCATGGCAGAAGACAACAGAGGGGGAAAATCAGAGGGAAGAGGCTTTGACATTCTTCTTTCAACAAATGACTGCGTTCAGTGCTGATTTGCGCCACTTGCGTTATGTCCTCGATTAAGACTCGATTGCTCAAATGGGAGCATGGCGCCACATTTTACCTTCAACCACGAAAATACCGCAAATGGAGTGGGGTGCAAGACGCCTACCCATCCCCTCCACGGATGGGCACAAGGCGTCGAAGCCACATCGCTCCTGCGTCCAAGGCCACATCGTTCCTCACAATAAACCCTTTCACTAAAACACTATCGCTGAATCAATTCCTTAAAGTATATTGTCATATTATCAAAAGAAGAATAATTTATTTTTCGATGAATAAAAAAATACTTACATGTACTTTTCATAAACAAGAAGGAACAAATTGTACCGATATTTGGGATGACCTCAGTTGATTTCGCGGTCGAATTGTCCCGAACGGAACTAACTGGTTTTTCAACAAGTTTGCCAGTTTCAAGTCACATGTAAAATTGCTGGTCTGGCATGAGAAATGTTCGTTTTTAATAGCCATTTGAAAAAAGTATTGTTGGAGCGAGTGGTCTAAAACACGAAGGTGAATAGTGCGGAAATGACCAATTCGATGTCCGACGGACGGGGGCAGGAGCGGTTGTTTTGTCCCGATATTATTTCACGACAAATAAAATATTCGACCCCTATCGTCAATGCATACCTTTGTCGAACGCATATGTTTGTCGAATGCATGCCTAGAAGATGTAGTTGGAAAACCATTCATTGGAAATTATCCAGTTAGTTGTTGGAAGTTTACCTTTTAGATAAATAAAATCCAGATTGATAAAATAACTTGACCTGTATATTCATATTTACCTTGTTGTTGAGAGAATATTAGTCAGTCGGGATTATAGTTTAAAACTCCAGAGTTCTGTTGGGATTGTATTTGTGGATAAATAAAATATACAAGCAGAAGTTTTTGTATTTATTGAAATAATTTAATATAGCGGTTGAGTTACCACCTCACGTGACGCTGTAAACCATTTCATGTTCAAAGCCAACTTGAGTCCATTTCATTGGACAGAACACGTCAAGATTGTTCCAAAGATTTGAAGAGATGTTTTCGCTGATTTCCAATGAAGTGCATTTTGTGGAGTGCTACTTGTTTAATCTTCTGTAATCACACAAAGGAAATTAAGTAATTAGGAATAACATAATCTGTTCACACCAATTAGCATACGCTATATTAACAACAACAGTAACAATTAATTGGCGGGAATAAGCTGTAAGATAACCATGAGAAATTGTCTTATGTTCACCTTTTATCCTATTTCGATCGTTGCGGCTCAAGAAAGCCCCGACAGCTCTGGACATGTCTTGTCCTATCAACTGGATTATCCAAATGAAAGGCGAGAATGTTCCGCTGACCCTGGAATTTGGAACAGAGAAAACCACCACACAACCTTCCTCGGGGAGAGGACCAGTGTGAGAGGGGTTCCTTTGGTGAGAGAGGAACCCCTCTCCAGGGATGTGGCTAGAGGGTTTCAGCTGGGGGGGGGGGGGGGGGGGGGCCACCGGTGTAAATTCCAACTGTGAGTGGTTTCGATAGGTGGTTGCACTGCAGCGCTGGGTGATATCTTTTAAAGTGATTATATATCTAATATATAAATGCGAATGTCTCTCTCTCTCTCCCTCCCTCTCCCTCTCTCTCTCTCTCTCGCTCTCTCTCTGTTCTGGGTGAATTCTTCCGTTTCTCGACCGATCGATCTCAAATTTTGTTTACGGGGGTAATTCGTCCCTCCGAGTACCATGGGATGGGAGCCGTGCCCGTGCGGGGTGACCTTGACCTTGAAATTGATGACCTTGTCCTTTTATTTTGAAAACGGCTGGGCCGATCGGGCTAAAATTTCATATGTGCGGGTATATTGATTGGCCCATCGATCATTTTGACTTTATCGGGGTGCCCGTGCGGGGTGACCTTGACCTTGAAATTGGTGACCTTGACCTTCTATTTCGAAAACGGCTGATATAACCATCTTCTCCCGTGGAACGCCGGGTATCACCCGCTAGTTATCTAATATATAAATGCGAATATCTGTCTCTGTCTCTGTCTGTCTGTCTCTCTGTCTCTCTCTCTCTGTGTCTCTCTCTCTCTCTATCTTTGATCCGGGTGAACTCCTCCGCTTCTCGACCGATCGATCTCAAATTTTCTACACGGGGGTAATTCGTCCCTGCGAGTAACATGGGGTGGGTGCCGTGCCCGTGCGGGGTGACCTTGACCTTGAAATTGATGACCGTGACCTTTTATTTCGAAAACGGCTGGGCCGATCGGGCTAAAATTTCATACGTGCGGGTATATTGACCCATCGACCATTTTGGCTTTATCGATGTGACCTTGACCTTGAAATAGGTGACCATGACCTTTTAATTCGAAAACGGCTGGGCCGATTGGGCTGAAATTTCATATGTAAGGGTATATTGACCCATCGATCGTTTTGACTTTATCGGGGTGCCCGTGCGGGGTGACGTTGACCTTGAAATTGGTGACCTTGACCTTCTATTTCTAAAACGGCTGATATAACCATCTTCTCCCGTGCAACGCCGGGTAACACCCACAAGTAATATATAAATGTAAATGTCTGTATCTATATCTATATCTCTCTCTATCTTTGTTCCGGGTGAACTCCTCCGTTTCTCGACCGATCGGTCTCAAATTTTCTACACGGGGGTAATTCGTCCCCGCGAGTAACATGGGATGGGTGCCGTGCCCGTGCAGGGTGAACTTGACCTTGAAATTGATGACCTTGACCTTTTATTTCAAAAACGGCTGTGCTGATCGGGCTAAAATTTCATATGTGCGGGTATAGTGACCCATCGATCATTTTTACTTTATCGGGGTGCCCGCGCAGGGTGACCTTGACCTTGAAATAGGTGACCTTGACCTATTATTTCGAAAACGGCTGGGCCGATCGGTCTAAAATTTCATATGTGCGGGTATATTGACCATCGATCATTTTGACTTTATCGGGGTGCCCGTGCGGGGTGACCTTGACCTTGAAATTGGTGACCTTGACCTTTTATTTCGAAAACGGCTGATATAACCATCTTCTCCCATGCAACGCCGGGTATCACCCGCTAGTATATATATACATGCTTATGAACCCTTCAGAAAATTTTCACTAGTCCTGAAATGGAAAAAAGCATCATTTATAATGTGTCTGGGTCAGAAAATTTACCGGATTGATGTCAGAGTCGAAATTTTGAGGCCATGTCAATTTTAGAGTAGGAAATTTGAAACTCAAGTTTCCAGTTGGAAATAAAAGATCAAAATTTCTCATCATTAGTTGGAATTTTAATATTTTTCATGAACAACGTTAATTTATTGAATTTCCAACTATTTGATTTTTGACCTCGGAATTTCCAACTATTGAAAAAAATACTCCTAGCTGGGGTGGGGTGGGGGAGGGGTGAGACCCCACACACACACACACCCTGTCGCCACATCCCTGCCCCTCTCACATTGGTCCCGAGAGAGTCCGGAGGCCCTGGTAAGGGAAGAAGAAACGGAAGAGGGGCCGTTCACAAGCGGGGGTGCCCTATGCCTTGAGGTCTTCATGGAGAAGAAGAAAGAGAAGAGTGAGGAAAGGAAAGGAAAGAGCCGAAAGCAACCGCCACTTCCCCTCCCACTCCCGCCAACAGACTCAACGAACTGCTGGCTCCCCAGCTAGGATCGCTGGACGTGGAAGGTCCTGTGGAGACTGAGGTGGAAATGGAAGTTGCTTTCTCGCCATTGTCCGCTCCACACTCACCTCTGAGTCTCTCTTCAGATCTCGGACAGCCCAAAGAAGATGCAATGGACGCGATGCAGCGGTTGATGAAGAAACTGAAGGCCAGAGAAGAAGAAGCCATATCAAACACACCGGACCTACCGATAGCCACCACAGCCAGCAGCTACAAGCAACACAAGAAAAAGAAGCACAAACAACGCCACTAACCAGGTGATCCTCATTTCCTCCCTTAACGCGCCCAGACATGCTGCCAAAACTCACCTACAGTTAAAGAGGGTCAAAAGGGGCCTGCCCCACACCGTCCCCGTGCGCCTTCGGCTCGCAAAAGCCATTTGATCTACAAAAAATAATTCGTATCTTTCTTTTTTTGGATCTCCTTTCACATTTTGGTAATTCGCACCGTGGACGCCAAGGTGTAAAACCGTCAATAATCACGCTCGGATTAACAACATGGATTTTCTTGCTGTCACCAAGAGAACCCTGCCGGGTTTGAAAACTTCTCATCCATTTACTTGAACTGTCCAAGAAAGGGATTAGAGCATTCCCCCACAATTGGATTCGTGCATGATAAAGCCACAACCACTTCCCTGGAATGGGTGTGTGTGCCGTGTATGTGTGTGTGTGTGTGTGTGGGGGGGGGGGGGGGGGGGTGGTAGTGCCTTTTAGTACCTTATATCACAGTGGGCCATCACTAGAAAGTGTCCGGATCTTTTAGTATGAATGCCACCCAGAAGAAAAGACACAAGCCCATCAACCAAGCGTCTTCGCCCCAACGCTCGAAGGGAGTCATGAAAAGTAAGAGGAGGCGGAGAAAATTTTTTTTAACACCCACTACCATCTCCCCATCCATACTCCTATAACTCCCATCCGGTACCCAGATCGTTCTCCTTTGGGGATTGAGCTGTGGATAGGTGCGTTTGCCGCAACGCTGGGGCCTCCTGCTCCAATCTCTCCCTCCCTCTCTCCCGTAATTCCTCCCTCCTGACCAGGACTCCGCACAGAACTCGCCACCGGGACGTATCTCACCGCCATACACCATGGCATGTGCCTTCTCCACGGCCTTCAGACAACAAAATATACCTGTCAATTAGGGTTGAAATGGGTTAAATAACATCACACTGTCCCTGTGCGCTTTCGGTGCGTTGATACCACTTTTCGTTCAGTATATCATATTTAGTGTTTAACAAAAGGATTTAGCTTCTGATGGTTCAGTCCATTTCTTCTACCACATCCATCTTCCAATTTAATCGGCAATACGGTAGAAGCAAAGGCCTTACCAATTGTTGTGGCTAATATTCGGGGATTGGTCCAAACCAGATATCACGAAATTAGAAACCACCTGGGAGAGTTTTATGCCTATGCGGAGGTTCTTGATCATGCCAATTATCTTATCGGCCAACAGTAGTCTTTCTGTCCTATTATGGACCGTCTGGACGAAGATTATTATTATTTTGGGGGTGGGGTGGGGTGAGGGAGGGGGGTGGGGTGGGCAATCCTAGGAGTTATGAAAAACCCGGGTGCATATTATTTGTAACAAATTAAATAGATGAAAACAGGTGATATGTTAAAAATAAAACACTTGTTAAAATATACGCCTTGTTATCCCGGCATTGCTGAGCAAATATAAACTGCCGTTTTGTCAAAAACATCCAGGTTGTTCTTTATTGACAAACGCAATAATAAAGCATACTGTACCTGATACTGCTGAAAACTAGAAATTTTAGCAAAGCCATGCTAAAAAAGGGCGATGCATTGCAAAGACCAACTCTATTTCGTATGAAGATATTTCGCTTTTGTGTTAAAAAAAAAGCCATTTAAGAGTAGAGCCATGGTTTTCTAGTCGGCGAGTGTGTAGGAGGGAGTAGCCAATCTCTATAGGCCCGCATTGTACTGTAGGGTATTTGGACGCCTTCACCTTGACATCGGTACGCTTGGACTACAATCCATGGGGTATCTGGACCACGTCGTAGACATATCAATGAAATGGATATCCTGGGAAATTATGAAACCTGGAAGGGGTGAGGTCTTCTCCCTATCATAAGTGGGGCACGGGTCAGCAACAGGAAATTGTTTTGAAGAACTTTGTGTTGTAAGAATAAATGATTTGGGGGTCTCATTCCCTACATCTCTCTTCGTTACCACCCTAGCATTTGGGCGAATGGTCCGCATGCAAATGTTGGGGGGGGGGGGGGGCGGCAGGATTTAGATTACCCCAATTTCACACCGTTGAGAGGTGTGCTCAAATTAGAGAAGGTGTGAAGACATTTATAAAAATATATAAATTCTCTCTGTCTCGTCTACATTTGAGAATAACTTCCATCATAATATTGCCATAGAAACACAAAGAAAAGGCAAGGCAATGAAACATAACAGGTTAAGGTTGTTATTACTAGTTTTAATGTGCCCAGGTTATGGCAAAATGGTGCGCCCAAAATAACGGGTTTAAAGGCCTGAAGGGGGTGCTGGTCCGTCTTAAAATTGGTCCGATTTATTTTGGCCCGCATTATGGTCGGGTTGTTCATCTCGGGTCCCATATGTCTTCCTTCATTCGGAAGGAACGAACGAAGAGAACGTAATTCAACGTTTAATTTTGTTGACTTTCTTTCAATTTGTATCGGTAGAAAACCCTGACAAACAAAGATGGATAAAAGATACTACGATGAGGGACTATCTAGATTTTTCGGACAGCGATGTAGAATGCGCTGATAGGTAATATTCCAATGCATTTGTTTTGCGATGTCTCATTGTCTGTCACTCAGTGTCAATGTCAGACGAGTCACGTTTGAATGAAATTGTTGCCAAAATCAACGAACATCCCGGGAAAACAGTCGGTCGCAACCATTTTAAAACGATTTCCTTGGACAAGGAAAATATTCTTTTTGCAGACCAGATCCATTTGCATTGAGCGAATGGTTTTTGCGAGCCCAAGGCACGCAGAGACTTTGAGGGGAAGGTTCCGGGACAACTCGACCCGGGCCGATTTTTAGGGCCGAGTTGTCCCCTATTGTTCGGGCAGAATTGTCCCAATTTTACCGGTGGGGGGGGGGGGGGGGTCGCACAAAAATGCCAGTATACATGGTCCAGGTGGGTGGGTGGGTCCGAGCCCCAAACTGCCGTTTTTGCCGGTGTCATCAGGGCGGGGGGGGGGGGGGGGGGGGGGGGAGGCAGGCAAAAAATTACGGATACAAGGTGGAAATTTTTACATTTTCAATTTTTTGGACACACCACACCTGAAATGCAAATATTTGCCAGTCATGTCTTGGACACCCACCCCTCCCGCCCAGTTTTTCCTCAAAGACAATTGGGGACCCACCCCAATTT